>OX940942.1:7219171-7622742 GCA_954870645.1 Agrotis clavis
CTTTTTAGCCGTTGTTTTGGCAGATGGGCGCCATATAGTGGGTGTCTGGAGTCCGACTCCTGTTTATATTTTTCAACTGCACTTGCGACTTCCCTTCTTACAAATGGAGGTGCAATGCCAGCTGTGGGATATAGCGCGCTGACTGGGGTTGGTTTGAGGCAGCCAGTAATCGTCACAGTAATCACATCACTGAATAAAGCACATTTATCTACATTCTACAACATTATTTTGAGTACATGCGAAACCTGGATATTAGTTTGATTCCAATATTTTTTACACCATATTATATTTTGCTCCAATGTTTTTTTTGTTTTATCTCCATTTAAATACAATGACATCACTGTACCCATTGCCAAATTATTATTAAATGAATGTATTAAGGAGACGCGGGGTGCGCAAGGATACCGCTCCCTGTCGCGAAATGAGCATGTTTTTGAACGGACAACCAAGTTACTGACGTACCAACAGTCTGGACATGTGAATTAGGTTTCTCATAGACAAAAAATAATGTTATATATTGGCGTTCTAATATCTAAGATTATATTATTATTGGGTAACATCTTCCTCACAACTTCTAGGTACTCAACCATTTGTCTTTTTCTTGTACCTAGAAAGTCTGTCAAGTAAGACTTATAATAATTATGATATTTTATTGGGGCCAAAGTAACGGGAAATACCGACAATTATTATTACGAGCAGTGGTGGCCCAGTGGTATCGGTCCCGACTTACGAGTAGTAGGTCGTGGGTTCGAACCCCGCAAGGCGCATTACTTTGTGTAATTATTTTTATTGCATCACCACTGCTCTCAAAACGGTGAAGGAAAACATCGTGAGGAAACCGGCATGTCCTAGAACCAAAAAATTCGAAGACATGTGACATCTACCAACCCGCACTGGGCCCGCGTGGTGGATTATATATGGCCCACTCCTTCTCACAGAGAGGAGGCCTGTGTCCCAGCAGTGGGAACATTATAGGCTGATGATGACATGATGATGACCGACAATTATCGCGATAATGAACGTTTGTAAGAACATTTAAACTTCACAATGGCAATATTTATGTGTAGTCCCCGTATTATAGGAAAACTAGCTGTGCCCGCGACTTCGTTCGCGTGGATGTCGGAACTTAACAATGTATTTTATAGTGCGAAGCGCTGTTGGAGGATACCGATAATAATCATTTTTTTATGCTTTTTTTTAACCGACTTCAAAAAAGGAGGAGGTTCTCAATTCGGTCGGTATGTTTTTTTTTTTTTTTTATGTATGTACATCGATTACTCCGAGGTTTCTAGTCTGATTAGTGTGATTCTTTTTTTGTTCGATGCAGTATACTTGCAGTGTGGTCCCATAAAAATTTCATCCAATTTGGTTCAGTACTTTTTATTTTGTGAGCATTTTTATTGATTTCGGCTACTTGGATGACATTGCTTTTTGTGTGTTTGTTACGCGATTACTCCGCCAATTGTGGACCGATTTTCAAAATTCTTTTTTTGTTGTATTAGGGATCGTTCACCTTAGGGAATACTGTAAGTTTCATCAAAATCTGTTCAGCAGTTTTTGAGATATGGAATTTTATTAGCATGTGTACATGAGCGATTTTAATGATTACAAATTCTAGTGCACTTGTAAGGAAATGATGTATTTGACAAGAATTTGGGTTGAATATTTAAACTACAAAGAGTAAAATAAAAAACTTTTTTCAAAAAAAAATTAACCGACTTCAAAAACAACCACAAAAAAGGGTAAAATAACCTACAAAATAACTTTTCTTTCGGAAGTCGGTGGCAAAAAGACAACGAAATAAAAAAATAAAGCCACCGACTTCCGAAAGAAAAGTTATTTTGTAGGTTATTTTACCCTTTTTTGTGGTTGTTTTTGAAGTCGGTTAATTTTTTTTTGAAAAAAGTTTTTTTAGAGTCATAAAATCGTCAAATTAGTCTTCTCACCCAGGGCTGGGCAAGAGGAACTGTCAGACTTGTATTGACTTAAATCCACGGCGTCCTTCAATAGCCCTTTACGTTCCGGGGTCACGGTAGCTCGTAAGTCCTACGACCCCGGCTGGCTTTGGGTCTCTAAGGGGTTTGGCCCCCGTCATTGTGCTGATGCTCTTTGAGGCGCGCGTGGAACACAACGTTGACGTCGACCCGGGCATAGTCCATGATCGGACAGCGAGTCGCCCATTACTCGTCGCCCGAATGCCCACGCCTGTTGGCCAGAGATCGTCCTGCGACGTCCGTCAACATGGGCGCCTACCACGGCGGCTGGGTGTGGGTCGTGAGGTGAACGCTGTCCTCTTCCTCACGCGTCCCGCCTCCTCCTTCGCTGGCATGACTGTTTTGCAAAAGGAGGCGGCCGGTTTCCACTCTATTTCACGTCAACCAATGCCAAGCGCGAGAGGTCGCCGCCTATCACCGTTGTGAGGACATGTGCGATGCTCTGCCCAAGCGGGGCAATTTTGCACCGTATGCTCTACCGTGTGCTCTGGACGATCCTTGTAGTGGTGACACCCACGCGTTTCTTCCTTCCCCATCCGACACAGGTACCTCCCAAAACTTCCGTGTCCAGTGAGGATCTGCGTCAGGTGGTTGGTCAGGACGCCGTGACACCTTCCAGCATTCCTCAAAGAGAGGTCTTACCGCCGCGATTGAGGCGTGCCCGAACCTCGGTTTCGATAGCCGCTCCCTCCGTACCGCCCCCTTTTTTTTATCGTGGCAAAATCATCAAATGAGTCCTCCCGCCCAGGGCGGGACAGGAGGGACTGTCAGACTTGTACTGACTAAAATCCACGGTGTTCCTTCAATAGCCCTTTATGTACCAGGGTGACGGTTATCGAGTGAGACAGTCCCGCGACCCCGGCAGGCTCTGGCCCTCTTAGGGGGCCCCGATCAGATTGCTGACAGCTCTTTGAGGCGCGCGTGGAACACAACGCGCCGTCGACCCGGGCATGGGTCCATGATCGGACGGCGAGTCACCCATTACTCGCCGCCCGCATGCCCGCGCCTACGGTGGCCGGAGATCGTCTTGCGACGTCCGTTGCCGTGGGCGTCTCCCGCGGCTGCTGCGTCGTGAGGTGGACGCTGTCCTCTCCCTCACGCGTTCCGCCTCCTCCTTTGCTAGCATTACTGCTTCGCAGAAGAAGGCGACCGCTTCCCATTCCGTCTCGCCCCGCAGCATGGCCTCGACCAGTGCCTATCGCCGCTGTGAGGACACGGCGGTGCTCTGCTCAAGCGGGGCAGTCCTGCACCGTATGTTCTACCGTGTCCTCCGGGCGATCCTCGCAGTAGTGACACCCAGGCGTTTCTTCGTTCCCCATTCGATACAGGATCCATACCGCGCCCTGAGATGGAGCCGGAGCTCTTCCCTCCGCCCCTCGACTTGTCTATGCAGCGGGGATTGGCCAGTGCTTCTTTATAAATACATGCCGTCGGACGGCAAGCCACCCATTACTCCCCGTGCGTAAGCGGCTGGAATATGACCCACTATTTCCGACGCCCTGGGCGTCTTCAGCGGTGGCTCGGGTGAGAGGTAGAGGGTGCACGTTCCCTCACGCGCAATTATGATATGCTCAGTATTGCCCAGGCAGTAATAATTTTGTTGTGGCATTATTTTGAAACTATGGTATCTCCTAAGATATTCATTGAAATCAAACGATGTCAAGGGCAATTTTGTTCAAAATTAAATGCTTGTGATAATTAATGTATTTATCTTGATAAGGATTAATATCATATTAATGAAAATACCTTCGCAAATAATGCATTACTTTAAAACAAATTTGATTTCCATAAAAAAGGTTATAGTGACTTAATCTTAAAAGATAGATAAATGCTCTCGCGGACTTTATTTTAGAACTTTTTATGGGGAATAATTCCGTAGTACATAATTTTTGCGTATCTTTAACCGTTTACGCAGCGTACGCAACGAAAGCTCTCGAAAAGGAATACATTTTCCCGATTTGGAAACATTTCTCATTGCTGCTCCGCTCCTTTTGGTGATAGCGTGATGTTATATAGCCTATAACCTTCCTCGATAAATGGACTATCCAACACAAAAAGAATTTTTCAATTCCAACCAGTCGTTCCTGAGATTAGCGAAAACAAACAAACAAACAAACAAACAAACAAACAAACAAACAAACTCTTTAGCTTTATAATATTAGTATAGATGAGACGGCAATCTGATGCGGTCAGAGCCAGAAATTCTAATAGAACAACCTAATAGCACTTTTTACTTGACCCGGGATTCGAACCCAGGATTTCAGCTCAGCAGTCGTGCTTTTGACCACGAGACCAACGCAGCAGTTGATAATAATAGCGTGTTGCATACTATTATGAAGTGGTACTATTATCATGGCAGTAGGGTACTACCCATCATTCCGCCATGACCCCTTATGACCCCCTTGGGTAGTTTTAGGGCAGTGAATGTCGTCGATAGCACACGGCAGCAGTGCAACGTATAGGTACAATATGTCCATTACTTTATATTATTGAGTGTACAGGCTTGTAGGGTATCCAGTTTAAATATGGATATTTCGGGCATTCATACTATGGCTTCAGTGAATGGGGCATTCAAGCCATACACGTTACATTAATTTTGGGGTGATTGGGTGGATACCCAATCACCCCGAAATGTATGTAACGTGTATTGTGAATCGCTAGGAGGAACGTAAAGGGCTATTGCAGGATCACTGTGGATAGTCATCACTACATGTTGGACAGTCTCCCTCCTGTGCCGCCCTGGGTGGGAGGACTCATTTGATGATTTTACCAGAAAAAAAAAGAAAAAAATCAAATATTTTTCCTATTTCTTTACAATTACTTTTATAAAATTACTTAAACAATCCATTCAACAGTACTTAGCCAAAATTTTTGAATATCCAGTTTAATTCTAAAATTTGGAGAGCCTACATGCACACCAATAGAATTTGCATCGATATTCCCTCGATGCGCGTCGATTGTGCCAATAAAGTGTAATCATTTGACTGACGCATGTCCTTATATACGTACGTTATGTACAAACATTAGTTACTTCATTTTACATAGAAAGAAAGAAAGAAAGAAAAAACGTTTATTGGCACATGCCACAAGTGCACACAAACACACAACATCTACATTCGCATTCATATAGCTAGGCCATTCAAGTGTAATTAATACACATGCAATCGTGTACGTACACCATTAGAATACTTATTACGAAAAGAAACAAACAAAAAAAACTTAAAAAAAAAGCAATTTTAAAACCAAAAAAGTACGTAGGTATTACACTGTGTGACTCACGGCTGCGCCAAATAGGCCCATTTCAGCATAATAATATATTATTAATATAATATTCCAGAACTATCACACAACGCCATCTAGTCCCAAGCTAAGCAGGAGGCCAATCGCGCTAATTTGAAACGTCTGCAAACGTATACGATAACGTTATGGTTCGATTGCAACAGTGGTTACGTTTCGATTCAGTTTTTTCTGATTTTGGTATTGCGTTATAAGTTCAAACGCTAACCAAAGTTAGATAGATAAATTCATAAAAAGATAATATCATATCAGTAGGATGTAGTGTAGAATCACTTCACAACAAAGACAAAACACTCCAACGATGCAGTAACGATCCTAAGAAAGTAGCGTCCTATCAACTTTACGTTTGACAGCGGTTACGTTCCAGCTACGATCGCGGTGCGTCTCAACTTGCTGTCAAAATTTTTGCGCGATACGAAACGGTCAAAAAGTTGTGTTATGGTAGCGCTTCAGTTGCGATTTCGTTGAAAAAAAATAGCGCGATTGGCCTCCAGGGTGTCGAGTCTGCTAATTATTAGTCAGAATGGCGCCACAATGGCGTTTCAATTGTAGTGCTTATTCGCACTAATATTTTCGAACCATTTTTTACTCAGCAGTAAAAAATGGTTCGAAAATATTAGTGCTAGTGGTAAGGCTCCTGGACCTCAAGGTCCAGGAGCCTTACCACTAGCCCTTAACGCGACCCAGTTTAGGCTGTGGGAAAGAGACGGAGCTATACAAGTCATCTAGCGCCATCTCTTTACCACAGCCTAAACTGGATCGCGTTAAGAGTTCATGTTAGGCCACCAGAGCCTGTCGACTCTTTTTGTCTCTCCTTTCAATTGACAAAAACTAAGGTGACTCTGACTACTTAGCACCTAGATAACTTAAACATGAAAAGGTACAATTGTACGTAATGTATGTTGTTCTAATTTTTTAAAATGTACCTATTTGAAAAATCAAAACATTATATAAAAGTGAAATACATGTCTTGGTAAAAGCGAGGGGTTACGTCATGTGCTTTCTACTTTTTTTTTCTATCTACTCTATTATATTATTATTTATATTGTACATTATTATAATCTAAACTATAAATAAAAACTAACTAATATGTACAAAAAATAAAAAAAATAAAAAACATTCAAAGGCTTCAAAGAATTCGTCCACATCGCTGTCAACGGGAACAGTGCCCAGAACGCTGGCAGCATTGCCACGTTGTAGGGCAATGCTGATTCGTTGGCCTAGGAATAGGCCAGCCCTCTGGTCACCTGAAGAGTCGACTAACCGCCTGGCGATATCCTTAAAAACTAATCTTTCTACGTACTTATTTATAGATTTGTAAATCGGCCTTAATGCTGACTTTACTCATGGTGGTGGACTTTACTCATGGTGCGATGCGACGCAACGCGACGCGATTCGAACGAATTCCAACTACAAGTGAAAATCAACCTTACCACTATGACATAAGACATAAACACTTTGCTATCTATGGGTAGATGAAAAACAAAACACGATGGCCATGACAACGTCAAGTCAATCGAATTGCTTCTTTATTTCTTAGTGGCAAGGTTGATTTTCACTTGTAGTTGGAATTCGTTCAAATCGCGTCCCATAAAGTGTTACTGTGTTAAGACTAACATCTTATTAAGGAAACTGTTTTGAGTATGGGACACATAACATAAGAACCGTACTCATTAAAACTATAGCCCTACCCTTAATAACTAGCAGATACGTTAACTAAACTATTTAACTTACAAACATTTATGCAGTTACAGTCATTGTTACAACTCTGGGTGAGCCGTTTTCATATGACTTTGTAAATGTATTGGCGTTGCTCGGGTAATGTGATGTTAGAAGGTTAGCCATGAAGTGGGCGAAAAAATTCGGACAATTTGATTACTGTCAATGTGTAACGTGTAGCTTCTGCCCGCGACTTCGTACACGGATACTGCGTTGCTCATGCCAGCGACAACGCGTCGCCAAAAACCGAAGCTTGAAACGTCTGATGTCGAATTCTAAGAGACCGGGGTTGGGAAAATAACGGGATGCGCAAGACAATTTGAAACGTTCCAGATCTTTCATTTAACTCAAATTGACAATAGTACAGTGTCATAAAATAATAACCGGGTATGATCGCGATCCTTACTGGCAAACACATAAAAACTGACATTTTTGAAACCCAGTCTTCCAAAAAGTAGTTCCAAATAGTAGTCCCCCATTTCTCAAAGATGCCTGGACCGATTTGGAAAATTATTTTTTTGTTTAAAAGGTTATACTTTCCAGGTAGTCTTATAATAAAGAGGTCAGACAAAAAATTATTTTTTTTTTTGGAAAAAAAACTTTTTTTTTCTGACCTGTTGATTATGAAAAATAAACCTTTTCAGACAAAAAAAGGAACTTTCAAAATCGCTAAAGGCCTCTTTGAGAAATAGGGGAATATACTACTACTACGAAGTACTGAATAACAAAACTGGCATTTTTTTATGTTTGCCAGTAAGGATCATGATTATTCATGATCATACCATGCTATTGTTAATTTGAGATACAACTCGTTTCTGCCGGAGCTGGGTTTTTATTTCTATGAAGCGTGAGCATTCTCCATTATGTTATTTAATTTTAAATCGAGCTGTAATGTAGTGGCTGCATAAAAAGTTACATGGTTCAATAGAAATGTCAAAATTTTAATTTCTTAAATTTGGCAGCTGTTTGTTGAAAGCGATTCTCCTTAGGCCTGCAACGGATAACTTTCAAACGGCTAATCAGATATAATGACTTACTTTCAGAGTATGAGTAATGAAAAATTAGAAGAGAAATAATTTAATTATTCTTAGGACATGTCCACCACAATCCTGTCACGATGGCGACCCTACAAACCCTTGGGTCTATTAAACATAATGATAACTGCTGTCTCGCATTCTACAGATTTTGTGGTTATGGCCACTATTGTGTTTACGGAGTAATCGTCATGTCGGGGGCTTTTAAACGATTTTGGAATGTAACAGGAAATTGAACCAAGAACAATTTGTATGAAAAAATATTTCGCAAAATTTGACCAACTTCCGCCGTCCCGATTTTTTTACCCGACTACGGCAAAGCCAAAAGGAGGGTTATGATTTTGACCGGTATGTATGTATGTATGTATGTATGTATGTATGTATGTATGTTTGTCTGTTCCCTCATATCTTCTAAACTACTTATCATTACATGACAAATGAGGTGTCGTTAGAAGCGTCTCAATTGTCCGCTGGTTATAGGGTAGGTGACGTGTCACCAAATCCAATATGGCGCCCTCTAGGTGATGTAAAGTCGTGACAGAAAAAAATTTTTTTTTCGCACAGTATCGACATGGGTATCAAATTAAAGGGCTTGATGTGCACATTTGAAATATATATACATTATGTAGCTTTTATATACATTAAAAGCTACTTTGCCTGTTTCTACCAGTGTCAACATGGGTATCAAATGAAAAGATTTAATGAGTACATTTGAAATTTACTCGCTACTCTGCCTTCATTATTATATACTTATCAAACAATTAATAATATACCTAACTCCAAAATAGTGTAAATAAAAAATAAGTTAAAAATAACTAAAACCCGACTACGACAAAAACGTGCACTGAAAAGTATAAAACAAGAACAATATTAATTTGACCGAAATTGTGCTAGCCGTGGTCGTGTGCCACCTACCTAACGAAGATTGTGTGAAACAACCGCAGGTGGCACACGACCACGGCTAGCACAATTTCGGTCAAATTAATATTGTTCTTGTTTTATACTTTTCAGTGCACGTTTTTGTCGTAGTCGGGTTTTAGTTATTTTTAACTTATTTTTTATTCTTGTGATACAATGAAATGATCCTTACATGAAACAGAGTCGAACGGCACTAAAAAAATTTTTGGCTAATTTCACTCATTTCTGTGGACAACTCACACTTGATCAAAAAAATAAAAACGCCAAAATTGTCAACATCAAAAAAGAGCTAAAGGTTTCTAAGAAAGTTTTCCCGTATCTCTTATGGATTCGGATTTCTCCCTTTTGTCCCATTTTAAAGAAACACCCTGTATAAGTTTACCCATATTTTGCCAGTTATTTTGTAATGCCGGGCCACACTATTGAGAAATAGCGTATCGCAGTGATGGAGGTGTATACGGACATTTTAAAGTCCGTTATCGCGAAAACATACGGTTTTTCCCTATTGTGTGGCCTCCACTTATGGACATTTTTCTTGTATTAAAAAAAAAACTTTTACTGACATAGATAATCCGGGTTCTTTTTTATAAATTAAACAGATTGGCTAAGGTCGTTATAGTTCGGATTTTTTATTAAAAAAAAGGTATTTTTTTATAATTATCTGTGTCATTGGAACCAACAAAAATATTGGCTCTTTTTCTATGCGGTGAAAAAAAATAAAACCACAAGTTTTAAATCGAGGATATTTATTTTTACGTGCTCACGATCCTAAGTCTACATACACATTTTTGTACATACATAAAATCACACCTTTTCCCTATGGGGGTAGGCAGACGTCTGCTAGCTGCGATCCTTACATAAAACTTTATGTACATATTTACAAAATTAAAATTTAACGTTATTCTCGAATAGAATAAATGGTTGATAAGCTGAGCATCAAACCTAAGACGATTAGGCCAAAGTTCTTCGCGTTGTTCGCGAATCTCACCCTGTAAAAGATTTAAGCCTCATTTAGACGGAGCAAGAACTCGCATGCGAGTTTCACTACATTGCGGTATTGTTTGATCAACTGAATTCGTTGTACCTATAAAGTCCGATATGTAACGCAACTCGCATGCGAGTTCTTGTACCGTCTAAATGAGGGTTTATATTTTTTAAAATCCCGTTACTTTTTCTTACGGATATTTTTAATGGGATAGATATCCCATATTATATATACAGATGTAAAGCCATGGAGCACGAACGTATCCACTACGAGCATGTAGACCAGTTACTGTTGCAAGAGTGGAGTGCCAAAAGTTCGTTAATATAGTGGATATTATGGCCTAAGTCCTGGATGGATTGTTTATTGACAAATATCGGGAGAAAGCAGTGGTGGCCCCACTGGGCCAGGGCCGATACCACTGTATCGGCCCTGACTTACAAGTTGTAGGTCGTGAGTACGAACCCTGCCAGGCGCATTACTTTGTGTGCCTGATTTCAACACCACTGATCTCAAATCAGTGAAGGAAAACATCATGAGGAAACCGGCATGTCCTAGAACTAAAAATTTAGAGATATGTGACATCTAACAAAACGCACTGGGCCCGTGTGGTGAATTACGGTCCACTCCCTCTCATAGAGAGGAGGCCTTTGTCCCAGCAGTGGGAACATTATAGGCTGATGATGAAATGCCGGGATCAAGAAAGCAACTAATAAGTTTTAGCGTTAGAGAGGCAGTGGCGTAGTAAGTTGGGGCGAAGCAGACCCTAGCTCCGGGCTTTGCACCTGAAGGCCTCGCACTCAGAGGCAAAAAAGAAAAAAAGTCTTGAAAACGGCGACCACAACTTTACAAACAGTTAGTAAAGCAGGTTTGATATAGATGACTTTTTTTTTACGTGGGACTGTCAGACTCGTACTGACTAAAATCCACGGTGTCCTTCAATAGCCCTTTATGTACCGGGGTCACGGTAATGAGATAAGTCCCGCGACATCATGCTGACGCTCTTTGAGGCGCACGTGGAACACAACGCGCAGTCGACCCGGGCATGGTCCATGGTCGGACAGCGAGTCGCCCATTATTCGCCGCCCCATGCCCTGCTATAGATGACTTGGGAGAACCAAGTCAACTTACAAAATGGGGGCCTCACGCGAGCCGCGGAGGCAAGTTATATTTTTCGTCCTGAAAGAAAGACCTAGGGCTTCTAGATTTGGTCTCGCTACGCCACTGTAGTGAGGTACGTTACATTGTCTTTACCTGTATCTGCTTGCATATTGTTCTTCCCAGTCGACCAAAAATTCTATGAACGCTGGGAATATTAAAGCGACAAAACCCAAGAAGAATTGTCCAACCTGAAAATATAGATACTAAATAGGTACTGGTATCAAGTACAGTGAAGCATAAAAACGTTATGTTTGTAAAAATAAGTAAAAAACATAAGCATTGAATATACACTTCTCATCAAAAAAATCGAAACACCTCGCAGTTTATGATTTGATAAGGATTATCAGAAAAATGTGTATATTTAGGAATAAATGTAAAATGTCATTTAATAGTGAGTAGTATGAGGTTTTTAAATCCTAATGTTAATGTTCTAAATTCAAATTAAGTCTTCATAGGTTTCGTATTTTGTATAATGAGTAATTTTTACCCTGTATGGAATATGAAGGAAATGGGTAAAACAACACGCGTAAATGAAAAAAAAATGTAAGAAACGTTTATTTAATAACTTGTATTCCCTCCGCGAGCTCTTATTACTGCTTCCATACGGTTCTTCATCGATCGGATGAGAGTCACGATCACATGTTGTGGTATATTATCCCATTCCTCTTGGATTGCATTTTGCAGCTGGCTAAGTGTTTCTGGGGCTGGATCTCTTGCTCGAATTCGTCTCTTTAATTCATCCCATAGATGTTCAATGGGATTCATGTCCGGGCTTCTTGCTGGCCATACCATAATGGAGATACCGACTTCGGTAAGATAATCTCGTACGACGCCCGCGGTGTGAGCTCTAGCATTGTCGTGCATGAATATGAAGTCGTTGCCAATAAAATGTGCATAGGGCATCACATGAGGTTCAAGACACTGTTCGATGTACCGATGAGAGTTTAGTGCAGGCAGCCGTGGCCCAGACACAAAGGCAAGTTCTGTCTTACCGTCGGCGCTGATTCCTCCCCAAACCGTCCACGAACCGCCACCATAGCTGACCTTTTCTTCAATGCAGCATTGTGCAAAGCGTTCTCCATCTCTTCTGTAGACCTTGTTCCTTCCGTCGTTACCATACAGCATAATTTTACACTCATCAGAAAACAGTACTTTGCTCCACTGAAGGTATGACCAAGTTAGGTGCTCGCGTGCAAAGTTAAGGCGCGCTCTTCGATGGTCTGCAGTTAATTTCGGCCCATTCGCTGGCTTATGCGGTGCCAATCCGCGTTCCTTCAACCTTCTTCTTATTGTAGAGTCACTTACAGCTACTCTTCGTACAACGCGAAGCTGCTGCTGCAGTTGAAAAGCGTTAAGGCGTCGATTTCGTAAAGAAGTTGTTACAATAAATCGATCATCTCGCTCAGAAGTGACCCGATTCCTGCCAGATCCTGAACGGCGCGTGAACGAACCAGTCTCCCGATAGCGTTTGTAGACTCTATGAACAGATGATAAGCTTAGATGCAATCTTGCAGCCACAACACGCTGACTAAGTCCAGAATCCAGCAATGCCACCACTTGGGCGGCTTCTGCGGGCGAAGTATCCATATGTTTTAGAAAAAAAAGTTTTTTCAGACGTCCCAAAGTCACAGTAAATGAAATAAGAAACAGAAAGTTTAAAGACAAGCGCTAATTTTTAGTTTTTAAACGAGAAACGTACTCCAACCCTAAATACACATTTGTCTCAAAACAGTGATTAATTTCATTTATAGGATAAACAAATGAAATTATTTCGAATTTTGATTTTTTTCTTCTTACTGTAATGACCAAACTGCCAGCTACACAGTAATGTTTTTTTTCATGGAATTAATTCTTTTTTGTAAAAAATTAGGACAAAAACAATAAAAACGAAAGTGTTTCGATTTTTTTGATGAGAAGTGTATATAAAAATTAACGAAAAAAGAACACTAAAAATGACGGAAGGCAATATTCCTTGGTCCCGACTTACGGGTTGTAGGTCGTGGGTTCGAATCCCGCCAGGCGTACTTTGTGTAATTTATTTTCATCACCACTGCTCTCAAAACGGTGAAGGAAAACATCGTGAGGAAACGGCATGTCCTAGAACCAAAAATTCGAAGACATGTGACATCTACCAACTGCACTGGGCCCGCGTGGTGGATAATGGCCCACTTTCTCTCACAGAGAGGAGGCCCGTGTCCCAGTGAACAGATGATGATGCGGACGTCGAGTAAGGGTGCTCCCACATCTATCGACGCGGAATCGGATTTTTCCGTCGCCCTTTCTCTTTCTGTCGCTTAGAACTGCCATTTCGCCTCGAAGATTCCGCCGGGTGCTATCGCATTATGCTTTCTGTCTCGGTCTAGCAAATGGCAGTTCTAAGCGACAGAAAGAGAAAGGGCGACGGAAAAAGCCGATTCCGCGTCGATAGATGTGGGAGCACCCTAATGGTAGACTCGGACTCGTGAACAAACATTTATAGTAAATAGGTACGTAGATAGTGGAACAGCATTCAGTAATCAGGACTAATACTTACAAAAATCATCACTGGAATTGTGTGAGGGGCAATCATAGTCGCAGCCATCACTGTAAGTGCCAATAAAAAACGATAAAATGCTTGCCATAAAGAATAGTTCCTGAAAAGAAAAGCTATTTTAAAATTTTCAAATAATTAGAAGGTTCTTCTTGAACTACAATGAACAATCACAATCGAAGGGGTATTGAGTACGAGCGAGGTGTGTGGAAGGGATATAGTAAGCGATGGCAGCGCACGGTGTGGCAGAATTGTGTAACAAAAGGGTTTAGTGAAACTTGTCAAACGCTGTTTTGAAGATTAAAAAAAAACACGAAGTTATTATTTAAGTAATTTAAACACTATTTATTGTCTTTCTTTATGTTTAATTTATTTATTTTATAATAAAAACAGCGACTAGCGAAGCTTATGCACTGTCTTTTGTCATTCACTGTTTGACATATTCCCCTTTTGCTGCGTTTATGACCATCTGGGAGAGTTTATACGTCGTAAGATGATTCTGCTCACAGAATCCGGATCATGCTTATCTTCTTTTCTTTACATATTATCTTTATCTTATCTTTATCTTTTCTTTATCTTTTCTTTATCTTTATCTTTATCTTTACATATATTATAATAAAATCGTAGAGCTGTCATTCCTGTACATTGAATATTTTTTTCTTTTTGTATTTTTTTTCGAGATAAGGGATCGATTTTGATGCCAAATCAACTTTTTTTTTTCGAAATTTTTTATGTTTTTTTTTTATTTGATCTATCTCCTAAACCACTGTAAAGTTGTCGATCAAATTTTCCTCAAATATTTCTAATAATATGCTTCTGTTAATAGGCTATGTATTATTACGCTATTTTCCCTGGGAGATAAGCAATTTTGAATTTTGTTGTTTTTAAATGTTTGTTTGGAGTTGGAAGCTAAACCACTGGATATTATTTATTATTTTTTTTTCTCAAATATTCCTTAAACTGCTCTTCAATTAATAGGATATGTATAATTACGCTATTCTCCTTGGGGGATTAGCAATGTTATAATATGTTGATTTTCAGTTATTGTTGACATTTGTATAAGAACCGCTATTTGAAAACTACTGTCAGCGTACTAGCCAGTCTGGTTGGACTTCCGTGCAAGGGGTCTCAGGATCAAATCTTGCAAATTTCTTTTTCACTTTTTGTGTTTAATTTTTTTGTTTTTATGTATTTTGTGGGAGTTTCAAATAATTAAAAACAATTTTATGCATACTTTTATTTCAATATTATTTGCAGTTTTATTTTTTTCTAATATTTTTCAGTAGTTGTCTAGGATAAATCTGCGCTGATTTAAATTGTAGGTAGGTAACTTGGATATTATTTAAACCGTAATTTATTGTTTCGAGGTGTAGGAATTTTTAAGATTTGAAAACTGTGGGAGTATGTTTTGTAGCTCATACAGTGATCCGCGCAGTGAAATAAAGAAAGAAACGTTGTAAAACAGTTTAATTAATATGAGAAGAAAATATAATTTTCACATTACGACAAACAGTTATTGTTGAGTGACAGCGTCACATTTTTAAATGGCCAGTACTTAATCAATGCTTGTTAGCAAACTCCTTCACTCCTCCTTAACAGGCATTGTTACCGGCACCTCTTAACCTACCAGCACATCTAACATTAATCTCACTCTTACACATCAAACTCACACAACAGGACCCATCCCCATACCTCTTACACAGAACTCCAACTTTCCTTTCGTTAAGGGTTTAGTCATCACATCTGCAATCATAGACTCAGTCTCTACATACCTCAGATCTATGGTGTTGTTCTGTACGGCTTCTCTGACAAAGTGTACTCTGAGATCAATGTGTTTCGTTTGTTTGTGGTGTGAACAGTTTTTAGCTATCGCCATAGCTGACCGACTATCACAGCTAAACACGATTGTTTTCTGAAGACCAGTAAGCTCTTCAAAAAATCTCCTCAGAAACGTTGCTTCTCTTGCAGCGTTCGATAAACTTATGTATTCGGCTTCGGCGCTAGACAAAGCTACAACAGTTTGTTTTCTGCTTTCCCAATTAACAGATGCAGAGCCGAATTTGAATACATATCCCGAATAAGACTTTCTGTCGGTGATATCACCGCCATGATCTGCATCGACAAAAGCTTCAAGATCTCGCTCACATCGTTTGAAGTGAAGTCCAAGACTCTTTGTACCCTTTAGGTACCGCAGCACTCGCTTAGCTGCTTGCCAGTGTACTTCTCCGTAACAGCTATTGAACTGACTCAAGTAACTTGTGGCATATGCAATGTCAGGCCTTGTACATACTGCTAAGTACATGATCGAACCTAACAACTCGCGGTAGCGAATATTTTTAGGTGACTCATAGTTTGCTTCTTCTGGTTTACTCAGTCTTAGCCCAGGGACCAGTGGAGTAGCTACTGGTTTGCAGTTCTCCATGTTGAACTTTGTCAATACTTTCTCTAAATATCCTTCTTGGTCCAACGTAACTGAATCATCCGACTGTCGAAGTCGCATTCCTAAAAACAGTTCCGCTTTGCCGAGATCTCTCATCTCGAACGTATCCATCAATTCTTTCTTTATCTGTAACATTTCACTCTTGTTGTTCCAGAATATCAGGATGTCATCAACATACACGGCCAGTATGATGAATCTGTGTTGGCTTTTTCTAACATAGACACATGGTTCATTTTCTAGTTGTTGGAATTTCATGGTCTTTAAAGCTGAATCCAACCTCTCGTTCCATGCTCGTGGCGCCTGCTTTAGGCCATACAAAGACCTCTTTAAAAGACAGACATGGTCTTCTTTTCCTTTCTCTTCGCACCCCTCTAGTTGCTTCATGTATACTTTTTCCTATAAGTATCCATTAAGAAAAGCAGTCTTCACGTCCATTTGATCAATATGCAGTTTCTTCTCTGCGGCTATGGCCAAACATAAACGTAGCGAGCTGTGCCGTATCACTGGTGAGTAGGTGTCTGAATATTCGATTCCTTCTCTCTGTTTGAATCCTCTCGCTACAAGTCTTGCCTTGTATCTTTGTTTATTTCCAGCTTCAGACTTTATCTTGAGAATCCATTTAGAGTCAATCACATTCTGTCCAGATTCCCGTTTCACTAGCTCCCACGTCTTATTCTTCTTAAGGGCGTCTAGCTCCTCCTTAATTGCCTTCTGCCACTGCATTTTGTCTTTCCCTGTTAGTACGTCCTTCACTGATATAGTGTCGTCTAGATGTATAGGCTCACTTTCTACGTGATACAGAACTGCACCCGGAATCTCTCTCGGCGTCCTGTTTCGTACAGGATACCTCCGATCAGTCGCTTCCTCAGTTGCTCTTGCTCTATTCTCCTCCGAAACGGCTGTATCAGGAGTATCTACTACTGAGATTTCTACCTCGTCTGCTGAGGTGTACTCCTCATCCTCAGACTGGAGAGAGCTTCTATCTCCTCCACCACCTCCTCCTTGACGCGGCGGTTCTACTTCAGTACTGGACTGCGCAGGTGGTGCCTCACCACTGAGTACGTCCGCTACTGGCACCACTAATGAAGGCCGAGATTTCTTGCCAGCTGGAGTATTTTCAAAAAATACAACGTCACGCGCTCTGTGCACATGGTGTGTAATGGCTGCTACACACCTTACGATAAATCGTTACGATTAGTCGGTACAGATAAACTGCAACGATAAATCGACAAGTGTGTATGAGAAAAACTGTACAGTTTGTCCGATTTTATAAGACTGTACAGTTGAACGGAACAGTTTGAAATTTTGGATAGACAAATCGGAATCGGATGAAACTGTATCGATAAATCGTAAAGTGTGTGGCCACTTGTTCAGTTTTTGCCTTATAAACCAACAACTGCCAACGCATCGTCAGTCGAAGCCATGGCTCAACTAATGAATAATCGTACAGTTTTCTAGTACCTGTCTGAAGGTGTGTGGGCACTGCCGAAACTGTGCAGTTTTATCTGTACCAACTGATCGTAACGATTTATCGTAAGGTGTGTAGCAGCCATATCGGGGTCAACTAGTCTATACGCCTTCGTATTCTCTTCATATCCTACATGAATAAGCTCCTTACTCTTAGGATCCCATTTCTTGCGTTTCTGGTCAGGAATATGCATGTACGCCTTACATCCAAACACTTTCATGTGGCTTACATCTGTTTTCTTGCCAGTCCAGGCTTCTTCTGGTGTCATGTTTTGGACAGCGATTGTTGGTGAGCGATTCTTCAAATAAACTGCATGTCTGACGGCCTCCGCCCAGAAGCGCTCATCCAAGCCTGCTTCCTGTAACATACTCCTGCTTTTCTCGCAAATTGTCCTGTTTGCTCTCTCTGCGCATGGGTTCATCTGAGGAGAATACTCAACGGTTAGTTGGTGTACAACACCATTCTCTTTGGTGAATTGTTTCATCTCCTTATTGACATACTCTTTCCCGTTATCTGTACGGATTGCTTTCAGTTTCTTGCCAGTCTGCGTCTCTACGAGAACCTTAAACTCTTTAATTTTCTCTACGGCCTCACTCTTTCTCCTGAGTGCATACATGAAAGTCTTCCGCGTTTTATCATCAATGAGTGTCATAAAGTATTTAAAACCTGTAAAGGATTCAACACTCATTGGCCCACAGATATCAGAATGTACGAGCTCCAGTACATCCTTGGCTCTAGAAGCCTTCTTCTTTGGAAAGGGCTGCCTAGTCTGTTTGCCTAATAGACAAGCAACGCATTCCAACTTATTATTAGAATCTGGGAAACTTACCCCGTTTGCTAACTTATCTCTCATTAGCTTTAGATTGCGTACTCCTAGGTGGCCCATCCTCCGATGCCATAACTCCAGTGACTCATCTTTGTGTACGTCAAGGGCCAGCGCCGCCGCCGGCGCCGTGCACTGTGGATAGTGTTTAAGTTTATAAATACCTCTCTCTTCCATACACCTAACAGTCACTCTGCCTTTCACTACGAAATCATCCGAGTCATATATCTCACAACCAGCCTTTGAAAATACTACTACCCTACCTCTCTTCACCAATGTACTCACGCTCAGTAAGTTCACTGACAGGTCAGGTACATACATAGCTCCTGCTACACACACATTCTTTCCATTTTTACTTACCACATCTCCTTTTCCTATACCATATACTTTACCGCCATCCGCACATGAAATCTCTATCTTATCATGCTTTACATAGTTCCTCAACCACTCCTTATTATACGTCATGTGATCTGATGCTCCGGTATCCACGATGAACTCATATCTGCTCGAGGAGGTAGACCTCGCCATGGCACTGTGCAGCGCTCCATCGTCCACAGTGTCCACCGCTGTATGCACTTCTGTGTGCATCGTAGAGTGCGCCGTCGCCTTCTTGACAGGATTATCCGGACATTCTCGTGCTTTGTGCAGCGTAGAATCACAAATGAAGCATTTCGTGGTCTTCTGAGATGGTGGTCCACGTTTCTGCCGTGTTTTATTTGGTACTCTCTTGGATCTGGAGGTAAGGGCTGCTTCACTCTGGTTTGACTCACTATTACCTCGGTATGTAGTCAACTGAAGCAGTTTAGTCTTCACATAGTCTGTGGTAAGTGTAGTTGTTGTGTTCTCTAGGGCTAGTTTCATGGGCATGAACTCTTCTGTCAGCCCCTGTAGCATCAAGGTGGCTAATAACTCGTCGTCGATCTCTTTGCCAAGGTCGTTCAGTTGTTGGGATACATTCATGACCTCCGTCACGTACTCGGGCACTGAGGTAAACTGCTCTAGTTTTATGCTTACAAGGCGGGATAATAATCTGCACTTATTATTGATTCCCTTGTCTTCATACGCTGACCTCAGGGCGTCCCAAGCTTGTTTTGCCGTTTTAGAACTCTTCACATGGACCTTGCAACTTTTGTTGATCATAAGACAAATCTTCGCTCTTGCCTTTTGATCTTTCTTCACAGCGTTCGCGTCTGCTACGTCTGGTTCGGCCTTGATGTAGTTCCATAGCTCGTCATGAACTAACACGCACTCCATGTCAAACTTCCAGTTTGCATAATTTGAACTACCATCTAGTCGCTCTATCGACGGTAATCCACCCGAACTAGATGACGATTGCTGCGCGCTATCGCCTGTGGCGAAGGTTTTTGTAGACATTATTGTAGAGATTTTTCTACACTTTTCTTCTCAAAGTTATACAAATTCTTTTCGGTGCTAATCCCATAACCTGTGGGAGTATGTTTTGTAGCTCATACAGTGATCCGCGCAGTGAAATAAAGAAAGAAACGTTGTAAAACAGTTTAATTAATATGAGAAGAAAATATAATTTTCACATTACGACAAACAGTTATTGTTGAGTGACAGCGTCACATTTTTAAATGGCCAGTACTTAATCAATGCTTGTTAGCAAACTCCTTCAAAAACAAACAAATCTTTCTAATATTTTGTGTTTAATTTATTTTTGTTTAATCGCGAATCAGACAAAATAGTTCATTAATTTTCGATAGATGGTGTTTTTTATTTGAGACTAGCTGTTGCCAGCGGTTTCACCCGCTGCAACTCGAAAATTATCCCACGGGAACATAAAATCGGGATAAAAACTATCCTATGTGTTAATCCAGGTTATAAACTATCTGTATACCAAATTTTAGCCAAATCCGTTCAGTGGTTTTTGCGTGAAAGAGTAACAAACATCCATACATCCATACATCCATACATCCATACATCCATACATCCATACATCCATACATCCATACATCCATACATACAAACTTTCGCCTTTATAATATTAGTAGGATAATTTCTGAATCGCGGTGTTAAGATTCGCACGCCGATACATAAGTACTGTGGATGTATAAATTTTCGGCAACTCAGATCAACACACGGCAACCCTCTCCTCTTGCCACTATTGTAACGGGTCCTAGGGTGTAAGCACTGCATCTGTGGATAATAAACGTGGCTTGGGGTCATCAAACTGCTGGATCAGTGATCCACATCCACACCTATGAGTTCAAAACTTGACCTGGCTGTTTCAATTTCCTCCATCTTGGGAGGAAGCCCGGGTAGTAGGTACCTACGCAGGTATGACATTATTGATCTAAGCTAATATTATGAATGCAAGTAGGTATGTTTGTTTTTTACCTTTTCACGCAAACTACCTACTGAATCGATCGTCCCAAAATTTTGCATATACGTTGTCAGGAGTATAGACACGGATATAGGGTCTTTCATCCCGCAAAATAGAAGAGAGCTGTTGCCGAGAAAAAAAAAACAAATACGTTCATATTCCAGATGGCGCCACTTACATGATCCGTATTGTTTCTCAAATTCGAAATTAACACAAGCGAAGCCGCGGGAAAACACTAGTTATAAAATATATATCCCCTCAACTGTGCAGAAGCCCGCATTCATGTGAAAAAACAGCGATAAAACTACTTTTGTCTTTGTTCAACTTATTAAAACGCGTCTACGTAGAGCGAGACAGCTAGCAAGTGTCGTTTTGAGTTCTCGGTAGAGAAAAAATTACCGCGAAATCGCCAGTAAACAGACGGCCGCGTCGCAGCCTTCATTTTTTTTCTGTACTTAAAACTTGATTTATTTAAAATAATTGTATGAGAGTCACGACTTGTGTAATATTATTACGTGAATAGTAATAAAAGTTTATAAATAAATACTCTTGTTGGCTCGCTAAGTGTGGTATAATATTAAAATATGACCCAAAATGTACTGAACATTTAGGTACCCCGTAATTATACCAGCTGTATAATATTATTACCAACAAATATATTACAAAAGTACTATTTTCTAGGTAGAAAATTTAATTTAGAAATGATTCAGATCAATAAAAGAGCTTCCGCATGTCCAAGGAACTCTTGAGCGGGTTTCGCCACAGACAGGGCGTGCAAAAACCCCTGTCTGTGGCGAAACCCGCTAAGGGCTTCACAGACACACTATAGTAAAAAAACCGGCCATTTTAAATTTCGCACAGTTGAGGGGATATTATAGTTATCAGAAAAAAAGGCGTATACAAAATGTCCGCTCAATGTCTTGAGGAGAATAATTGGTTTTTTAGTTTCAGCTGTCATTCAACCTTAATTCTTAAATTAGGTAAATAATATAGAGTTGAAAATCTAAATGAATATCGGTACCTCTTATATTTCCTCGAGAGGTAGTGCCATATTATACGGAATGGCACCCAAAACGTGATCGCAAAAGTTATACATAACATCATCAATAAAAGAAATCGTAGAACTGTTGTGACTCTGAAAATAAATAATTTCTTTTTAACCGAATTCAAAAAGAAGGAGGTTGACAATTCGACGGTATGTTTTTTTTTTTTTGTATGTTACCTGATTACTCCGTGAATTGTGAACCGATTTTCAAAGTTATTTTTTTGTTCGAAAGGAGATACTTCTGGAGTGGTCCCATAGTCACCAAGTCAGGATCTGATAATTGGGTCTTGGAGAAATCGAGGGCAACCCTCAAATTTTATAGGCTCACACATAGTTTTTCGCAAATCTTATGAAGTAATTCAAGTACTTGCGTATGGAAATCATCATCTCATGAAGCTGAGCTGATGATGGAAAGTACAACTCCTTTAGTAAGGAGTCGGCATCGACTGATTTAGTAAATTATGTTTGTGTTCGCATATCTCCGGAACTACAAGTCCGACCACCTAAAAAACCAACCTAAAAAACCACCGACTTCCTAATGAAAAGTTTTGTAGGTTATTTTACCCTTTTTGTGGTTGTTTTTGAAGGTGGTTACATTTTTTTAAAGTTTTTATTTAAACTTTATTATAAATAATTTCTTATTAGTCTGTTTTTTTAATACCTGAAGTTTTTAATCTAATCTGTCCACAACAAAGGGCTGTCAGTCTGGTTACACTAGGGGAAATGCCGTTAATAAATTATCGAGTTAATGACGACACAGTTGGCGCAGTGTCTGAACAATCGACTGCTAAACAACGCATCGCGGGTTCAATCCCCGTATGGAACAAATATTTGTATGATTTGCGAGTAGTTTTTCCGGGTCTCGGTGTTTGTGTATGTGAATTTCTATGTTTGTAAACGCACCCATGACGACACAGGAGATATTCCAAGTGTGGGGCAACGTATTAATACAAATAATAGGCGTTTATTGTGTATTATTGCGGAAATCAACCGGAAATGCCGTTGGTGTGGCCCAGTTATTAGTATATACATGAAAAAATAAATGTTTTATGGACTATGACCCTTCTTCTTTGATCCGGAGAGACAACAGGAGCGTCTCATGACGGTCTTCAGAACTCCCTACGGCGCTCCAGAGTGGCATGAGCAGCATGACCAATTCTATCTCTACTCTACCAAGAAATAAATAAATTTATTTAGCCCATACAATTTGAATTTTTGGCCCGAGTATGTCACGACCCTTAGACTGGATAATAGAAACATTTCTTTTCTACATTTAAATATCGCCATAACTAGACTGATAGAAATCTTTCTACATTGTATGATTTTGTCTATTCTTTCGTAGACGAAACTCGTCTCTACAGTCTACAGTGTTATGCTATGCCATGCGTATTAGTATATAGGACGAATAGCTCCATCTTTTCGTTATGCTTACATATTCTGGGGCAAGTGACTTGTGATTGGACTGGTGCACGTTTCACCCCAAGCCCAGTACCCAAAGAATCCAGTCAACACGGATAGAATAATCACGACTGTTGTAGCTGTAACAAAAGGGAAGTTCAATCAATCGACACACTATTTTATATCGTTTCTTTGATTTTTCTTTTGGTTTGTCTATGCTGTACCACTGCTGGACAAAGGCCTCCCCCAATGTGTGAACTTAGAAAAAGTAATGGAGAAGTAATACATAAGTAGACCAAGATATTTTAACTTCTTTGACACACAGGAGAAATTCAAAATTTTCCCATAGGATAATAGTGACTTATAATTGACTTTACGCCCATTAATCTGTGGAAAATAAAAACAGATAATCTGGCCAAGTGCGAGTCGGACTCGCGCATGAAGGGTTCCGTACAATTAGCTAAAAAAAGTAAAAAAAAAAATGAGCTTTCGCAATTTTTCTTTTATCTGTGCTTTATGACGTTGCTTCGTATTAAATTTTAAGATTGTGAGTTTACGGGAAATACAGTGTAGGTTTTAATTCCCTTAAGACTTTCGTATGCTTCTTAAATGGCTGTATCTTTTGTTTTTTTACTACGGCTCCAAGGGACTTTCAGCTTGATACCTCCATGCGTTCCTGAGACAAAAGGGTCTTGACAGACGGAAGTACGGACGGACAACAAAATGATCCTTTAAGGGTTCAGTTTTTTCCTTTTGAGGTATGGAACCCCAGCAACTACATAGTTTTTCGTTTAAAAATCTGCATTCTTACCAGATTGCACGACAGTTGGAAAATACTTTGGTGATTTCATATTATTTTCTACAGGAAGGGCAACGCATATACCCGAAGTGCCGTACATGCATATCGCAAAAACCTTGATGAATCCACGTAGATCTTTCCATGCCGCGCGATGTAAAATAGGCACATGTTCTAATGCTAACACACTGTAGTACATAGTCGTTATGACGCATACTGCTGCAAAACAAGACAGATTATCCTCAGTCTGTAATATTTAATAGTTATTTGTTATACAAGAAAGCAAAGTTGTTTTTTAACGGCGTGCTCAATTTTGATGACCGAACAAGCGAATGATTCTAAAATTGAATCACAAGAGCAACGAGTGATTCAATAATTAGAATCATGAGCGGTAGCGACGGAATCAAAAGAGAACAAGGTGTAAAATCTTTGCACTTGAGTGCAACACGTAACTTTTCATCCCACCTCAGCGAGGAAATGACTTTAATGAAATAAATTCGATTTTTGAAATTTGATGCGGTACGACAACCTTCGAACGTGAAGTGGGTACCACAGCAAGCGATCAGCTGTTACGGTCACCGGCCGCCATTACTGCTACCTACAACCCTTAGGTGTCTTTAGTGCATACGATGTTCTAAATTCAACTTATTTTATCCTCTAGAGGATAAAAACGGCTTTTGCGCTCAGATATCGAAGGGCAAAAATACTCTTTCCGAGATGGGGGAATGAAAAATATTTTTTTTGCCCAGAGTTTAACACCTTTCTTCTCACACTCATGCATGAGATGTGTGTTCACAAAACTAAATTCACATCTAGTACTAATAATGCGTCCCTTAGAGTGGACACAGTGGATTTTAGTCAGTACAAGTCTGACAGTCCCTCCTGCTCTGCCCTGCGTTCCCGATTTTAATACGATAAAAAAAGTACTAATGCGTTTGTTTTAGTGCAGATTTATTTTCTGAGGCAGTCGGCCCGTGAGCATCTGGCGGTGCGTTGCACGGGGCGGTCCGTCAGTAAATAAACATGTGGAGATGAATAGAGACATCATCATCATCAGCCTTTATATAACCCCACTGGGACACAGGCCTCCTCTCTGTGGGGGGGAGTGGGCGTTAATCCACCACGCGGGCCCAGTGCGGGTTGGTGGATGTCACATGTCTTCGAATTTTTGGTTCTAGGACATGTCGGTTTCCTCACGATGTTTTCCTTCACCGTTTTGAGAGCAGTGATGATGAAATGAATTAGATACACAAAGTAATGCGCCTGTCTGGGTTCGAAGCCACGACCGATACTCGTAAGTCGGGGCCGATACCACTAAGCCACCACTGCTCATAGTATCTGTATTAGAGTACTTGGCTGAAAAAATCAGTCTGTGAGATTACCAAAAAATATTTCACACGTGTGTTTTTTTTTTCTTATGTAAACCAATATTGAAGAGGAAACGACACTTCAAAAATTGCCGACAGAGTAGAATAGAATTTTTACTAGCTTGCTTGTGTCCCACGCGCGCCTCAAAGAGCGTCAGCATAATGACGGGGTAAATTAGCCTCTCAGAGGGCCAAAGCCTGCCGGGGTCGCGGGACTTATTCCATCACCGTGACCCCGGAACATAAAGGGCTATTGAAGTCAACCGTGAATTTTAGTCAGTACAATTAGTCTGACAGTCCCTCCCGCCCTGCCCGGGGTGGGAGGACTCATTTGATGATTTTGCCAAGTTAAAAAAAAAAAAACTCGCTTGAACCCCAACTCTCGAGCTTTTTTGTGTTATAAATATTTTTGTAAATATGCATAATTCAACAAAAGTTAGAGACGTATACTTTATTTTTCAAAAAACTCTTACTGACGGACTAATAACTGCTTTACAATTACAAGAAGAAGCTTTAAAATTACAATATTACAATCATGTGTGAGAAATACAAAGTTATACGCCAGCTTGGGTTGAGCATAAAAACTACAGAGGCCTTATATAGTTTACAGTTATTCTGACGTAAAGTGAACTGGAACTTTGAGATTTTCAAATTGACAAATTTCAAAGAAAAAATAACTTCCTTCTTTGCACACCAGAGGCGCTGTTCCATTTTTCCATACAAGAAACGCTGAAAATACTGGAAAGACGCTGATAAGTAAAATAGTTAATAGTGAAAATTCGTGATAAGGGTACAGGTGCTATCACTGATCGGCAGCTAGTAGAGGTGGCATACCATAACGTTTTAAAGCGTTAGTGGTTCCGCTCAGGGAACGAGATGGCGCTACACGACTTTTATATCTCTGTCTCTTTCCCACAGTCTAACTACTCACGTTTTAATACGTCATGTTAGGCCACCTGGGATGTAGCTGGGGAGGGGTGTTGTGTGTCAATCCCCTACCCTCAAATATCAATTAGTAAATGAGGGATTCCAAAATATTCTTACCAACGAAAATATCAGCTAGTACGGCAAACGGTGACAGCCACTTTAGACTCCTGATGAGGCACAGTGGGAGAAGCAAAGGGGCACTGAGTAGTATATACATCCTGACGTCATACAGCCATGAGGCACTAGAAGGATCTAGGCCGGTGATGATCTGTGTTCAATTAAAAATAGGTTTAGGATATATTACATATTATCATATCGCCAACTGGTCTATTACAGTAATTAATAGCAGAATAGAAAAAACTTCAAAAGACGACTCACCCGTCTCATACAATGCGCGATTATAATTTGGTAAATACAACAAGTTCCCATCATATGAAAAAGTAAGGTTACTTCTACTGTATACCTGAAAACAACAAGATGAATAAGATCATAAGATTTTATTTTAGTTATACGCTTCGGAAATCATTGTTTAAAATTGGATTAATGAAGGCTTGTTTATCTCATCATCATCATCAGCCTATATATTATGTTCCCACTGCTGGGACACAGGCCTCCTGGAGTGGGGCATTATCAACTACGCGGGCCCAGTGCGGGTTGATGGATGTCACATGTCTTCGAATTTTTGGTTCTAGGACATGCCGGTTTCCTCACAAAGTTTTCCTTGACCGTTTTGTTTATATACGATTTACTTAAAATAGGCAAAGTAGATCTCTTATAACGCTGCCAATCACAGGATCGGAGCGAGGTTGTGGAGTGGAGAAACAGAGAAATATTAAGCAATAGCATTGCTAAATCTCCTTTCCTCTTCGGTGGTGTATTCCTATTGGTAAATATTTCTCCATTTCTCCGCTCCGTACCTGATAATCAAGTTGATCCATAAATTCAAGTTTGTTAAGAGCGCCACATAGCGGCCGATACTTGGAGTGTGAAAGGACAAAATTATCAGATTAAGAACTGGAGTTACTGACAAAGCTGGGTGAGTAAGCAAAGAGCGGCAAGAGCGGGCTGGCTATATTTCATCAAGCCTCGAACGGTAGTTCGTCAGCTCTGGAACTTGTTGCCCCAATCTACCGATTGGGGAAAAAAGTTCTGGAGTGGAGACCGCATAATATGGCTAAGAATAAAATAATGACCCCGATGTGGCTTAAGGTTATGTGAGATTACGTACCCAAAAGACACATAATTATAAGGTATCTCACATAGTCGATCGATGGTCAAAATGGCTGTTCCGCTACTGGAGTAATCTAAACATGTTTTAATCCAATTTAGTGCCCAGTATCCAGCACTGGATCAGAATAGAGCAAGCTCTCTATTTTTTCAACAGTGACACTGGATCGAGCTACTATATCAATGAACATCAGTCTAAACCCACAGGAATCCGCTAGGTGTGAGGAGCACAGCATTATCGGGTGACAATGAATAAAGAGAGACCAAAGAAGTCTACATCATTTGTCTTTATGTATCCTTTCAGTACTTCACAGTATTAACAGTTAGCTTCAACCTACAGCTGAGTATCCATGTGTTACAGTTTCCTTGATCCGAGTTGACCTCTGATCGTTGGATTTGTGCAGTTCGTTTCGTTATCTTCTACGAGGTTTGCCTTTCAATACTCTCTAGATTCTCTAGAAATTCTAAAAAGTACGTACCTAAAAACTTTACTTTTGTTTCTGACCCAGTTCCAAGGCGCTGTCGCGGCGGCCGCCTCAGCCAAGTCAGGGTATGATAATTTAGTTATCCTTAACCTACGATACAGTTTTTGGGCTGATGTTATTAACATCTGTGAAATATATAAGGAACCTTAAAAATATAGGGGGTTAGTTATGACATGTTCAGGCTAACTTATAATAATTAAATATGTAGGTACGTCAGAGGAAGAAAGATTCCGCAATAAACCGGACACATTGTCCGGTTTCAGTCTGTACAAACGGGCTCGCAAAATTCTGTCAATTAATTTAAATAAAATGAATACCATTCAGTAAGGATTGGGTTCCGACCCGAAATTTCGAATAATTTTTTTGACATAATTGGCAAGCTCTTTAGTTTTGCACAGACCGACACAGGACATATTGTAGATTTACAATGCGACAAAATTTACGGGAAAGGTATTATAACGCCTTGTTATGACATCAGCCACGCTTTTCTAACAATTGCACGCTCTCAAAAAAAAAAAAACAAAAATTACGTTAAAATAACTTTAACGAAATACCTGAATAAAGCTATAATATAAAAAAAAATATTTTGCACAATATTACCTATTTTTTTGTTAAACTTAATTGTCATCAAAATATAAACCGCACCCGTAAATTTTGTTGCATATAACTCAGCGAAATAGCGAAATTGGGCAGTACGTTGAAACCAGAAATAAAAGAAAACTAACACACATAGTGTACGCTGTAAGGACCCCAACAGCAACGGTTACAATCACAGATGTCCATAGTCCTCCAATCATGTACGCCTCATGCATGCTTAAGACTGCCCCTCCAAGGCTTCCCTTGATCAAATAAGCAGTTGACTCAATTAAACTGCAAAATAATAAATACGAATAAAAAAACAAAGGAAATAAAAGCTGCTGCTCTTCTCAGCCAGGGTTGCAAAATTGAAAAAAAATATTGAAGTAACAGGGTGGGTGCATCACTTGAGGCAGGTAGTACGAGGGCTAAAGCCTGCCGGGGTCGCGGGACTTATCTCATTACCGTGACCCTGTAACGTAAAGGGCTATTGAAGGACACCGTGGATTTTAGTCAGTACGAGTCTGACAGTCCCTCCCGCCCTGCCCTGGGTTTAGGACTTATTTGATGATTTTACGACGATAAAAAAAAACACAAAAATAAGGTAGGAACGGGCGTTAAGAGTGGGGACTGTCTTCGAGAGGGGATTCAAGATGGATATTTTAATAATTGTGGCTTATAATATCATGTACAGTAGCAAAAGAGTGGTAAACCCACAAATAGATTTACTCCCAATAACTGGCCGTTTCAACAAGTTTCCCCCTCACAAACAAAAACAGGTGCCCGTCCTGCATATCGTTACAGGCTCTCCCCCTTTTAGCTGGTATTTTTACAGAGGAAATGAATTGCACAGCATCTGCGTGGCAGATCAGGAATGCAAAAAAGCTATCAAAAAAAAAGCACCAGAGAAACATAAAATACTTAGTAGTATACATGTCGTTCCTTTCCGATACGTAGTCGAAATCAGTCCTCTCTGTACCAGGGTAAAAGTCATACACAGCGCTCTCTCTCCTTCTAATATATTTCATCACTTCTTCATCCAACGTGTAGACAGTGTTAAGGCTATCCTGAAAGAGACAAATGGACAAAGAAATGGACAATAGATTAATTTTAGGGAGTTATGGCTCTTGTACATGGTTGGTTTTCAATTGTCAGGGTTCATAATCAATCTATAATATTTACTGCTGGAAGATAAGCCTCTTATGAGATAGAATGGGCCACCAAATTTTGGGTTCTAGAATAATATGTTTTGTCTTTTTTTATAAAAACTTTGCCCCACTTCTTTAATCTCATTTATTCTTCAGTTTTCCACTACCAAACGCCACTTCACGTTACGAAATCATTTATTCCTTTTTCATTCTCTACGATTTGTCATTGCCCTTATTTTTATTTTTTTATTTAGCCTTCATTTTCGTGTCCTTTCTTCAAAATTGTTTAGTCACATGCGTCTATATATTTTTTTAAAATATATTTAACTTACTTTTCTTTCACCTTCATAATCAGTCTGAAAAAAAGCATAATAAAATATTTATTTAAAATTCAAATGAATTAAAGTCGAATTTCGGACACTAGACGACCATTACAGTGTAAAATATTCCTGATTGAAAAATGGTATCTATGGAGGTTGTTCTTTGAATACGCAACTGTAGTAGTTTCACAGTTATTATCTTTTGTGATTGAAGATCCATTTTATTATCAATTCAAAAGTGCCTGAAACTCGCCTACTTGAAATTATATACTTTTATTTTGAGTGACAATGGCTGCTAAAAGCATGAAAACTTACAACTGCTGCCATTTCCCGTCGATACATAGTGCTCCTCAGGTCATGATAGCTAGTTCTCGGTGAATCATGAAGACTTTGATAAAGAGAGGTTGCTGAACGATCTGCTACAATATCAGCGTATGTCGTAGAAGGATGTCTTGAAGTGACGGTTCTTGCAACAGACGTTCTTAAACTTGTTGGACTGGATTCTATTACAAGATCAGAGTTCAATCTGATTGGAGGTCCCAGTACCATGGAAATTCCTTGAGAACTCGAGGGTAACCTCGCTAGAGCAGTTTCATCTGACTCTGTGGATGGACGAGAGGCGGTAGGATTCGTAGACGTCGCATCAGGAGTATCCATATTCTGAAGAAAAATCGAAGATCCTCTTAAGAGAAAGGCTTGACCGAGTTATCCATACTAACCCAAATTAATATAAAAAAGTAACTCTGTGTGTCGTTAACTATGAGACCACATAGAGGACAAAATGCCTGCTGTAGTCGTGGGTCTATCTCAACAGATAACCGTGACCCTGATACGTAAAGGGCAATTGAAGAAACTATGTGGCAAGGCCGGATTCTTTTAACATCTTAAAAAAGTCTTAAATGGTGCACACAAACTCAGAACCATTTTCTGAAGTAGTTCCTGTACTCGTTTCCTGGGTTGGTGTACCTGATTTGTTTTGAACACGTTTCATCTAAAAGGATGCACTGGTTTTCATTATTTTGGTATTGAAAATGAGTCTAGCGATAGAGTGAAACGTTCTAACTACGTCTTTGTACCTGAATGCATACAACCCGAATCTTTTCAACGTAAGGGTAACCAGGCTTCGTCTGGGTAAGCAGACTTTATTGTAGATTTTATGTCTATAAACTTTGACAGACTTGATTCAGGATTAAACCCATATAATAATAAAGTTCCCATTGCTAAAAGCGTTCTCTCTGAGAGAGAGTAGCATACACTACCGTTTTGGGAGCGGGTGGGATATTTTCCTTTACTTTTTCGAGGGCAGTGCTGATGAAAAGGGCCCGTTCAAGGACAAGCGACGTGTCAACCGGTGTGATACAAAAACTACAGAACGGATTTCCGGGGTTTGGTAGTGTATAATTTGGATTAACACATAAGATACTTTGTATCGCGGTAGGTACAATGTTCCCGTGGGATAATTTTTGAGTTGTATACGGGCAAAACAGCTATTTACGAATAATCAATAAAATACTACAGTTACGGTACCTCTAAAACAAAAGTCTTTATTTATGCATTTTTGTCTAAAATCCTATAGTAAGATGTCTGTAATTGGGACTCAAGTACTGTTTCAAGGAGAGCCATTTAAATTCACGCAGAAGATATCACTTGTACTGATATTTTGTAAAAGGCGTCCGCTAAATCTCACTCAGTCCACGAGGCGGGCTATTCTCTGCCAAAGTATGGAAAAGCCGGTTCAAACGTCCGTGCTTTCACGCTGCTCATACTATCTTTGATGCAGACCCAGGAGCTTACATCCGCGCCCGCCACTTCGCGTTTTTAGCAGACGTCTGTTTTACGAGTATCAATACTGTTTTCTTCACTTCACAACACAGTGTACTTTTCCCATAAGCTCATTTTCATTGCACGTCAAATTGTGTCAAATCAGCAAGTATTGACATTTATACAAGCAAAAAGTTTATGTCTAAAAGGTTTTATTTCACAGGACAGGGGCAGCGGTTTGAATTAAAAATAACGTGTTTTTTAGAGGGTGAGCCTATTGTCATCAACTAGGTACACACGGCTAAACATCAAGCTATATGAAACCAGTGTAAGCTGACCGTTGAATGTGTGGAAATATCATAAATATCGAGACTACAATAAACTGGTTTTGTATAGCATGATGTGTAGTCTGTACAATCCATGGTTGGTATTGAGAAATTCCTAATGTATAGACTCAATAGCACTTTGGCCGATTGGAGAATCGTACGCGGATCGGTATACTACACTTGGGCTACTACAGTTGGGCTTGCGACCAAAGAGACAGTTTAATTGATTTATGGAAGCTAAATAAGTTAAATAATATGTACAACAGAAAATCTCTGGACTTCAGCTTTACGAGCGCTGGTGCAGATGGCATAGGAAGATTCTCGAATGGAAGATGGACCGATGACCAAAGAAAATAGGTGGCAGAGGCTGGTTGAGAAATGCGGGATATCGTAGCGCTCCTTGAAGGAGGCCTATGTTCAACAGTTCTGAGACTGCAACAGGCTGATGTGTTGATGCTCGGACTCAATTCACCTAAGGAATGATCTCATCACATCGGTGGCAAAAAGTTCAAGTGCCGTTAGTTTTACACTTTGCACTGTGACGTTCATTTAGGGGAGACCCATTCAGTCCCTAACAGGTTCACAAAAGTACAGGTAGATACTTTTCCTCTAAGAAAAGGACGGCTTAACGAATATTTCTATAATTTAAAAAATGTAGTTGTTCCAGATCTGGATGTTTGAGCATGTGAGTTTAAATGTTTGTAAAGCACCCACGACATAGGAGAAACCTAACACAACATAGGAGAAAAATCTACGCTTTGATGCTTAGATACGGAAGTGGCTTAATCCATACAAAAAAGTACAAGGTTCACAAAACCAGAAGGTTCATGTTCGATTAAGAAAATTTTACAGATTAGGATAGGTTGATGTGTTGGCGTCATATTTAGTCTACTTGATTATAATTAACAAACAAAATTTCAAGAACCAATTCAAAATATTTTATTTAGGCATTACATCCTTTATATTCATTATCACATTCGTTCCACATCTCGGCTCTTGTGCTTGGATTTTTATTTTCAACAGTGTCTTCACAACTGCCTCTGCTAGCACAATCATCAGTTGTTTCAGTTGGACATTGTGTAGTTGTCGTACAATCATCAATTTTCTTATCATCTTCACAAGAATCTTTGCGTTGCCTCAAGCTATTAGAAAAATCTAGAAGAGTTTTCACTAAAGGTGATTTTAAGAGTTCGTTATCATATCTGTCCTGGTTTTTGTATTCAGAATTAAGGCTTTTATCTCCCCTACTGTAGTAATTACCTCTATTGCTGCCTCTATTGTAATAATCATTCTTATTGCTGTCTCTGTTATCATAATCAACCCTATTGCTGCCTCTGTCATCATAATCACCCCTGTTGTTACCCCTATTGTTGCTATTACCTCTGTAGCTGCCTCTGTTGTCACTATATCCTCTATAGCTGTCCCTGTTGTAACTATCGTCTCTATAGTTGTCGTTTTTGTAACTGCCTTCACTGTAGCTGGCATCACTATTACCTCTGTTGCTTCCTTTATAGTACTTATTGCTATTGTAATTATTATCGCCCCTGTTGTTGCTATCTGGTCTGTAGCTTCCCCTATTGCTATTCTCAGATTTGTAGTTAGCCCTATAGTCTCTGTCGTTATTATTAACGCTAGAACTACTTTTATAGTTGCTGTCACCTCTGTTGTTTCCTCTATAGTCATTGTTGCTGTCAGCACGATATTCTCTGTTGTTGTTGTCACCTCTGTTATTTCCTCTATAGTAATTATTGCTGAGACCTCGGTAACTTTCTCTATAGTTGCTGTCATCTCTGTAGGGTCTTCTATAGTTACTATTGCTGTTACCTCTATAGTTACCACTACCTCTGTTGTTACCTCTATAGTCATCGTTGCTGTCAGCTCGATTGCCTTCTCTGACATTATTGCTGACAGCTCGGTAATTTTCTCTATAGTTGCTGTCACCTCTGTTGTTTCCTCTATAGACTTTTTTGCCATCAGCACGATTGCTTTCCCTATAATAGTTGTCACCTCTGTTGCTATTATCGCCTCTATGGTAATTATTGCCTCTATTGTTTCCCTTAGACTCACTCCTATCTCCATTATAGTATTTATCTGAATTATAGTTTCTATAATTTTGGTTATTGCCGTGGTAGTGGCCTCGTGAGCTGTAATGGTTTGATTTTGATACTTTGTTATCTGACAACTTGTCTTTTACCTGAAAATAAAGAATTAAATGAAACGTATTATATTATTATTAAGAGTGAGGTTTGTTGTGGCCTACTACACAGTTACAATTTTATGGGATTTTAATAGTTAAATGTTGTACATAAATTAAATATTACCGAATGAGTGACCAAAATATGTATCACGTGAATCATTGCCGTATCTTTATAATGTTACAAAAAATCTAAAATGTAAATTATCAGTCTCTTAGTGAGATGTAAATAAATCCTCTTTTTATTATTAACCTTTTTACTATTTTTAATACATACCTGTTGTGCCAATTGGGCAATATATTGGTACGGGTAAGGTCCATCGTCTCTATCGTATTTTTCATCGTTTCGGTTGGAGCTGCTACTGCTAGATCTATAGTTTCTATTTGTCGGAGAATCAGATTTGTAGCTGTTCGATTTGTAATTGGAAGAACGCGACTGCTGTGAGTTTTGATTGTTATCCAAGACCAAGATAAGGGGTCGGTTCTGATCGGTAGCCTTCTTGTAGAGATTGGAGAGAAGGCCGGAGTATTCTTCAGACAAAGAGGGAAGGAAATTCTGAAATACAATACAATAATTAAGTATATTTTTTTTAATGTAAAAGATATCATGGACTGTAAGTAGTCATTAAACCTTCCGATTCTGTACACTGGAAAATCTTGTCAGATTTCTCGATCATGGTAGCAAGCAGAAACGAAACGATTGAACGATCTTCGGTGTAGAGTATCAGGTTCGGTGTAGGTCACATGTTCAAATTCTGATCATGATCGAGTTTTTCTTTCCATCATTGATGAAGTGATACTTGCAAAAGTGTTCGAATATCCGAAACTCAAAATAATTAATAAACTTGGTAAATATTCTGTTATTAATTTTATTGAAGTGTTAGTGATCACATCTGTTTCAAAACTTATATTTATTGATTTTAATGAGAATATTGTTGAGTTTGTTTATGTTTGTTATTTAGTGGTCTATACCACAGCTTTCTAATTAACCACACTATCTTGATACTTGCAATAATTAGAACTTTACAAAATAAAAAAAACCCTGTAATTAACAAAAAAATAGTGATTTTGATAAAACACTCCTTAAACAATTATTCTAATTCTAGAAAACCATCAAATAAAAAAAAACTGCATCCAAATTGATTCACCCGTTTAAGAGCTATGATGCCACAGATGGACACATAGTAAGACACACAATAGTGGTCTTCGTGTACAATAGTTTTAAGTATAGTGTTTAGAATAATAATATGTATTAGTTTATAGTTATTGTATTAGGTATATATGTGTATTGTATTTTATGGGCCTATAGATGCCTGAAATAAAGAATAAAATAAAATAAAAATAAATAAATAACTCCCCTTTTTTCCTTCGGAGGTAAAAAATACGAATTGGTCGCGGTACCGTCTGTAAAGGTAACCGTAAACCTGGAACGGGTAACTGAAGAAACAGGGTTTTTTTTATAGTGGTAAAATCATCAATTTAGTCCTCCTACCCAGGGCGAGGCGGGAGGGACTGTCAGACATTTACTGACTAAAAGCCACGGTGTCCTTCAATACACCTCAACGTTCCGGGGCCACAGTTACCTGATGAGACAGTCCCGCGACCCCGGCAGGGAAGGACCAGGAGGCCAATCGCGCTATTATTTTTCAACGAAATCGCAACTGAACCGCTACCATAACACAACTTTTTGACCGTTTCGTATCGCGCTAAAATTTTGACAGCAAGTTGAGACGCAACGTGATCGTAGCTGGAACGTAACCGCTGTCAAACGTAAAGTTGATAGGACGCTACTTTTTTATGATCGTTACTGCATCGTTGGTGTTTTGTCTTTGTTTTGTGAAGTGATTCTACACTACATCCTACTGATATGATATTATCTTATTATGAATTTATCTATCTTACTTTGGTTAGCGTTTGAACTTATAACGCAATACCAAAATCAGAAAAAACTGAATCGAAACGTAACCACTGTTGCAATCGAACCATAACGTTATCGTATACGTTTGCAGACGTTTCAAATTAGCGCGATTGGCCTCCTGGATGAGTTTTTCATCGGTAATAGTCAGGCATCTCTTCCGCTCTATAGGGCGAGCACTCATTTGATGATTTTACCCTCCAAAAAGAAAAGTTTATAAACCGAAATGAACATCATCATCAGCTGCTTAGCCTTTTCCCAACTATATTGGGATCGGCTGCAGTCAAACCAGATGCAGCTGAATATCAATATTTTACATAGAGCGACTGCCTATTGGACCTCCACAACCCAGTAACTTGGTAATACGATACCCCATGGTAAGACTTTAGAGCTTCTGTCTAATAGTAACGACTGTCAAAGATCTACAATTGACAGCCGGGATCAACGGCTTTACGTGCTTTCCGAGGCACGGAGGAAACTCGCTATGACAGATGGTCACCCATCCACAGACCAACCTCGGCAAGCGCGGCTTAACCCGGAAGATTGGCCTGTGCGGCTGTAATTATTTAACCACGAGCTCCTCGAAAACGAAATGGAGAAAATCAGTAAATAAAAGAAAATTTGAATTGAACTTACAGTAACCAGGAGCAAAAATATTACATTTTGAAGTCGTTTGAGATTCGGTACTGAGGACGCCATTTCTACCCTTTGGCGTTTAGTTTCCAAATATGCTATACTCCGGCTTATTCTTGCTAAGTAAACTTAACGCTACATATATTTTTTTAATCAATTTTCATTACCTGATTAGATTTGTTATTTGTTTTGATTCTAATTTCCTGTTCAGTTGGTACTTGTTTATGTTAATTAATCGTTCTATGGAATTTCATAATATTGTTATCACAAATCAAGTTTCTTTTGGAAATTACCATTTATTGCAAATTAAAATTTTGACAGTGAAAAATTCATGTTCTTAATTTTACTTTTCTTTTATCCGTAACAAAAATTTAGGTTTACCATCGGTTAAAGTTTTATTTAGTCCCTCGAACTATTAGCGCCCTCGCTGCACTAAAGAGCCAATCCCCGTCCCGGGACAAAATGAGTTACTTTCACCTTTACTATACTTGAAGCCTAGCGAAGAGGACACGCTGCTTAAACCTGCGCTAGAGAGTTGCCCGATCTTCGGCCACAGATGCATTTAACTTATATAACGATGCCACTTATATCTGGCCGTACAGACAAACAGCAGACGATAATCGTTATCGCTCAGTAGTCACTAATACATTTTCAACTTTATACACTTGCACATAAAGTTGAAAATCCATTAAAGACTGCTGAGCGATAACGAACGAAACAAACGAAAACTATCGATAAACTCCAATAGATTTTCAACTCTACGCACTGGGGTATAAAGTTGAAAATGTATTAAGTGACTGCTGAGCGATAACGATTGTCGTCTGTTGTAGTCTGCTGTTTGTCTATAGGGCCTGGTGTGAGACTATCTCATCTTTCAAATTGAAACGAACAATACTCATTCAAAAAGTTTTATTAAAATCGATCGTGTATTTTTCGATTCCAGTGCTTACGAATATCATCATCAGCCCATAACTCTTCCCATTGTTGGAACACACGCCTCCTCACTGTTAGAGGGAGAGCGCCATATCCAGCACGCGGGCCCAGTGTGGGTTGGTAGATGTCATAATGACTTCGAATTTTTGGTTCTGGGACATGCCGGTTTCCTCACGATGTTTTCCATCACCACACGTCGATCATACAAGGTTATTTTAGGAGCATCTCACAGTCTTGCAGGTTTTCGGTTCAAAGCCAAATAAAATCATACTGGATATTTTGATATTCCATAATTTTGAATCCGTAGTTTTCAGAGGCATTCTTAGTAGGATGCCGGAGTAATATGTCTTTGAAAATCTGTCTGAAAAGGTTTTATCGACTTTTTACCTTGTCTACGTGTTTGATATCATATTATACTCAATACTCAATACTCAAATCTTTATTGCATTCTACAATGTAGGCTTAGGTGATAAACATTTTTCAAAAAGAAACAAGAAACAATTGTAGACCCTGTCGGGCACAGCAAAAGAAACATAATATTATGTGGAGATGAGGACTTATCATCATTATATAAAAACAAAGTATCTTACTTATAATTCTAACTTAAACCTGTGCTTATACTAAAACATTATTCTTTATTTTTACATAACTTTTAAGGATCTATCATTTAAGTATTCGTCGACACTGTCAGTATCAGTATTATCATTATTATTACAGTATTATCAGTGTGCCTTGCCTTTTCTCTATTATAGCGAGGTTGGTATCCGATCTTTCTTACTTATTATCTACTTGGACTGCTCATTTTGACATCTAAAACCCCATTAGAGTCCACGCCACGACTCAAATCCTGCGGAAAATTCGTTGTACTACATTTTTTTTAATGCAATTTGATGTAATGACTTTTTTTCTTTGTTTAGCGTGGTAAAATCATCAAATGAGTCCTCCCAGTCTGACAGTCACCGGAAGGGACTGTCAGACTTGTACTGACTAAAATCCACGGTGTCCTTCCATAGCCCTTTATGTTCCGGGGTCACGGTAATGAAATAAGTCCCGCGACCCCGATAGGCTTTGGCCATCTAAGGGCGCTTTTTAAGGACTTCAGTCGTGGCGCAGACTCTAGGATTGGGGTAATACGATACTACTTCGGAAGACTGATTAGACTTTCGGCCTACAGACTTCCTGTAAGGGCTTTTGTTTCATAAATTTCTAGGAGCGTGATTAAATTATGTTTTTAAAAAAAGAACAAGAAATATTTAAAAAACGAATTATATTTAATTGTTATTACCAAAGAAACAAAAAAGTAAACTATGATGACACTTAAATAAAATAAACACTTAAAACTTCCTACTGCGAATGTGCTACTATCTTATTTGGCTCTCGAGCACGCAGAATAGATTGAGCAGAGGAGCGCCGTAGATTGAGCAAAGGGTCCCTTTAGAGAGAGCAGACGGACGCCGTAGATTGAGCAGAGGGGCGCCATAGAGAGTGCAGACGGACGCCGAAGATTGAGCAGAGTGGCGCCGTGAGATGCTTGTAGTGACCATTCTTTGGATTTCATTTGCGTGGTTCCAAGTTTTTACGCACAAGATCCATGAGAAAGAGGAAGATTAATTCATTGAACTCTCTTGTAGCCTCAAAATCAGATTCACGTATTCCAATATGCTGGACCAGAATTATTACTATCTGGTATCGAATAAGCACAGGAACAAAATACTAAAACGTAGGGACGCCGCTAAATGAAATACCTGGGAATCTCTGTTATTGATAAAACAAGTCTCAGTAAAAATCAGACTAAAATTTTTGCTCTGTTTAAAGCAGACTCCGAAACAATTCAAAAAATCTTGATTATCATCATATTTACTAAGATACTTTTTTTGAAGCATGCTTCGTTGAGTATGAACCTTCTTGGAAATAGTAACTCATAAGTTTCCATACTATCATCAAACAAATCGCCATAATAATGACTTCTCGATTTGAGTTCGCCATTTTGATATTTCAATTTCTTAATAGTTCTGTAACAATCGTTGCTTTTAATGCTATGTATTGCCTGACCTGAAAAATAGAAAAAAAAATGCTTCTTTAGTACTCTGATTCACATTATATATTTTATTAAATTTGCCTAGCCTTACTCCCAACTATGTTGAGGTTGGCTACAAGGTGAACTGGATGCAACTAAATACCGGTATTTTACATGGACCAATACTGTCAAATGCCAATGTTGTGCCCACCCCAGTCTCTGTTGGAAACTCGGTACTCGAAGTTGTTGACTCATATATCTACTTAGGACAAGTAGTCCAGTTAGGTAGGTCCAACTTCGAGAAAGAGGTCAAGAGCCGAATCCAACTCGGTTGGGCAGCGTTCGGGAAACTGCGCAATGTCTTTTCGTCCGACATACCTCAGTGCCTCAAGACGAAAGTCTTCAACCAATGTGTGTTACCAGTGATGAGTTACGGCACCGAAACGTGGTCTTTCACTATCGGCCTCATCTCAAAGCTCAAAGTCGCTCAACGAGCTATGGAGAGGGCTATGCTCGGTGTTTCTCTACGTGATCGAATCCGAAATGAGGAGATCCGTAGACGAACTAAAGTCACCGATATAGCCCACCGGATTAGCAAGCTGAAGTGGCAATGGGCAGGCCATATTGCTCGCAGAGCGGATGGCCGATGGGGTCGAAAAGTACTAGAGTGGAGACCACGAACCAGCAAGCGCAGCGTAGGACGTCCACCAGCAAGGTGGACAGACGACCTTATAAAGGTCGCCGGAAGACGCTGGATGCAGGTCGCTTCCAACCGGTATAAGTGGAAATCAAAAGGGGAATCCACTGCTGAACATAGGCCTATGTTCAGCAGTGGACGTCCCACGGCTGAGATGATGATGATGATGATGAATACTGTCTATCTGACTTCTACAGCCGAGTAACTGCGTAATATTACTCCTCTGTAAGACGGACTGACAGACTAGAAGTAAAAACGGTTGATTTAGAGAAAAAAATGGGGACCAGAAAATTACTGCTATTTTTAACCACGGAAAAAACACGTTTCCTGTAGATGTAATTAGCAAAGCTTCCAGCAGAAACTATTTAAATAATATATGTATGTGAATGTACCAGATAAACTTGAAAGGGCAAAAAATCTTTGTGGGAAACTTACCATCCAACTTCAAGCTCGATCAAATCTTTTGTGAAATGACTGTCAGATGCTCGTATATATTTTAATGTCATTGTGTCAGACAAAACGATAGAGTCCGTACACTTATGACTTGCGGAAAATTGGAGGTACTAAATGTTTTCAATGCAATTTGATGTATTGACATAGACACTAGCGCCGCGTCAAAAGGTCATGAGTGGTGGCACTGTCTTCTAGAATGTTTGACTATTCATTCTGACTGTTAGTTGCCAGTACCATAATAAACTTTAGTATTTTTTTAAAACAAGGTTCCATTAGGATATTGGGGGCCCGTTATTTGACGACTATGTCAGCCATACAGGATCCAGCAAGGGAAAAGGCGTTTTTTTACGTGGTAAAATCATAATATTTATAGGACGTGGTAAAATCGAAGATAGAGGAAGGGAATGTCACACTCGAACTGACTAAAATCCACGGTGATCCTTCAATATCTCTTTACACAGTGTTACGATAACCTGATAAAACAGTCCAGGCAGAGTTGTCCCTACAAGAGAGCCCCGTCAGTTTGTTGAATCAGCTGTAGCTGATTCCTTGCCTTAAAATGAAGAATAATTTTTACACCTTTGTTTCAAAGATCTGTGGTCATACCACAAGAAAGATAAACATCTGTTGAACAGTGTTGAACACTTGTCTAAAAAAACTGTCAACGTCAAAAAGACATTTCACGTTGACATAAGGGTCGTTTTGCAGTAACACTTTTTTAAGACAAGCGTTCAACAGATGTTTATCTTTTTGTGGAAAGGCGGTTGAAGTTTTGGGTCTGCAAAAAAAATCCCTTGTAGGTATGGACACCAGAGCTTTATTTAATTAATCCTCAGAAGTTGTATGAATTAGCACTTGTCGTTGTCGCCACAACTGTTTTCAGATTTTGAACATTGTTCAGCCAAAAATTCTTCTTTTTCGTTTTCGCAACTGTCTTTCTTTTTTCCGTTCTCGCAGCTGTCTTTCTTTTTTCCTTGGCGGTAATACGGCCGAGAGCGTTCCTGTTGCAACTGAAGAATTTTCTGGCTTGTCTGAAATCATTTAAAAATACAGGGTAGGAACAATTACCCGTGAGAGCTGCATTTACTTTGGAAAGCAGACAGGGAACCCGACTAGATGACCAAAAGTTGAATTTATACTATTTTCATTTTTGAGAATAGCGAAATGCGGTAGAGTTCACGCTCAGTGCCAGAAAATCACGGTTTATTTTACCAACAAATTGGCAGCGCCCTTAATGCGTTGCGTCGCAGCAATATGCCTCTTTGAGGCTGAAGAGGCGTCACGGCGTCCTCTCTTCCACCTGACGCAGGTCGTCAGCGGACACGGATGTCCTGGAAGGTTCTTTTGTCGGATTGTGCGGGGAAAAAACACTTGGGAGTTACCACTGTGAGGATTGCCCGAGGACACAGTGGAGCATACGGTGGAAATCTGCCCCACTTAGGCAGAGCACGGCCATGTCCTCTCGGAGGCGATAGGTGGCAGCTGCCACTCGCCTCAAGCACGGACCTCCTTTTGCGAAGCAGTTATGCTAACGAAGGAGGAGACTGAACGCGTAAGGCAGCGGACAGAGACGTCCACGGCCACGGACGTCGCAAGGAGATTTTCGGCTACCGTAGGTGCGGGCATGTGGACGAAGAGAAATGGGTAACTTGTCGTCAGATCATGCACCATGCCCAGGTCTACGGTCCGTCGGCCCGTCGTGTTCCACGCGCGTCTCAAAGTGCGGTCACCAGTCTGAAGGAGCCCCTACAGAGCGCAAACCGCCTGCCGTGGTCGCAGAACTGTCTAAACAGATGTCACTGGAACGCAAAGGGCTATTGAAGGAGAGCCGTGTAGTCAATACAAGTCAGTGATAAAATGATTAAAAAAAATTAAATGGTCCGTAGTTTTTTCTATCTTACCTTCAAAAGTTCATACAAAGCGTTTTCATACTGTTGATTCGACAATTTATCAGAATTACTGTGGACATGATTCTCGTCATGTTCATGTGCAGGATAGTGATCATGGTCACCATGATTTGGGCGAGACTTATAGTGTCCTTGACTATAACCTTGGCCTTGATTTGGTTCATCATCGTCCAGAGTCCTGGCCTGATTGTTAGAGTCAACTACCACAACTAGTGGACTTTTTGAATCTTGGCCTATTAGCTCATGCAGGATTCCTAGTGATGGATGATTTCTTGGGATCGAATGTAAGCCGTTCTGAAAAGAAGACAGGTTCTATTAATTTTTTTTTTATGGGCGTTTGTGTATGTGAGTTATACGGACTTTTTTTTAAGCGTGGTAAAATCATCAAATGAGTCCTCCCAGGGCAGGGCAGGAGGGACTGTCAGACTTGTACTGACTGAAATCCGTGGTATCCTTCAACAGCCCTTTACATTCCGGACGTCACGGTAGTTATTTGTTAGTCCGGCGACTGAGTTATACAGTTTTACTTCAAAAAAATTAAACATCAGTACCCTTAGCACGAGTTTTCACTCTTTTACTTTACAGCGTCATTCCAGTATTTACAGCGTTTCTTGTATGAAACAATGGAACAGCGCCTCTGGTGTGCGAAGAAGGAACTAATTTTTTCCTTGAAAGTTGTCAATTTGAAATTGTCAAAGTTCCAGTTTACGTCTCAAATAGTGAAAATTCGTGCTAAGGGTACAGTACCCTTAGCACGAGTTTTCACTCTTTTACTTTACAGCGTCTTTCCAGTATTTACAGCGTTTCTTGAAAAAATTGAACAGCGCCTCTGGTGTGCAAAGAAGGAACTAATTTTTTCCTTGAAAATTGTCAATTTGAAATTGTCAAAGTTCCAGTTTACTTTACGTCTCAAATACTGAAAACTCGTGCTAAGGGTACTAATGAACACTTTCCTAAAAAAAGGTAACTTCAAAGAAGTAAAAAAAAAAAACTAACAAGAATAAAATACTATTAAACAATGTTAAGGTTATAAGCATAAAAATTAATCTTACGATTGTGCATAGTATAAAAAAGAAAAACCGAAAAACGACACCATTTATCCGCACCATGTCGACCACGTTCATAAAATGAATGTTTTGTTTAAAATTAACGTCACACCTTAGTGATTTTAATTAATTACTAATCAAAAAGAACTGTAACATAATATTATCACCACGCTTTTATTTCCTGTTGGATTTTAAAGTAAGCAAAGAATTGTAAAAATGTTCGAAAAAAATCTGAGTGAGCTAAGGCCATAGAGGGTGGCCTTAGCTCACTCAGTGTCAGAGGGCCAAACGCCTACTAGGGTCGCGGAATTATCTAAACAGGTTACCGCGAACCTGGAATGAGAAAGGCTATTAAAGGAACACCGTGTATTTTAGGCAGTACGAGTTTGACATACTTTTCTGCTTTATACAGGGTGGGAGGATTCATTTGATGATTTTATCATGTCAAAAAAGCCGCCTCTGGGAACTCCACTATTTGGATTGCCCCTTAGTTCTATTCACAGTTTGCAGTTCTTCCTCAATCCAGCAGAGCACACCTCCCTTCTGTTTCTGAACTGCAGTGGCCGATCTAGAATCTTTCAATCGATTGCGAGCCCACGTTGGACGCTGTAAAAATAATCTGGTCAAATGGGGAATACTAGACTCATCCCAAGCACAATACCAGTGCGGAGCCTCTGTACAGGATAATATGTCCTACCTCCCTTCGTGCCCATCCTGCCCAACCACCTGCACCTTCCAGGATTTAAACGAGGCAAATGTCAGAGCTGAATAGAATAGAATAGAATCATTTATTTTATTTGCCTGAAATATGGTATTTTACAGATTTTATAAGACATAAACGGGTCCACCCTTTATAGCAGAACTTTTTACGTCATAATTTTATTTTGCATAGCAACGGATAGCATAAACCTCTTTTCGCAGAAAATCGTTTGGCATACACTCATTTACCATAACACCGAAACCCATAATTTTGTAAGTCAGAATCATCTTTAGGCATATAAATTTCATTTCCATAATAATCAATAAGTATAACCATCATATCGTAGAAAGTTCACAACCAGAATCATCTTTTGGCATATATTTTTTATCCATAATAATCAAAAGTATAACCATCATATCGCAGAAAATTCACAGCCAGAATCATCTTTTGGCATAATTGTGTGGTTTTTATTTCCCAGACAGTAAGATGATGCAGTAAGCATGCAGCAAGCATTCAGCATACAAGCATGCGGCATGCAAGCATGCAGCGTGCAAGGTTGCAACATGCAGCAGGCATGCAGCAAGCATGCAACATGCAGCAGGCATGGCTTCTGTCACGGCTCCGGCGCTGCGGGTCTCCGGCGGTCCCACGCGAGCTAATCGTCGCAGATGATTTTACGCCCACCACCGCAGCTTCGGCTTACTGGCCGGCAAGCCGGCCAGCCTCAGCCGCGGCGGTGGGCGTTAAAACCACCTGCTCCTCAGCTCGCGGGCCGCCTCGCCCCTTTTGCAGCGATTCATTTCTGTAACTAACTTTTGTAGCACACCATATTGATTTTATAAAACATTTTTTTATTTTTTATTATGACTATTAAATTATTTCTATTCTGAAATTCTGTGATCTTCGAAGTATACTAAGTCAAATTATTCCAAATAATCGGCGCTCTAAATAAACGTTATGCTAAATGAAAATATGCAAAATTGAACTCTGACAAAGGTAATTATGCCCAATACAATTCTGCCATCTTAAAAGTATCCCAATTTAAATTCGGACATAAAAACATTAGGCCAAAAAACAATTATATTAAATATTTTTTATACCATAACAATGTTCGTTTAAAAAAGTTTCTGCCAAGTGAGTTCTGCCAAATAGGTTTCGGAGCCACAAGTTTCTGCCAGATAGAGGGCACCCGACATAAACAATAGCTCTTCATATTCCGCCAAAATATGTGCGGGTAGCTACGTATTGGTAGGATTCAATTTGAGTACATCGACACGCAAGAAGAAGTTTGCAGTGGAATCCCCATCAAGAAAACGATTTTGGTTGCTTGAAACCGTGTAGAACCGGCTTACCCGGTTTCGACCACACTCAGAACCAGGTTTGCACATTGCAAAATCTAGAACCACACCCGGTTTTTCGTGCGATACTCACAACCTATGAGATTTTGGTATATGACTGGATGTCAAGTAGGTATTTTGTACGGGTTGTAAGTAGTTAACTCCGTACACTGATTTGTCGTGAAGATGTTTAAGTTGAAGTTAGTATTAGAGAAACACTTTTCCACTAAATTACACAAGTTCCGTATATTTAAGTAATAAGTAAATTACAATAGTGGAAGGCGATTATTTCTCTTAGTTGTTGATAGCTACCGAGTTATTAGTTGACTACATTGGAATTCGTCCGTCATGTTATTTTATTATGCGACATTATGAGGCGCATCGTTGGCCGAAAGTAGGTTGACGAGTAAGCAAGAAAAATGTACGGCGATGAGACCGTACATATTGGCAACCCCCTAAAGAAGCAAAGATAAGTAGAGAGAGAGAGAGAAAGAAACGCCTTTACAAAGTCAAAGAATAAAGTAAAGTAGTAAAGATAAATGTACAATAAGTCAAATGAATTAATTAAAAGTAAAAGCAATGTTGTCTTGATGTCCTTGACGTTGAACGTCGCAGCCGTCCGTGGGCGACCGTTGGTTGTCTTCTTTGGCAGTCTGTTGTCGAGATCCCATTGGTTGAAGCTCGATATCTTCATGCGTTGGCTTTTTATTTTTCTTCCTTGGAAGTCGTGTTCTGAGCACACTGCAGTATTTCCTTATCATTATCCACAGGAAAGTGATGACAGCAATTGTTAGTAAAAGGTAACAAATTACATATTGATGTACGTCATGGTCTGTGATAGTGGATGGTAGTTTAGGCTCGTGTTCTTCTTGGAACCGCAGCTTTTTGTCAATTTCCGCAAAGTCGTTTTTCTTGAGGCGGAACAGTTCATGTGGCGTGTTATGTAGTGTCACGTTCACAATGTTGTTTATCGGCGAATTCAGATTCGGTACGTGCATGTCATAGTTCACATTGAGGTTGCTGTTGTACTGATTGTGTGAAGTGATGGTGAGATCTTTTGATCGCAGTACGCATCCTTGACTCAAAGTAACTATAGCCGTCGATGTGATTGTTTGCGATATTACGTCGTTATCACAAACTGTACGTAATTCGCACCTTCCGCAACAAACAACAAGCCAGCTGTTTGACTCTTGTAACTTAATCCATTCCTCCTCGCATGACACGCTGTGTACGTCACACGGTGACGTAGTAGTACGGTGACCCAGGAGTTTTGCTTCGCACGGAGCATTTTTGTTATGTAAGTTGAAGACTGGCATGTTTGCGTTACAAATGAAGTTATGTTTTTGTCTTTTGATACATAGCTTGACATCTTCATCTTTTAGTGAGATATAAGAATTCTTCTCAAAGTTTACGGCAATGTATTGCGAAGATAACTGCATCTGTTTGTAATTCGAGTCTCTCTTGAATGGTATAGCGATGGCCCGATAGTAGGTGAACTCCACATCCGAAATTAAAGGAATGTGAACTTCGAACATAAAGTAGTTCATTGTTATTCGCGCTTTCACGTATAACAACTTGTAAAGTTCCTTGATATCTTCTTTGATATTTTCTGTCGGCAATGACAGTGTTCTCGGTAATCTGCCAGCTATGTCTTCCAGTTGTTTTACAAGATTGACTGGTGATATCAAGTGCACGTCCATATGTCCACTGTATACATTAGTGAGAGTATTCAGGAGCATGGTTTGAATTTCTTTGAGATTATGTAGCAGTAGAGATGCTGTGAGCGCCGCGGAGTTGAAGTAACTTGTTGCCATCGATATCTGTATTTCTGTTTCAACACTGGCTAGATTCGTCTTAGTTTCTTCCATGAATTTTTCTATCATTTTACACTGAAGGTTGATGTTAGCGTCGTTTTTCTTCAACACGTCATTTTGCAGTTGCATAATCGACGTTTGATTTTTTGCAAGTTCACGTAGATAGTTTTCGTTTTGTTGTATCGCTTCAATGTCTTTATGGTATTTTTCAGCAAATTTTTGGTCTAAAACGCCGAATAAGCTGTTTGCTATCATGCCCACTCCGTCAATCAAACCGCGCTTCTTGCGCGAAGATAACTGCTTGTGAGGAGCCAGCAGGATAGTGTTGTAGAATTTGAGTAGTTCCATCTCGTGGGAAAGTTGATCGATTGTTGGTTTGCAGTAACTTTGGTGAATCTTCTCGCAAAGGCCATATACACCGTTGATGTAATTTTCAATATGTTGAATGCCGTGCCAGTAGTTAGTTAAGTTGTAGTACGTAAGCAAAGTCCATTCGTCGTGAATCAGTTCAACCTTGCCAACGGTGTCGTAGTAAATCGGTCTCTCAGGTTCCAAGTTAGTAATTTGAGTGCCCGACCTTTGTTGTGAACCATATGATCCATTCACAAGTATTAACATTGTGAAAAGTGACATTAAAATGTTTGTAAGACATTTTTTCATAGTTGGTTTTGTTGTGGAAGTTTTTTCCGGTGTGTCAGCATTTTGTAAATCTGTTTTACATTCTTCATCACCTTTGTTGCCAGTATTATTTATGGGTAGAGTTGATAGTTTTACAATGGGTCGTTTGATGACACCAGTTTGGGTTTTTAGGGTTGTCACTCGGACATATCCGTCCGCTCCAGGGTGAAGTTTTAGCACCCGTCCCATGGCCCATTTTCCTGGGGGCAAATTATTGTCCCGGATTAATACGATGTCCCCCTCGCTTAGGTTTTTCCTTGGATTATTCCATTTACTGCGTGTTTGTAGTTGGGAAAGATATTCGCTTGACCAAGTCTTCCAAAACTGTTGGTGCATGTGTTCCGTTAACTGCCATCGTTTTCTTAGATTTATTTTGTTTTCATCAGTATAGTCAGCACGTGGTAAAGACATTGTTGGTCCCCCCGTTAGAAAGTGGCCTGGTGTCAGGTAGTTATAAAATTCTTCGGGGTCTTCAGTGAGCTGGCAGAGCGGCCTGGAGTTCATACAAGCCTCTATCTTCGCAAGTAGGGTAGTGAATTCCTCGTACGTCAGTTTTTGGTCTCCTAGCACTCGACGAAGATGATACTTCATCGATTTGATATTTGATCGCTGCTTCCCATAGTCCACCAGCAGTCGGCCAGGCTGGCGCATTAAAATGCCATTGCACTCCCATGTCTGCGATGTTGTTGAAGAAGTCAGGCGACAAGATTTGCTTGAAGTCTTCAAATTCTTTCTGAAGCAACCTTGATGCACCGATGAAGTTTGTCCCACAGTCTGAGTAGACGTGACTTGGTGTGCCACGCCTGGAGCACATTCTCTGGAAGGCTGCTATGAAGGTTTCAGTACTTAAGTCCGATGCAAGTTCGATGTGCACAGCCTTTGTTACCATACATACGAATATGCATATGTATCCCTTAGAAGTACGCACTCCTCTTCCCTTGTTGAGCTTGACTTCGACGTGTCCTGTGAAGTCAACTCCGGTGTGGGTGAACGGTCTCGAAGGTGTTACTCGTTGTGGTGGGAGTTCTCCCATTAGTTGATTGAGTTCCGATGGCCTGTGGCGGTGACAGCGCACACAGCGCCGTATTTCCGCTTTCACAGCTCTATTGCCGCCAACGATCCAGTATCGTTGTCGGATATACGATAAAGTTAGTCTGGCTCCTCCGTGTAAAGTCTTGAGGTGAGCCTTTTGTATCACAAGTTCAGTAAGTCGTCCACTCTTAGGTAGAATAATTGGATTCTTCATTTCAAAAGGTAAACCGGAGTAGTTAAGTCGACCCCCAACTCGGATTATGCCGTTGTTGTCCAGATATGGTCTAAGTTTAAAAATGTTGCATTTTGACGAAATATTTTCTTTCTTCATTAGTTGTTTATATTCTTGCGTAAGTTCCGTTTGTTGCACATATTTAATTATTTGTTCCTCAGAATTGTTTAATTCGCATAAACTGAGGCAGCCGGTGTCACGTTTTTTGCTGTTACGTGCGTTTCCGATAAATCGTTGTATCCATGCTACAATTCTGATTGCTTTGGTCAATGAACTGCAGTTAGTTAATAAGTTATGAATACAATTATAAGTTGAATTGTTTTTAGCGTTCATTTTCGCTTGGCTTTCGCTGCCTATGTTAGTCGTAAATGTGCATGTTATGTTTTCTTCACGACTTTGTTCTTGGAATGTAGTCAGAAATGTAGGGCCTTGCCACCACAAGCTGAATGTTTTTAGCTTTGTTGGTAGTAATCCTCTTGATGCGCAGTCTGCGGGGTTATCTTGAGACTTCACATAGTGCCATTGCTCTGTTGGTATGCATTGTCGAATTTTTTCAACTCGATTGGCGACGTATTTTTCTCTCTTAGATGTGTCCCCCTGTATCCATGCCAAGACCACTTGAGAATCGCACCAAACGCTCGTAGTTATTTCGAACCCATTCAGCGCTTCTTTTATTTTAACGATGAGTTGCGAAAGTAAAAGTGCGCCGCATAGTTCAAGTTTCGGTAATGTAATTGATGATAACGGCGCTACTCTTGTTTTAGCAGCAAGTAACGTTATAGTTGCCTTGTTTTGTTCATCTCTGACACAGCTGTAAACCACGCAGGAGTAAGCTTTCGCACTGGCGTCGCAGAATCCATATAGTTCGATCTTCTGCTCCATTGAACCGACCCAGCGCTTAATATGTATGTATTTTACGTTGGGTATGTCAGCTCTCAGTTTCAGCCATTTATCTGTTATATGCGACGGTAACTGATCATCCCAATCAAGTTTGTTGACCCACACTTCTTGAAATATAATTTTTGCCGCGATAGTTATTGGCGATAGCCAACCCAGTGGATCGTAAAGTTGTGAAATTTCAGAAAGCAGCCGCCTTTTGGTTATTTCCGGTCGACATTTTTCTTCAAATTTCCAGTTAAACACAAATGTGTCGGCCTGCGGATTCCAACCAAGTCCGAGAGTTTTCATGGATTCTTCCTGCTTGAAATCAAAAGTAATTTTGCTTGAAATCTGGTCATCCCTTAAGTTTTTTAACAATTTTGGTTCATTACTGGACCACTTGCGTAAGTTCATCCCGGCTCCTTTTAACATTTCGATGAGTGATGTTTGGAGTTCTTGGGCCGCATTCAGTGAGTTGTGGCCGCTGATGACGTCATCGACGTATGCTTCGTTTAGTAGTACTTTGGCAGCCATGGGGTATTTGTAACCGTCATCGTAGGCAAGTTGTTTGATCGTTCTCATGGCTAACCACGGCGCGGACTTAGTGCCATAAGTAACAGTACAAAGTTGATACTCTTGCAATTTATCTGACGGAGTAGGTCGCCAGACAATTTTTTGCAAATGTTGTTGTTCCTCAGACAGCCAGATGCATCGGTACATTTTCTCGATGTCAGCTGTAAACACGTATTTGTAAGTTCTCCATTTTATTATTAGTTCTTGGATATCTTTTTGTAGGTTGGGGCCTTTTTCTTGTAAGCTGTTTAAGCTGTATCCCGTTTTAGTTTTCTGAGATGCATTGAAGACGACTCTGAGTTTTGTAGTAGTGGACTCTTCTCTAAGTACTCCGTGGTGTGGTAAGAAACATTCAGTAGTTGAAGAAGGAATAGGTTTTGCTAGTTTCATATGGCCCAACTCTTGATATTCCATAAGGAAGTTTTTGTATAATAGCTCAAGTCGACCATTTCTTTGAAACCTTCTTTCCAGCTGTAGCAGTTGTGATACTACGATCGTTTTCGATGTTCCGATCTTATTTTCATAATCCGGACATAAGGGCATCTTCACAATGTATCTTCCATCTGAATCACGGCGAGTCGTTTTCTTGTAGTAAGTTTCACACTGATCCTCTTGTGCTTGATCAGTGTTTTTTATAGTGACATCTTCACATTCCCAAAATTTTGTTATTTCAGTCAAGTCTAGGAGGGTGACGTTACAATTAAAAGTTTCTAGTTTTCCACACAAAATCCATCCCAGTTGTGTCTGTTGCGCAACGGGTGACCTTGGGGTGCCTTTTAGTACTCCGTCCTGGATAATTTCGGCATAAACGTCAGCTCCAAATAGAATGTCAACAGACCTTGAAATATTAAATTCAGGGTCTGCTAGTTTTATGTTTTTCAAATAGGACCACTCTGGTCGTTCAAATGTGTTATTCGGCAGTTTGTTGATTAGTTTCTTCATAATCAATGCTACAGCGTTGAAAGTATACTCTGAGTGGATTGATTTGCATGTTATGCTTAGTCGTCCCTTACAGTCGCCTGAGACGGATCCAACTCCTGATATCTTTGCAGTTAGTTTGTTCCTTGGTAGTCTCAGAAGTTGTGCTGCATTTTCAGTAATCAGGTTGACTTGTGAGCCCTGATCTACAAGCGCACGAAGTTTTATGTACGTCCCATCTATCGTCATGACCTTAACTTGGACAGTTGTGAGTAAAACTTCCATCTCATTGGCAGATAGATGATTGGAACTCGGTGTTTCAGCTTCTTTCGATGGTCGTTGACCTGAACGTTGGTTTTCCGTACTCGTTGAGTTAGTTGTTTTATTATTAGATTTGCTATAATGCAATAGCGTATGATGCTTCATATTGCATTCTTTACAAGTTTTCGCAGAATTGCAAGTTTCGTTTTCGTGTCGAAACAGACAGTTTTTGCATAGACGCAATTTTGCAACTGTAATGTTTCGTTGCTTTGTGTCCGAGTCAATAAACTGCGGACATCGCATCAAAACATGGTTGTTTTTGCAAAGAGGGCATTGTCCGTATGAAGTGTGGTAAGTTTTCGGATGCCATTTCTTATGCTCGAAATTTCGAGAACCATGTTTTTCAGTCCCAGCTGCCTTCTCTGAGCTCTGTGAGTCTTTCTTGGAACTCTTCATGGTTTCAAACGCCGTAAATTGATTTTCCAAAAACACCAAAAATTCTTGCAGTGTCGGCACTTCTCTATTATCATGCAAACTCTTTATGTAGTCATTGTAGGTCCCACAGTCTAGTTTTTGTGCCATCAAGTGCACAATCATGGGGTCCCAACTAGTGACGTTAAAGCCAATGTTTGTTAGGCCGTTCAGACATTCCGTTGTTACGTCATGCAGTTTTTTCAAGTTGTAAGCGTCTGGCTTGTGTATTACAGGCAACTGCAGCATCGTGTTCATGAAGGATGAGAACTGTAGTCGACGGTTGTCGTAACGTTGAGTCAGTATGGCCCAACATGAAGAGTAGTTATCGGCGCTGATGCTCAAGTGTTGCACCAGTCTTTCTGCTTCACCTTTCAGCTTGGTTTTCAGATGCTGCATTTTTTGAGCCTTATTTAATGTTGGGTTTTTGTGGATCGTTTCAAGGAAAAGATCTTTGAAAGATATCCATTTGTTGTAGTGGCCCGAAAACTCTGGGATCTCGATTCTTGGTGCTGATTGTTGATGATGAGCGGTGGACCACATCTTGCTTTTCAATTGTTTCCTCGCTTCGTCATATTTGGCTTCCATGCTGTTGAACATTTCATTGTACGTGTTTTTCGAGCCTTTTAGTAAGGCTTCCAGTTCCCAATGAGTGCTGTCAATACGCTCCCACTTCGACTTCAAGATTGACAAGTAATCGTCAAGTTCCCATTTTTCGCTTAAGTTGTCAAAATCAATTTTACCCATAGCTCGATCAATGGCCTTGAAGTTACATTCCTGTTGAGTCAGTAAAGTCTTTGTCTTCTCATCAGTTTCTCCCGCCGACAAGTCCGACAGGTCAAATTTCACATTCTCCTCAGCAGCTTGCAAGAGTTTTAACATGTCGGTTTTAGTAGTTTCGTACATGATTTTTGTCTTACCGTAGACATCGTCCATAAAATAGTTAATGTTTTTATCTTCGATTTCTTGCGACAGTAGTGAATGTCGTGAATTAAAATCTGCCCATTGAGCTTCTAAAGACGACAGCCGCTTGTTCAAATATTCCTGTGTTTTTCTTGTTTTGCTATCCTTGTTATAGTTGTTGCATAATGTTTTGATGTTTTCAAAACAAGCTGATTGTAGTGACAGCTTATTCATCTTGATTACGGAAGGTTCTTCCAGTTGACGAATGCTGTGCTGGTGTAGTTGGTTCCAGTGGCTGAAGAGCTTCTAGTTGTTGAAGTTCTTCTAGTAGTTAGTTGAAGGTTCTTCCAGTAGTTGAAGATTCTTCTAGTTATTTAAGTTTCTTCCAGTATTCAATGTGCCTGTACTCTGATCGGGTATATGCGCCTTCTCAATCCAACTGGGGCGACCCGCTTGTGGGAGACCAATTGGACCGATTCGCTACCGTATCAAAGACACAAACACACAAAATACACAAAGGCTTCGAAGGACCATAAATGTACGGGTTGTAAGTAGTTAACTCCGTACACTGATTTGTCGTGAAGATGTTTAAGTTGAAGTTAGTATTAGAGAAACACTTTTCCACTAAATTACACAAGTTCCGTATATTTAAGTAATAAGTAAATTACAATAGTGGAAGGCGATTATTTCTCTTAGTTGTTGATAGCTACCGAGTTATTAGTTGACTACATTGGAATTCGTCCGTCATGTTATTTTATTATGCGACATTATGAGGCGCATCGTTGGCCGAAAGTAGGTTGACGAGTAAGCAAGAAAAAATGTACGGCGATGAGACCGTACATATTTAAATCCGAATTTTGGTTACACAATTACACGTTGTAATAAAACCTGTTCCGAAAATCGTATCCGAATCGGAATTAACATTACCGCAGTGATGTGGACACATTTAAAACCGTTCGTCCGTATCGGATCACACGGCGCTCTGAACTTTTCTGAACGAAATCATGCTGAAAGAATATTCTTGTGGAGAGTTTGTTCATTTGACCTTTTACGTATTGAAAAGTAATTCTACATTGTGCTTTGTTGGTAAACTTAATGATTGGAGGTCTAAAGTGAACCTAGAGGGAAACTTGTAATGCAATGAATGCAAAGAACTGCTCAGCAAAGTGCTGACAAGTCTTGAAACGTGTCTTGTTATGAAATATTATAAAATATGATCTTTAGAAAATATTGTGCTATAGCACCGAGTTGCCGTGTCTGACCATACCGCTGTAAGTTAAACCATTAAAAATGCTTGCTAAATGATCTTAGTAATAAACGGACTGAAAATTCAAGAAGTGAACCCAAAAAAACAGTTAAGCGGAAACACCAAGGGCTGGAGAATTGAGAAATAGGTATTTGTAAAATCTATTGCTGTCGCGCAGTGCCCACAACAGAGTTACAGAGCGCGATAGAGACAACTGCAGCTTTGACCGAAAATACCTTATTAAATGGCACAAAATCAACAATTCGTAGTCCCCTGATTACTCCTCCAAAACTTAACCGATTTCACTACTTTTTTCTTTAAAAAATAAAGAAAGGCATTGGACGTGTTCCTATGTTTTCCTTTTTTTATATAATCTCGTCAAATTTGTTTTCTGGATATTTGAACACAGCGGAAAATCTGGCCATTTTTTTAGGATTTTGAATGTTCATATCTCTTTTAATAATTAATTTATGGAAAAAGGAAAACATAGAGACATGCCAATAGTGGTCATAGATTTTTTGTAAAAAAAATATTGCTCTACTGGCATTATCCAGGGAGAAAACAGGGGACTACGTTTGTATGGAAAAACGGCCGTGGTGTTTCCTCTTATCACTGTTTTTAAAGTTTTAATTTAAATATTTATAGGTACGCAATATTTTGTCATGTATAGCCAATGATATTTTAGATATCATTGTGTATAGCGTTCAAATAGAAGGTAATGAAATATTCAGCTTCAAACGAGTGGTTGCGATGCGATAGAAAGGCTTACATCCAGAAGACGTAGGTTCGAGTCCCACTTGCAGATGAATTTTTCTGAGTATACCGAAATACGACATTTTCGACATTGCTCTTTTTGTTTGAACTGGCAACGGTCAGGCAACATCACTCGTACTTAGAACTGATAATCGATAGGGAAGAAAAGGGTGGTGACCACGAAATGGAGGACGCAACGTAGGTTGTCGTCCTACTAGTTGGAATGGCGACATGATGACAATGGCGGGTAACCGGTGGATGCAAGTGGCGGAATGTCGTTTGGCCTGGTGGTCTAAGGAGAAGGCCTTTGTTCAGCAGTGGATATCTTTCGGCTGATGATGATGATGATGACATCTTGATGACATCTACAATGAAAATAATAATAATTAAAATATTTATTTTGTCAGCATGATAGTATTTCCTATGTTATTAATGATAGCCATAAGTTTTAGGATTTACTCAATTTACAGATTTATTTATATTTGGTACCACTTATTAATCAGAAGAACTAAATTGAAGACTTAAGGCTCAGGTCTTGTAAAATTCACTCGCGCCGAATTATTTGCGTAACTTTGTTTGTGATTTTTGAACAAAATAGTGCAATAGCTTGAAATATTATTATTGCACATAAATAACCATAATATAAGTAACAGCTAGTTATTTTTTTTAAGTTGATTTAAGTGGATTATATACGGAAAATCAAGCGTTCAAATCAGCTCTTTCCTGCCCAACGTCATTTCGAGTTACGTTGGTGCACTCAATCTGAGACAATGAAGAATTAATTTAAAAATCTGTTCAGCGCATAATGACCGCAATATCTTCGTCTTCAAACTGCGCTGATTAGTTTTTTATATTTATCTTTCATTTTCTAAATTAACCCATTTGGCGCTGCTGTACCTTATCAGGTACAGCACTAAAAATGAGGGTAGCTGTTGTTTTTTTATAACAAACATAATTATTTGACTATTGTTGGTAAGAAGACATGCAACGCTAATAATCAATCACTAATAATTGAGGGTAGGTACGTTATAACTGTCAGATCGAGGATTGTAAACTTCGAGTTTTGCGGCGATAACGAGTAAGTAGGATCAGATTTATATTTCTATTATTTATAATAATATATTTGTATTTCAATACATGTTTTTTGGAAGCATATATCCGTGGCTATAAAATAAATATTGAATAAGAAGTTTGAAACTTGTTTTGAAAAAAATATATGCTCTGATATACTACTGTACCTGATTGTGTACAACGGCAGAATCCATATATAGAAACGGTTTTGTTTTCCAGATTTTACTACAATGAGTTCCAATCAATTCAATTAGTCTAAAGATTACAATAGCTTAGAAGAAGCTGTAAATGCAATTTTGCGTGATAGTGACAATGAGGCTGAATACGATTTTGCAGTAATACCACCGAAACCTAGCGTTTTGACGGATGAAAAAGAAGGCGCCGACGAGGATATGCTATTAGCATCGTTACCCAAAGATGTAACAGGTAACATAGAGGTATTCGGGTGTAATGCAAATGATTATGACAGCAGTGATAATGAACCTTTAGCTGAAAAAGCAAAAACGAATGCGTTATCAATTTTACTGTGCAAGAAACATCTGATGTGGAAAACAGACAGTGCAAGATGAAAGAACATCTAGCAAATCTTACCCCTGTACATTTGAGAAAATATTTGATGAGGATGTGATTAGCTTGATATTTACAAATACTGTGTTATATGCCACGTAAAATAGCAGACACTCATTTCAACTCGACTAAGTTACAGGTTTTACAGGAATTTATGACCTTGTCTGGATATCGTAAATTACCGCGAGAAGATTTGTACTGGTCCTTAGACGAAGATGTGGGTGTAAAAATCATGTCTACTGCTATGTCAAGACAAAGATTTCGGTACATAAAAAGAAATCTCCATTTCGTGAATAACGACGAAGCTACCAGTACCAGCGACAAAATTTTCAAAGTGCGGCCATGAGCAGATATTCTCATGAAAAAGAACTTGCAGTGGGGTGTAATGTATGAACACATTTCAATAGACGAATCTATGGTAAAATACTTCAGTCATCATCCTGCGAAACAGTTCATCCGAGGAAAACCTGTGCGATTTGGCTACAAAAATTGGGTAGCAGCGAGTTCTTCGGGATACTGCTATGTGTTTCAATTTTACTGTGGAAAATCCACCGATGCTTCTTCAGATCCCTATAGGATCAAGAATAGTCAAGACACTACTGCTGGAATTGGGGACTAATCCACTAAACCACAAAGTTTTTTCGATAACTTTATTCAAGTTATAATCTTTTAGTAGATCTCAAGGCGGGAGGATATCGTGCCACAGGAACGATAAGAGAAAACAGAACAAAGAAATGTCCTTTGAAAGTTGCAAAGACATGAAGAAAGAAGATCGCGCCTCCTATGACTACAGATTTGATATACAAAACGACATTTTGTAAGTAAGATGGAAGGATAATAGTGTTTGTACTATGGCGACTAATTATGACACTATCGAACCATTGGGGGTTGTAAAACGATGGTCTGCTGTACACCGTGAAAAAATTGATGTCAGTATACCAAAAGTGTTCCAAATACTTATAAGGCTCGCCCTTCTTCCTCGGTGGTACCAAGTTTACCTACAGACGCAGTAGGTCATTTCCCTCAAAAGTTAGAAAAACCACTCCGATGCGTTTTATGTCATGCACGAGTTCGTTTGCAATGCAAAGAGTGCATAAAAATATTATTGTGTTGAAAGACAATGTTTCGAAAAATATCATACGTAATACGCCGCTGTACCTAATTGTGTACACCCCCCTCAAGGGGGGCCTAATTTTTATTTTTTTTATTTTTTTGTACTTTTTCGTTCTTTTGGTTTGTAACAATATAACAATAAACATTTCATCAATATATTATGGTTAATTTCATTTTGGCGGTTAATGGGTTAAGATGGCAGAATATTATCAAAATTCTCGGATTTTATCTCTCAATAAATAGTTTTTTTTCATAACAACTATGCATCGTAGGTATGTAATATTTAGATTATTTTGATGTCGACAGATCAATAAAGCAAATACAAAAAAAAAATTGTACCTAAAGCGCTTTTTTTCAACAATAAAAAATATCTCAAATAACCTCTCAAAAAGTGTTTATAAACGAGAATTGCAAGAGAAATTCCTTAGTGGCCGGTGGACGGCCGGAGCGATCGGACGTGAGGTCCACGACGATTTTTTATTGGTCCCTCTCGCTCGCACCTTCTCTCGCTCTAACGGTGATTACGCACAGTTACGCATCTCAGGTTGCTCTACTTTATTAAATTAAAATATATTTTTTAACCGACGGAAAAAAAGGAGGAGGTTCTCAATTCGATATGTATATATATATATATATATGTATATATTTTATTTATGACCATTCATTACTTTTACTTACGTGGTCCAATTTCAAAAATTCATTTTTTTTTTGTGTACGTAGTGTATCTGAAAGTTGGTCCCATTTAAATATCAAAACTAAACGCGGCCTATATGTATACATTATAATTATACTATATAGCAGAGATATGGAGAAGTAACTAAACAGGTTCGAGCGAATTCCGACCTTAATGACAGCTAAAAATTTAGTTTGTTTTTTCTCACATTCACGTTTGCTAACATTGCTCCTTCATTAAAATCCGGTTTTTGCATAAATATCAGTAAGGTCGAAAATCGTTTGAACATGTTTTTTAAATTGCTTAACGATAGCAAGTTAAAAAAACAGCTTCAAGCGATTTTCGACCTTATTGACATTTAAAATTTAGTTTGTTTTTTCTCACATTCACGTTTGCTAACATTGCTCCTTCATTAAAATCCGGTTTTTGAATAAATGTCAGTAAGGTCGAAAATCGTTTGAACCTGTTTTTTAAATTGCTTAACGATAGCAAGTTAAAAAAACAGCTTCAAGCGATTTTCGACCTTATTAACATTTAAAATTTGGTTTGTTTTTTCTCACATTCACGTTCGCTAACATTGCTCCTTCATTAAAATACGGTTTTTTGCATAAATGTCAATAAGGTCGAAAATCGTTTGAACCTGTTTTTTAAATTGCTTAACGATAGCAAGTTATTGTATCACATTCACGTTCGCTAACATTGCTCCTTCATTAAAATCCAGCAATGAACAAAAGCGTTGGTAACTCTGTCTCCAGGTGGTTGGATGTTACTGTGGTACGCCGGCCAGGGCGGGAGGGACTGTCAGACTTGTACTGACTAAAATCCACGGTGTCCTTCAAATAACCCTTTCATGTTCCGGGGTCACGGTAATGAGATAAGTACCGCGACGCCAGCAGGCTTTAGGCCTCTAGAGGGGGACCCCGTCATCATGCTGACGCTATTTGAGGCGCTCGTAGAACACAACGCGCCGTCGACCCGGGCATGGCCCAGGACTTTTTATACCCGACTGCGCCAGGAGGGTTATGTTTTTCGAGTGTATGTATGTATGTATATTTCTTTGTGTTGCTCTGCAGCCTAAACGGCTTGATGGAGTTGAACTTGAGAGGTGTCGTTAGATTCGTTTTAAACGTGAGAGTGTCACTGGGTACATAAAACTGGCCAAGTGCGAGTCGAACTCGCGTGCAAAGGGTTCCGAACTAAAAATATTTTTTTAAGATCTCTCACACTCTATCAAGTGGGGTGTCAAATCAAAGGATTTTAAAAATGGTTTACCAAAATATACATACAGGGTGACTTTTTTACCACCGTCCAAAATTTTTCTAGACATTAGGTATCAATCACTAACCCCATTTTTGAAAAAAAATCGATAATTCAAATTGTCATATTAAATCATTTTCTCATCCGCTCTGTGTGGTCACTAAGCTAAACGTTAATAATATACACTTGCCGACGCATGAAACGGACAGAGCGCACCACGCTGACCCCTCGCCCCGCCCCGCTACACCTGAGCGACACATCACAGCGCGGTGTCCAGATTCATCAACTTTTTATAGATAACATTGAGACGTGATATCTCCATATTTTTGTATTGAGTGATACAAAAAGAAAAAACACGTATTCAATGATTTTCGCCAAAGATTAATATATTAAAATTTGGATGGTGACTAAAAAATCACCCTGTATAACATATGTTTCAATTTAATTTGGACTGATAAATGCTAACAAAAACTAAAAAAAGTAAAATAAAATAAATATTTAAAAAAAACAAACAACCCAACTGCGTAAAAAAACTAAAAAGAAAGTAACAAGCCCAGTAGTTTAGAATTCACTCATTCACACTCACAGTCGGGGCCCCTTGGGAAGATTTGATTGGTATAATTTGAATGGGCCCCGACTGTGAGTGTGAATGAGTGAATTCTAAACTACTGGGCTTGTTTCTTTCTTTTTAGTTTTTTTACGCAGTTGGGTTTTTTGTTTTTTTAAATATTTATTTTATTTATCATGGTAAAATCATCAAATGAGTCCTCCCACCCCAGGCCAAGCGGAAGGGACTGTCAGACTTGTACTGACTTAAATTCACGGTGTTCTTCAATAGCCTTTTAAGTTCTCGGTTTACAAAGGGTATACAAAGCGCCGTCGACTCGGACATGGTCCATGGTCGGACAGCGAGTCGCCCATTACGCGCTTACGATGGCCAGAGATGACCATGACCGAGTCACCGTGGGCGTCTACCACTGTGGCTGGGATGTAAGGTTTACGCTGTCCTCTCTCTCACGCGTCCCGCCTCTTCCTTCGCCAGCATCACTGCTGCACTGACCTTTTTTTAGGTTTAATTAGTTAGACACGATTGTTATTATTATTATTAAAACACTTGTGTGATACTCGTATTATCACAAACCAAGTTATATTAAAACTCCTTATTAAGCAACAATTTCTATAACTCCTTTTAAATAATCCTTAGTAGAGCAATGTTCTTACCGCATCAAAATTGTTTTATAATAATTCAGTAGGCAGGATGTATGCGGGGGGTTGCGGGAAGGGAGCCCGAAATTTGACGTACGATCGACTGGCCGAACGCGATTCTATTTTGTGCAAACCAAAACTGAAGCCTTAAGATACTTTTTCTGCCGATAATAAGTTACCCTGGATTGTAACCGATTGTGGTTGAACCACAATGTTTGTACCTACATGACTGTTTGATGCCAAAATAAAATACATAAAAATAAAAATAGTTTCAACTTCAAACAAGGCGTACCCCGGCCAAAACAAAGGAGATTTTTTATATTTATCCAAAAAATGCTGACAATAAAGATTTCAACGAAATAAATTGTGCCAAAAATACCCGTGCATTCATAAACAGGGATATGAAGTCCCTAAATAAATAAAACGATAGGAAATCTCTAAGGGCCCAGGGAATTGATAGCTATGCGCAAAGCCCTTCAATTTATTATGGTTTCCTGGCTTCTTTATGGGATTCTATCGATCTTTAGATTCTTATCGTGCATATTTTTATCTAAAAGTAATGTTACGAGCTGGATATTGGGATAAATTAATTAACACCAATTAAAACCAAATAAACTTTAATCACACACGAATCACAAACTAAAATAAACACTTAACACTACTCAACACTTAAACACTTATACACACTCTTAATCACACGTAAAAGTCACTTAGAGATCGCTTGTTCACTTCGAGTCGCCTCGATCGTAGTCAAAACCAGACTGAGTCAGGTTGGTGATCGACGCCCTTTTTATACCCCGGCCGGACCCACTAGATGTTTCTAGAAGGTGGTCGAATGTTCTGGAAACATCCATAGACTTCGACATAGTCCCATACCTTCTGGAACATTCCAGAACCATCTCGAAACATCTAGAACAGGGTAGAATTTTCTAGAAATTTCCTGACCGATCTTTAGTAGAATTGTCGAGAACCTTGTGGAACTTTCGAGAAGATTATAGATAGGTCTCGCAATTCGATCGACGTAACACTGCCCCCTCCTTAGACATGCTCGTCCCGAGCATCGTTAGTCCCGTTGTATCGCGCCAAACGGTCAACATGGACAATCTTGGGCGCGCCACGTAGACCCTTTTGTATCCGGTAGGTGACGTCGTTAATCCTGGTCACGACTCGGTATGGTCCTTCCCATTTTGCTTGTAATTTAGGAGACTTCCCTTTGCTACGCACTGGGTTATGCAACCACACAAGTGACCCCTCGTCGAAACCTCCATTGTTTGTCTTCCGGTCGTATCGGGTCTTCATCTTCTCAGACATTTGTTGGCCGGATTGTCTGATATGCTCATACACATCATTCAACTTGTTACGCAAGTCATTTGCATAATCAGTTACACTGCGTGGAACATCAGGAGGGGTTCCGGTGATCAAATCAGCAGGCAACCGTAATTCCCTTCCAAAGTTCGCGAAGGCTGGTGTCACAGCTGTACTTTCGTGAACTGCACTACGGTATGACAGAAGAAATGGCTGTATGTGCTTATCCCAATCTCTTTGCCTGCTATCCACAACCTTTGCCAGATATCTCTCCAACGTTTGGTTGAAACGCTCCACCATTCCATCAGATTGTGGATGGTAGGAAGTCGTTCTAGTCTTGTGAGTACCCATCAGCCGACAAGTCTCCTGGAATACTTGTGATTCAAAATTCCTTCCTTGGTCGCTGTGTATTTCCAAGGGTACTCCAAAACGACAGAAGACCTCCTGAACCAATTTATCTGCGACTGTTGTAGCTTCCTGGTTAGGAATGGCGAAGACTTCTGGCCACTTTGTGAAGTAATCCATGACAACCATGAAATACTTGTTACCGTTTTCACTTTCTGGAAATGGTCCTGCCACGTCTAGTGCTATCCGTTCCCACGGGGCTCCAACGTTGTATATCTGCAAAGCACCTCTGCTGCGTGTCTGGGGTCCCTTCACAGCCGCACAACTGGTACATTTCCGACACCAGTCCTCCACATCTTCACGACAATGGATCCAGTAAAATCGCTCACGTATTTTCAGTAGGGTCCTTTTTACACCCATATGTCCACCTGAACATCCGTCGTGGTAGAGCCGCAACACATCCGGTACTTTGGCTTTGGGGACAACCATTTGTAAGTGACAGTGGTCTCCTCGAGCGTTTTCCCATTTACGGCACAAGACTCCTTCCTGGATAACCAAGCTTTTCCATTGCGCCCAATAACTCTTAGTGATGGAACTCATCGCAGCTACATCACTCCACTTGGGTTTAGGAGCACCAGCTTTAATCCAGTCAAAAATTGGTTTAATGTCTGCGTCATTTTGCTGAGCATGCTGTAAGGTTTCCTTCCATTCGTTACTGATATCCGTTCTTAGCATTCTTACAGGCACAACCTCCTTGGCCTCTTGCCTGTTGCAGTGCTTACAGTCTTCAGGGCAAGGTCTTCTAGACAGAGCATCTGCGTTACCATGTGCCCTCCCACTGCGGTGTTCAGTTACGAAGTCGAACTCTTGTAGTAGCTCAATCCACCTCGCCACCTGTCCCTCTGGATTCTTGAATTGCAATAGCCACTTTAATGCGGCATGGTCCGTTCGCAATAAGAATTTTCGTCCCAGCAGATACTTACTGAAGTGCTGCAAGGTCTTTACTACGGCAAGTAATTCCCTTCTCGTAACGCAGTAATTTCTTTCCGGTTTCGATAGAGATTTGCTGTAGTAAGCTATAACAACTTCCCGATTTCCTTTCCGTTGAGACAACACGCCACCAATTCCAGTATTACTTGCGTCTGTGTCAACTATGAAGTCATTTTCAGTGTCAGGATAGTCAAGAATGGGTGAATTGCACAGACGTTTCTTTAATTCCTGGAATGCGATGTCACAGTTCTCGTCCCAACAGAATTGTTGCTTCTCCTCAGTAAGTTTGTGTAGGGGTTTTGCAATGTCAGCAAAATTCTTGACAAACCGTCGATAGTAGGAGCATAAACCTAAAAATGCTCTGACCTCCGTCTTGTCTTTCGGAACTGGCCATTCCTTGACGGCGACGATTTTCTCCGGGTCTGTCTGAACACCTTCCTCCGAAACTATGTGTCCTAAAAAGTTCACTTGTCTCCTGAAAAATGAACACTTTTCCGGACTTAACTTAAGATTTGCCGTCCGGATTTTCGACAGCACTTTAATTAGGTTTTGAAGGTGATCTTCAAATGTTCGGCCCACGATGATGATGTCATCCAAATAGACAAGACATGCGTCTCCGATCAATCCAGCAAGTACTTGCTCCATCAACCTTTCAAATGTCGCAGGAGCATTGCACAATCCAAATGGCATGACTTTAAACTGCCATAGGCCCTTTCCTGTGGAAAATGCAGTTTTCTCTTTGTCTTTAGGGTCTATTTCCACTTGCCAGTAGCCGCTTTTCAGGTCTAACGTTGTGAACCACCTCATTCCTGCCAGCGTATCCAATGTGTCATCGATCCTAGGCAGTGGATAACTGTCTTTTTTCGTGACGTCGTTTAGCCGTCGATAATCCACACAAAACCGCGTGTTGCCGTCTTTTTTCTTCACTAGGACCACAGGAGAACACCACGGGCTAGATGAAGGCTCTATAAAACTGTTCTTCACCATGCGCTCAATCATCTCCTTCACTTCCTTTTCGCGAGCAACCGGCACCCTTCTTGGTCGTTGTCGGATTGGTAACTCATTGCCAGTGTTAATTTTGTGCTGAACCAGTCCTGTTCTACCTATGTCAGCATCATCTGTAGAGAACATGTCGGCATACTGGAGTAACGTTTTCTTAGCCTTATCCATTTCTACTCCAGTTAGATCGCAGTTTTCCAGAAGTGTTGACACGTCAAATTTCAAGCGGAGCACTTTTTCTGACGGTGTACTTTCCATTAAGATCTCTTCTTTACCACATTTCAACACTCCTCGATCAACATCGATCTCACAACGATATTTCCTCATAAAGTCCAAGCCCAAGATGCAATCGTCTACTATGTCGGCCACGATGACATTATGCCAATATGCTTTATGACCTAGTTTTAACTTCACCTCCTTCTTGCCTCGGACGGTTATGTGCTGACCGGTAGCTGTCAGTAATTGTATGCGGTCGTGGTTGTTGAAGAAGTCCCCAAGGAACCGACTTGCTAGGTTTGAATTGACGACCGTGTGAGAAGCTCCTGTATCGAGTGTCAATTTGCATGGTTTTCCGTTGACTTCACCTTTGATGATCAGGCTGTTTCCGTCATGGGCCTGTGAGATCGAGATCCTCGGGGCTCTTTCCATACCAGCCAGCACCCGCCCCTCAGTCCTGGCGTTTACTCGTTTCCCTGCTGTTGCTGGGCAGTCTTATCGGTCCCTCTTCCCTGCTGGGATTGATCTTCCCTTGGTGTATTTCGCTTGGGACAGCTGGACCGCAGATGACCTTTTTCCCCACAAGTATAGCACCTGGGACTGTACCCTTGTGGTCGGTCGCGTACAGGTGATTCCACAACTTCTCTGACGCGATGCGTGCGATGATCTTGCCTCACTGCTTCTACTTCCAACGCATGAGCCAAGGCGTCCTTTAATGTTTCGTGATGCCCAAGTCTTACGGCGGCTCTGACTTCCAAGTCACGTATTCCGTCGACGAATGCCTGTACGAGATTACCATTGATCAGGGCAGGAGCAGACTGGTATGCCTTTCGGACCATCTTTTCAATTTCCAGGGCCCACTGCTGTAGGCCCTCAGCACTACGTTGAACACGATCCTTTAGCTTAGCGCGAAATACGTGCTCCAAGTGCGCGTCGCCGTACCTGGATTCCAACGCTTCCAGCAGCTGATCGTAAGTCACATCCTTGCCAAGAGCCTCAAGTACGGTCAGGGCCTGGTCTCGTAGGCCTAAGGTGAGCGCGGTCATTGCTTGCTCTTTCGTCCACCCATTCGCCTTCATAACGGCCTCAAACTGCATCCTGTATGCCGACCATGAAGATGTTCCGTCGAATGGTGGCACCTTAAACCCTCGTGCCGAAGGTGCAGCAATCACTGGACACACAACCCCGTCTCCAGACCGAAGTTCACCCAAAGCCTTTTTCACCCCGGCAATTTGGACCTCAGCTTCAGAGATGCGGTTCTCGTGCTGATTGACTTGCTCTTTAACCACTTTGAGCTCCTTGCCAAATGTCGAGTGCAGGTCTTTTATCAGGAACATCTGCTCTTCTTGGCGGCGGGCCTGCTCCTCCTTATCCTTTTGTAGCTGTTCTTCCAGGCGGCGAGACTGTTCCTCCTGGCGGCGGGCTTGCTCCTCCTGGCGGCGGGCTTGCTCCTCCTTGTCCTTTTGTAGCTGCTCTTCCAGGCGTCGAGCCTGCTCCTCCTGGCGGCGAGCCTGCTCCTCCTTGTCCTTTTGTAGCTGCTCTTCCAGGCGTCGAGCCTGCTCCTCCTGGCGGCGAGCCTGCTCCTCCTGGCGGCGAGCCTGCTCCTGCAGAAGCGCCATAAGCGCAGACAGGTCTGGACCCGCTGGTGCTGAAGAGACTGCAGATGGACCAGCGGCTGGTTCCGTCGTAGGCTGAGCACCACCCGGCGTCTGTATCGGGGAACCTCCAAACCGCCTCTGGTCCATGTCTTGCTGGCGCTGACTCCTGGTACGAATACCGTCCGTGTCGTCCTTTGGTAAAATCGGCATTTTATCCCTCACTTCTGACACCAAATGTTACGAGCTGGATATTGGGATAAATTAATTAACACCAATTAAAACCAAATAAACTTTAATCACACACGAATCACAAACTAAAATAAACACTTAACACTACTCAACACTTAAACACTTATACACACTCTTAATCACACGTAAAAGTCACTTAGAGATCGCTTGTTCACTTCGAGTCGCCTCGATCGTAGTCAAAACCAGACTGAGTCAGGTTGGTGATCGACGCCCTTTTTATACCCCGGCCGGACCCACTAGATGTTTCTAGAAGGTGGTCGAATGTTCTGGAAACATCCATAGACTTCGACATAGTCCCATACCTTCTGGAACATTCCAGAACCATCTCGAAACATCTAGAACAGGGTAGAATTTTCTAGAAATTTCCTGACCGATCTTTAGTAGAATTGTCGAGAACCTTGTGGAACTTTCGAGAAGATTATAGATAGGTCTCGCAATTCGATCGACGTAACAGTAATTTATTTTTGGGTAAGTTTCCATTCTTCTTGTTTTTTTTTTTTGAAAATAGTTTTAAAAATGAAAATTATACGCATTAACGTATGCGTCCCGACCCCAATTTCAAATATTTTCAAGAAAAATTGAAAATGCGACCAGGATGAGGAGTAGTTTCTCCAGGTCTGAGTTTTTGGGTATATGAGTTAATATTATGTTTGTTAAACGCACCCATAAACAGCTGAAATTCCTAGTGTGGGGCAACGTTTCTTTACAAAAAGAAAAGAAAATAATGAAAGTTCAGAATATTTTTTTGAAAGTGATTCGTGCTACTAAGATGCGACTGGCAATCTGGCTGCTTGTCATCAATATTACCAAAAAAAAAAAGATCCTACACTATTTCAAAACAACAGAAGCATTATCACAAGATTTATTTTAAGATAATTATCACCGTATTTTACTGCACAGCTTACTTGAAGGATTAAGACGTTAATTGTATAGGAAATGAAAAAGCGCTTGTGGTGGACGAAAGAGGAACTTTTTTTTTTCACCAGATTAATGTCCAAAGTTGTTTTCTTTTTTTTTTGTCGTCGTAAAATCATCAAACGAGTCTAGACTTTTTTTCGCGCAGTTTTGGACTGGAATGACTGTCAGACTCGTACTGACTAAAATCCACGGTTATTCTTCAATAGCACTTTACGTTCCGGGGTCACGGTTACGTGATGAGGCAGTCCTGCGACTCCGGCAGGCTTTGGCGCTCTAAGAGCCTATGCACACCACGTTTTTTAAACGCGCTGGACGCGATACAGACGCGATACGCACGCAAGTCAGACGCAGCCTAAAACAAACGACAACAAACTGCTCTGATGAAAACGCGCCGTCGACGCGCGTTTCTAAAACGCGCTGCACCGGCGCGTTTAAAAAACGTGTTGTTCCTATGCACAACACGTGGGCCGCACGGGGCCCCTTTAGAGCCTATGCTCTATAGGGGCCCCGTCTTGTAAGCTGGCAGCTCTTTGAGGCACGCGTGGAACACGACGCGCCGTGCGTCGACTCGGGTAAAACGTGAAATCTCGCCCTTAGAACATATTTTGCAGTTCATTACCGTCTTTCAATTTGACGATGACGCAATACCTATGCAACCAAATTCAATCACTCAATGTCGTCCATACAATTAATTTCTGCGTCTTCCAAATCAATATGAATCAATTTGTTTGAATCTATTTATAGAGTGATATTCTATGAAACATTTATCTCCATTACACCGCAAATAAAGCGAGTGCCAGAAATCAGTTGCTCCTTATTTGTGTCAAGTGTGGGTCAAGTTTTTGTTTATGAATAATTTTATTGTTTGCAATTACGATTTATTATTGGTTCCTCGATTCTGACTCAGACTCGTATTGACTGAAATTCACGGTGATAACAGCCTTTTATGTTTCAGGGTGACGGGGGCCTGATGAGACAGTCCCTCGGCACGCACCGGTGCCGTTCGTACCGTTTAGAACAGTTACAGTTAAGCGGAGAAAAATTAGGGTGCTCCCACATCTATCGACGCGGAATCGGCTTTTTCCGTCGCCCTTTCTCTTTCTGTCGCTTAGAACTGCCATTTGCTAGACCGCACCCTTACGCCATATTTCCTATTAAAACCTTGGTGTAGGTACTAAGGGTCAGTACACACCGAGACGCGACGCGACGCGACCTGACATGATATTTATATTGACGACGCGACCTGACATGACATGACATTATCTTGATGGCACCATTGGCACAGTGGCTTATCGATTCTTATCGAGCAATGATTTTTCAAATAAAAAAAAACTTACAAACTATTTTCGTATAGCAAAATAAAGTTACATTTTGAATAGCTCTATTGAAATATGCACTATGCGTCGTGTCTCGGTCTGAAACTGTGAATTGACCCTAACTCTCTATGAACTCGGAGGCTGTTAATCCAATTTCCTCTCACCTCTCCGAGAACCATTTCCATGTCTTTGTTTATGTCTTTGGAGATAAGTGTCATAATTCAATGCACTATGTTTGCAGACGCGGTCATAAACTACTTGATGCTGTTAGGTTTCTAATACTATAAATGTGTACGCGTTTGTTGTTCTACGTTCAGTTTTTGCATACAAAACGGCTGAGCCGATTTTAATGAATTTTGATACACAGACATATTAGACTCTAGTTGTGGGGGCATATCAGTAGGTATCAGAGAAGTGGTGCAAAGTTCAATTTAGATAGACAAAACCTTTTTTTAGTCAGTCGAAGTTTTTAAATAGATTTCACAATCAATATTAAATAAAAAAAAAATAAGAATTTTGAAAAAAAATAAATAAAACGCATTCACATCTAAACCGCTGAATCAATCTGATGAACTTTCGGAAAGAAAAAGAAGTGTTAATAAGCATATGTCTAGAAAATGAAATTCTTCAGCTGTGACTAAAGTTTGCTATGAATTCACCAAGTTCGGGAACGCCGCAATCGCGGCAGTAAGACCCCTCTTTAAGGAGTCGCTGGATAGGTGTCACGGCGTCCTGACCTTTCACCTGACGCAGGTCCTCACCTGATACGGATGTTTCGTGTGTCTGATGAGGAAAGAGGAAACGTCTGGGTGTCACCACTGCGAGGTATTATGCGGACGACTTCATGCTCGACTTTTACACGACAACGCATGTTTTAATTGTTAACAACGGATGACTCTGTAAGTCTGTGTCGAGTGGTAATAGATTGTTCGTTGTTCATTTGCGGGCTTTTGTTTTCGAGCGAAGAATTTTTGTGGTGATTTTCGGAAATTTTGATGTTGAATTGTAAATCTTTTGATTTCGTTTTGTAGTTTAATTTAAATGGACAGGTTGTGTTGAATTTTAGGAAAAATCTTCCTTCAGTATAGAAAAAAGGGTGGATAATAATAATATATGTTGTGTTCTACGTCATACAGCTCTTTATTGTTTCGCACAGTAAAATATTTACAAAAATGACTAAATACCTACTACTTCTCTATCTTAACTTGACCCAGTCATGATGCCATTCTGGCTGAAAATAATTAAAACAAAATATAATAATGAATGATAGCAACTCTAAAGCCAAAACTAAAACGCGCAATAACCCAGACCAGATAAAACACTAGATCAAAATATACCGACAGTCGAGCACCTAGTACATACTAACTTACTAACATTTCAGCTCCACATGCTCCTACCTAACGAACTACGGTGTACGGGGAAAAATTCTACTCATGTGCTGCAACGGCAATACAACCTGAATGTTTGGGGTTGCCAGCTTTTGGATTTTCTGCTAATTTAGTCGTTTTTGTTTATGGGGATAGACAACTTTACTATTAAAATTAACGTAAAATACTATGTTTTAGTACCGTTTGTATTATTTATGTTGAGAAGGTATACCTATAGATCTACAAGATTTATGTACGTATAAAGTGTCCTACAGAATCATTCACAAATATTTTAAGTGATGTTTTTCAGAATGCACAAATGCGTTGTAACCTACTCGTTAGTGATATGCGAGTAAGATCAGATTTATAAATGGGTAATATACATAAAACAACCTTTCAGACGTAAGATACCACTTTTGAATCCCTCTTTTACTATTGCATAAAAAAGTGCATGCAATAGTAAAACTGGGATTCAAAAGTGGGATCCAACGGGAATAAATTAGAAAAAAGCGTATTACATTAATTTATTGTTTTTATTTTATTTATTTATTTAACTTTGGTTCAGGCACATAAACCCATAACTTGTTAGTATTTCTTAAAAACTATGTTAGTATAATTAAGTATTATTCACAAAAAAGTTTTACTAAAGGAATATATTTTAGACTTCTGAGAGGTTCTTCATAAAATAATTGACGCTTTTAAAACTATCTTTTAAGGTCAAACAAGTCAACATTTTTTCCATAGAAACTTCGTTGGGGTTTTACTCCACTATTTGACAAGGTACATCCAAAATTAAACATGGTATCGTTTTGTCTCATTATTAATTTTGTCTGTACGGAAGCAGAATTGTAAAATATGAAGCTATTAAAAAGTTACGAGCTTCTAAAGATTCGTTTTTTTTTGCTAATTTTAACACAACTTTAGGTGTAAATTAGAAGCTAAAGAAGCATGAAATTTCCAAAACGAAGTCCGTACCGACACAGCAAATTTATCGAAGAATTTAATAAATTTTATTTCGCGCCTTTTACTCTGAATGATCGTGCATCTCACTTATTAATGTTTTCCCCTGTTTTCTCCACGGGGGGATGACGCTCGCGCACACATGTACAATTATATGGCTCGATTTCCGGTGAAATATCATGGTTTTTGACCATGCCTGCCAGTGAGTTCGAGCTCGCGACTAGCGCCGCCTTAATTGATGCAATTATTTTTCGTAATTATTTTATGCTTTGCAATAGTTCAGTAAAGTTTAATAACATTTTAGCAATGCATACCTTTTTAAACCTATAGATAATTTTGATTTAATCAAAAAATAATTAATACTTACAATCTTAATTTTTTTTTTTTTTTTAGCGTGGTAAAATCATCAAATGAGTCCTCCCACCCCGGGCAGGGCAGGAGGGACTGTCAGACTTCTACTGACTAAAATCCACGGTGTCATTCAGTAGCCTGTTATGTTCCGGGGTCACGGTAAGGATATAATCCCGCGACCCCGGCAGGCTTTGGCCCTCTGAGAGGGGGCCCCGTCATTATGCTGACGCTCTTTGAGGCGCGCGTGGGACACAACGCGCCGTCGACCCGGGCATGGTCCATAGTCGGACAGCGAAATATTAGTAAATTTTTCAACTATTATCTTACATTTTCACAAACAATGTCTACTAACAGGCCTTATAACTTATATGTCGAAACTTATAAGTCACATGAATCGGTCCCATTACCCCGATGGCATATACTATTACATTTACACCCACATTGCGGTGGTGACGTATTCATGTTTCGTCACCGATAACACATGTTCAAGTGGCGAGATACCGCTAATCCTTCTCAGTTTGCCCTAACAACTTGCGTCTAGTATGATAAGCGATTTAATACGAAACTTAGTATTTCACATAACCACTGAAGGCTTTAGATGTGTTAAGTACTTAGAAACACGTTGTTGTTAATACTTCTTAAAGTAAACATTTAAATTGTTAGATTAGTCCAATTAAAATAAATAGTAATGTTATTATAACGAAAATTAAGTGTGGCAGATCCACTAACTGGCTATTTAAATATTACCAAAAAAATAATAGATAATTAAATAGTGAAATTGGAACGACTGTAAGTATTACGATATTCTTCGCCGATATTGTTTTGGCCGCGGCTTTGCCTGCGTAAAAGAGGAATAAACCTCCATAATTTCATCTACTGCTGTAAGATGTGTGAAACAATTTGAACTATGGAGTCTAATCACGCTAAACATTCTTTATTATCTACACATCAAACCAAATATGAATATATTTTATAAAATTCGTACATTTTCAGTCTGAGTTGGCAACACTGGCTAGGCTAGGTATGCCATAGATACTGGCCGGCTTGGCAATCGCAAACAGAGTCGTAATAAAACAAATATAGCCCGAACTGTAAATAAAAATAATGTTCTGCTTGGGGCCTGAAGCTAGTGTTTTTACCCGACTCCGCGACGCAAAGGAGGGTAATGAGTTTAACAGTCTTGATCAAACGACTGGCCCTTAGTGAGTGGTAATTTGTATGATAAATCATGCCTGTCTTTGCTCAGCTATGGACGTCTACCGGCTACATCATCATCAGATGATGATGTAAAATCGAGTATGAAAAACAAAAAAAAAGATTTCGTCTATCATTGTATACTTGGACATTTTTTTGATTGTTTTCTAAAGTACCTAAGATTGCTGTATGCTTTCTTTATCTTGTGAGAATTTTGAAGATCTCTGCTGTCAGAATAACTTAAGCCACATCTGGTGGGTAACTCCATAGACCTCTGACATGATTTTCTCACAATATTTTTCTTCACCGATGTCACTGATGTCCGAGATAAACTTAAAAAGTAGGTACAATCGACAAAGTTGAATTATGACCCATATTCGCGTACTAAAGGCTAAAGAAGGCGTTACGGCGGAAAGGTTATCCATGGTAACGAATTTGATCTTTGTTATTTTGACGGATTCAAACGATTTATTGCCAAAATGAGTCATGATTCAACTTTTTCGATTGTACGTAACAGTTGAAAAAGACGTTGACTTTGAACTCACGAAACAAAGCAAATTATGAATGAGTTTGAATTGAAAGACATTTACCCTGATAGACATTCTGAAAGCCCTTATAGAAATCTACCTACCCTGGCGGCTGAGATTGTGTCATGCTCACTCAAATGTCTCGCTGATGGTGGCGCGTGTGTCGGATCATTTAGCTCCCTCCAAAATGGTTGAGCTGAATGGTGCTGATGCATGTGTCATGTTCGTGAACGGGCGCTGTCAGTTGAGACTGGTCATCTCTTAGCTGCCACGGTTTATTTTAATAATTATTGATCATTTTGTTTTTGAATTGTCTTTGTTTTAATTGTTACTCTGGACACTTTTAATCAAAAACTTGCTACATCGTTCTCACATAGTGTACCACCTCAAATAAATGATGTAACAAAGGTTCTGTAATTATTCTGGCGACGTAAAAAGAGTGTCCATGGAGTTCCTTGCACGTTCTTCTCCATAGAAATCTACTTCTTGGAACGGGCATCTACGGTACTTTCACAGTTTTTATGTCTTGTGACTGGGACTGTAGCACCATAACTTTTGTAGTGTTTAATAATATTCCTTTGATTGTCTATGACAATTCAAAAGTGCCTGTAACTGGCCTTCTTGAAATAAATGCTTTGATTTTGATTTTTGATTATAAAATAGGTTAATTTTCTAGAACACCTATATATTTATAGAAAATTACTAAAATATCTAGATTTACAAAAATAACTTCTAAAGATATTTGATACGAGTATTTATGTGGGTTTGATTAAAGCCCCCACAAAATAATTTGAATTTTGTAAGTAAAATCTTAAATAATCTCAGCTATTATAGTCCTAGAATTAATTTTATAAACTACGGATTCATGAAATTTTCCTTTAACCAAAATTATTAAGTCTGATATCCAAAATTAAACGAAAAAGTCTTCCATTTATAAGCGTCAGCGGTTTTAGACACGTGTTAAATTAATGTAACTGAAATACCTATTTATTCATGGCATTCGATAAACACAAAATGAAAAATCGCCTCTAGTGTTCGAACGACGAGCTATTCTTTTCCATCAAAGTTCCCGTTTTCATCACAAAAACGTGAAAAGTCGGCCTACGGCTTAAAAGCGGCGTTTGATGAGACGGGAAAGTTTGACGACTTCGCCGCCACTGGCGCCACTATTAATTAATGAAATTTTTTCAGATAAAGGTCATTGAACTTTTCATCTTTATTGTGGTCCTACAATATTGATATTATACTCCGATATAAAACAAAGAGCACAGCTTAAAACTTTCCATTACTAGTCATCAAAATTCAAAACTTTCCCTCAACAATTCCGAGGAAAACAAATAATTTCAATTAAAACATTTATTTTGTAAACCGAGTCAATAGTCTGGTCCTAAGAGGAAAGAACCAATCACCGTTGAGCTCTTACTGTATACAGTGCATGGGGAAATGTGGGTCAGCACTTAAATTGGTGTATATTTAACTATGAAAAACGAATACACAGACTTGGCCTATTAATTGAAGTACACTTCAGTAATTAGATAGAATTGATTAAGCTCTTAGAACTATTTTATTTAGCTTTAGTAGGCATCAGGTTATTTCATTAGAATTAAGTGAAAATTCTATTTGCAGAGGTATTTGAAATCGAGCTACTGTTTAGTTAATTGTTTGGGCAGGAATCAATGTCATTTTACAAGTTTTAATTTAGTTTATTTTATACGTGGTAAAATCATCAAATGAGTTTGGTTACGCTGTGAGACAGAACGATTAAATCTGTTTCGCACTTCATGTCATTGGACGTCTAATCTGATTGGCTGTGATGTCCTACCCCCTAATTCTCCTTTCATGCACTGCCTACTCGCCTGCGCACGACAGAGTGGGCGGTTGTTAGCTCGCAAAATCCGAGACAAACGGTATCGCGTCGCGCGCGCTCCTGGTTGTGCAACAAATCGCAAGTGTCTTCTTAGCTATCGAGCTTCAAGAGCCTTAAAGCACCAGTCGAAGCCACCAACACCAGCTTCGGAGAGAATACAGGTACAGTGCACTCCTTCCTTAGGTTGTTCTGCATTCTAAACCCTCTGTGTCTCCCGGCAGAACGTCAATTCCTGGTTTTTTCGTCATAGCCAATTAGTCTCTAGCTAACCCGCGCGTCCAGAGTTCTACCGCCCTGTGGAGAGCCAAAGGGGCTTTCAGACTCGTACTAACTAAAATCCACGGTAAGTACCTATTCCTCCAATCGTATTATCGGTGACAATGCAATAGTTTGGTACCGTGAGCTGATGCTCTGTGTTTTCCCCCGGAGGGTGCCTCCCTGATTATGCTTCTCCCTTTTCACGCTTTTCCTGGCAGAAGCTTCGACCGGAGAACGGGGCATCCACGGGGCTTTCTTCGCGGAGTACACTTCGGTTCTGCTTCTACCGATACCGGCGTGTGCTTCTCCTTGCACGAGCTTCTGCTTCTCAGAGCCTTGTAGATAATTTGTGTAATTTTAATATTGAAATGGCACTGAAAGTATTTTGGAATTGTGTTATGCTTGTAGATCACCTTAAAGTTGGCAGTGCGTTAGAAAAATTACAAAAAATATTTGAACCATTTTTTCTTTCGTTACGTGAATGGATATTGATTGAATTATAATCAGACAGTCCGAGAGCAGTGGTGGCCCAGTGGTATCGGTCTCGGCTTATGAGTTGTAGGTCGTGGGTTCGAACCCAGACAGGCGCATTACTTTGTGTAATTTATTTCATCACCATACTCTCAAAACGGTAAAGGAAAACATCGTAAGGAAACCGGCATGTCTTAGAACCAAAAATTCGAAGACATGTGACATCTACCAACACGCACTGGGCCCGCGTGGTGGATTATGGCCCACTCCTTCTCACAGAGAGGAGTCCTGTGTCCCAACAGTGGGAATATTTATAGGCTGATGATGAGTCCGAGATATTAATAAAACCATACTGCTGACTTAGATTGCTAATAATGTTTGATATTGAGGAAGGTAATTTTTCTCGGAAAATCTATCTAAACTTATCCGAAGCATACTTAGTACTCACAACTTTACTGTACACGGAATTACCAACGATAACCGTCCGCCATTAAGTTTGCCATCTGGAAAGTAAGTAGGTAACTTAAAAGCTCCAAAGACATGGTTGGACACTTTAAAAGTTATGTGTCGTGCAGTTTTTCCTGAAAAGTCCGGGTTATGCGTCCAAAATGGGTAGCTGCAACATAAAATATTTTTCTGAGTAAAATGTTTTCATATAAAGATGTTTATTTCGAGGACATGATACCTAGCCTGTAATGGACTGGACCGGGATTGCCGACGGCGCGTCCACTACTACCTTACTGTTGTGCACACGGGCCTTGCCTTTGCTGGTGACGCATGCACCCACGCACCCCTGAATGCGTACGTTTTTGGAAGATACGGAAATACAATAGGGGAACCACGGACAACGGAAATAAAAACACCCAACTTGAAGAGTTCACTTTGAAGGCTTCGGTCTTCTTGTAGTGATGTTTCTTCTTCGGTGGCTCGGTTGCGACTGAACGCAGTGCCGGCGGTCGTACCGCCTTTTATACCGCCCGTGCTTACCTTGACGAGGCACACGTATTTTGAGCCCGTTTTTCCTTGTGATTTTTACTAAGACCGAGACCTTCGTAGCCTTTATTTTCATATTAATTCAAACCTTACAACTATGTGTTATACCTTTCTAGATTCGTCTATAAGTCTAGTTTTACATAAGATAAACAAATTGCACCTATATCTACATACAAAAAATTTCCTAGAACAAAAACTATGAAAATTATACAGGAACAAAAGTTTGATCATACAAAAACTACAATAACTTAAAAACTACTGAACCGATTTACATGAAACAACTTGTGCAATCATTTTTATAATGAAACACACCCCTTTTAAATAATTTAATTAAAAAATATCCATAAACAAAAAAGTCAATTTTCAACTTACGTAATTATAGAAGAAAATTTAAATTATTTACAATTTTTCCTTTCAAACCTTATCGAACTAGAATCTTATAACCTAATAGAACACAATCTAATAAGGATTAATTATTTACACTACAAAATTACTAGATTCTAATTAAAAACACTTGTCTTCATATTCACTTTGAACATTGCACTGATCGACGTCAAAGGTCCACCCACTACTTGCACCCCTTGTCATTTCGTGGGGTCCCGTCGCCGACATAGCCTAATAGTCCAACAACTAGTTTCGGCCAGGGAAACGACGCGCGCCGCTAGTAGGTACTTTTTTATAATAAATGTAAGAAACAAGCGGCATCCCTTCTTTTCGCATAATGTCCTTTGTCCTATGTGTAATATACTTCGGCAAAACGATTTTGGCACAATTTGTTTTGGCATAATAATATACTTCGGCATAATTTCAATAGGAATACATTTTATGATTATGCCTTAGGAATAATTTCCTAAGGCATAAATTTATTTACTTGGGCATAAAAAAGTTATGCTTTAGAACTTTATGCTTAATAAATTTATGCTTTAGAATATTATGCTCAATCATTATTATGGTTAGAGAAATTATGCATAAAAAAATTATGCGTAATCTGTTATGCGTAATTATATTATGCGAAAATATAATTATGCCAAACATAATTAAGCTAAGTTATATTAGGTCTTAAAATTTTATGCAAATGGGTAGAGAACCCAAACAAGCATACGTCCCGCCTGATGGGAAGCGGTCACCGTAGCCGATGAATGCCTGCGGGCATGCTGACAGCGAGTAATGGGCGACTCGTCGTCCGATCATGGACTATGCCCGGGTCGACGGCGGCGGCGCGTTGTGTTCCACACACGCCTCAAAGAGTTATGATGGGGCCTCCCTTAGAGGGCCAAAGCCTGCCGTGGTCACGGGATAATCGCGTAAACGTAGCCGGGAACGTAAAGGACTATGGAAGGACACCGTATATTTTAGTCAGTGCAAGTCTGACAGTCCTTCCCGTCCTGCCCTGTCTGGGAGGGCTCATTTGATGATTTTGCCCCGTAAAAAAGGTTCTTCAGCTGTTGGCAACAAACCTTCAAGTAGAACTGGCTCACTGAGTCAGAGGGCACAGACAGTTAAAGGTTACACTCACAGAGAGTAGGAAAATAAACAGATAGACAAAATAATATTTCGTTTGCCCACTACAATACTATCCAGCGGGTTTTTTCAACGAGTACTGTTTGGTTCCCACGCAAAATAGTACAGCGGGTCTAAAACGGGCACTTTAAGCAATTCTTCTAAAAGTGATTCTCTTCATTCATTTTGTGGACCTTTCTACGATTCCCTAAATAATTAGAGCCGCACAGGCCGATCTTCTGGGATAAGCCGCGCTTGCCGAGGTTTGTCTGAGGACCATCAGTCTGTCATAGCGATTTTCCTCGGTGCCTCGGAAAGTATGTAAAGCCGTTATAATACTCCCGGGTGTCATTTGGTAGATAAATAACAATCGTTACTATTAGTCAGAAGCTCTAAAAGTCTGACAACCAGCCTTACCATGGGGGATCGTATTAACCGGTTACTGGGATGTGGAGGTCCGATAGTCATTCGCTCCATGTAAAATACTGATATTCATCTGCATCGGTTCGACTGGAAGCCGACCCTAATATAGTTGGGAAAAGGCAGGCAGATGATGTACGAGTCCCAATACAAAACCGTTAAATAGATGAATTGTGTGTTAAGAATTGTAATATAAATTAGCAATTTAATGACTATTGAACGATTTTTAGTATGATTTATACTATGATAATATTGCTAAAGTAGCCTTGGTTGATCCGCAGTTCAATTTCATTGAATACTTCGACATATTGAGCATAGAATAGCGTATGATTCTTTCATCTGGATGTAGGTTGGAACTGGAATAGAACGGTTATGTATATTGTATGTACATGATGTTTCAAGCCTTTGGCATGCAGATATACGCGTGTCGGGTTTTGCCGAAAATTTTGCCTTTTTTAAATGGCTGAAAAAAGAAGGTTCTTAATTCAGCTGTTTGTTTTTTGTTGTACTTTAATTTTTGTGCTTCCAATACTTAAAAAAAAAGTTTGATCGAAATTATAATGTATTGCTTCAGCCTGTGTAATAATTTTTGTGAAATTGTGTCTACTGCAGGGTTGGCATGATTAAAACAAGTTGTTTTAAGACACATGTTTAAAACAGTCTTTAAAACAGTTTTAAATTAAACAGTGTTTTTTATTACATGTTTAAAAACAAAGATTAAAACACGTTTAAAACATTGTATAAAACAATAAGAAAAAAAACATGTTTTAAAACTACTTTTCATGGCGCATAACTGGATATAAAATGAAAATAAAGTTAAATATTAGAGTCTGAATAGTTCAACACAAAACCAGTTGAGTCTATACTATTGCTATGTAATATTTTTTAACTTTAATTGGCGTTGTAATTAACTAAAACGTTATTTTTTTTGTTTGTATATTATTCAATCAAACAAATATCTAAGTACCAGGATTTGTATGGGACACCACCTATTTTTGAAACTTTACCACAAAATAATTTAAAACTAATTAATATTGTAAGAACTTTCATTAATAATAACAATAGTTATTAAAAAAATCATAATTGTGATCCCTAATGTCGGCTGTCGAAAGAAAGTACCTAATTCAAAGGATTAATGGTAATTCCCCTATATTTTTTATCTATTAGTAGAATAGTTCATAGATAAAAGGTAATTCCCCGCCGCTGGGAATCACCTTGGAACAATGCGCCGCAGTCACCCGCCGCCGCGCCCCGGTCCCGCTAAGAAAGTCGCCCAATTTAAAAATCAACAATAGAACATACGGCGTGAATGTGAAGCGTTCAGTATGAATGTTTACCTTTTGATAGTTTTTTTTTTGTAAACATTTATTATGGCGAATTTATAAAGATGTAGTCTAGAAATGAAACATAGTCGAATTAATTTAAAATAATGCCCTAAACTAAAAAGAACAAAAAAAACACTTGTTTAAAACATTTTGAACTGTTTGTTTTATAAAATTTAAATAAAACTGTTTTTTTTCCAACCCTGGTCTACTGTTTTATAATTATTAAGTACATTGTTTCTCATGTTACATTACGACACATTATTTTTGGTAGTAAGAGAATTTTTTAGTTATTGTCATTTATTTTATAGAAATATTAAATTGAAAAATATGAAGAAAATAAGAGCGATAGACTGATATTCAGAGAAGCCAAAAATCAAATAACATTAAAAAGAGCGTAACCAGGAGCGCTATGTTGCCCGGGGCCAGCGAGTCATGTCGCCTGTTATTCCCGAATTGTTAAGCTAGTATTACTAATTTAGGTAATCATACAAACGCGCTCAAACACACATGACACAAACAAACAAAAATTCTAAATTAAATGAATTCCTAGATGATGTAGAGTACCACTAGCGATCATTATTTTTTATTTTATGGTTGGATACTATATAAAGTAGACATAATTTTTATTTTATTTTAGCAAAGTTTTCAGTCTGCAGAGTATACTGCTAAGTTTTTATTACTTAACCACTCTCCTGTACTTAAGTAAGCATAACATGAAACATTTCTCATAATGATCCATTTGTCTTAATTGACACTCCTGGCTTGGAGCGAACGGTAAACGTAATGACGCAAGGATAAACTATTTTATTTTTCTAGGCGCTTTTCATAGAGTGTTTTATAGGATTCAGGCATGAGTTGGTTTAAAATGTGGGATGTTTTTAACTTAACAAGCGTGATATCTGAGCATGACGTCCTAGGTTTGGTTCCCGTATCGGGCAAAGTATTAATTTATAGGCCCTTTTTGTTTCGCGTCGTGTTCCACGCGCGCCTCAAAGAGTGTCAGCATAATGACGGGTCCCCCTTTTGAAGGCCAAAGCCTACCGGGGTCGTGGGACTTATCGAATTACCGTGACCCTGGAACGTAAAGGGTTATTGAAGGACACCGTGGATTTTAGTCAATATGAGTCTGACAGTCCCTCCCGCCCTGCCCTGATTGGGAGGAATCACTTGATGATTTTTTCCACGATAAAAAAGTCCCTTTTTTTAAGAAATTCCTCGGTACCAGCTACAAAGACGGATTCTAATCACATGCCTGGCATGGAAAAAAACGTAACCGCCTTCAAAAACAACCACAAAAAATGTAAAATAATCTACAAAATAACTTTTCTTTCGGAAGTCGGTGTCTTGGTTTTTTTTTCTTTTCATTGTCTTTTTAGCCACTGACTTCCGAAAGAAAAGTTATTTTGTAGATTATTTTACATTTTTTTTGTGGTTGTTTTTGAAGGCGGTTAATTTTTTTTTAAGTTTTTATTTTTCTTTTTTTAGTTTAAATACCCAAGTAACACAAACGTGTCTAGAAACGTACTACTAGATAGCTTATAGAATTAAATTGAATTGTCTACCATAAGAATAAAATATCTATAAGCAATCTTCTAGAACGCTTATAGACAGAGTTTAGTAAAAGTGGGCACATTCTTGTACCCTCTCATAAGAATGAGTTAAGAAAACATGACTAGATAGAGTTCAGATCAAATTGACTTAAGAGATGTTTCTAGTGTCTCTCTAAACCGTTTATAGACCGCACGTTTATCTAGTAGCGTACTAGTAGATAGTTTATAGATAGAGTTAAGACCTTTAAAGGAATCATTGCTCGTCAAGTTTTAAAACCAAATGATCTTAAGACTAACAACTTTAAGTAACATTTTACTAGTGACGCATAATGGCGTGGAACTTACAAGAGTTATTTTACTTAATAATATTTGCATCATGGCGTAACAAATTTATTACTTTTTATTTATTTGTGTTTTAATAATGGGTAAATAAGCAAATCAATATGCGATTGAAATTCTATCGTTGAATATTATGTAAAACTCTTGTTAAATAAGAGCGCCCGCTGTAAATGTAAGATTTAACATTATTTTTTCAAAATATGAATATTATTTGGTATAAGCAAATTTTCGAATTTACAGTTTAATGCTTAAAATACTCATTTTATTTAAAATATAGTAATTAAAAACATATCAAATGTCTAATTAGACATAATTTAATGATAAAAACATTAAAACACGTAACAAAAATTATTTGAAGCAAAAATAGGCAATAAAAATGGCGTCCAGATAAAATTTACTAGAAAACCGATTTCTATAGAACAAACAGTCTAGAGATTTTTTTTGTAGTACGGCTCTAGAATAATTTTACTTACTACATACTAAACTATCTAGTGAGAGAATAAACAGATTTAAGAGGATCGTCTACCGAGCGCTCGTCCATACAAAAAGAGAAAACGTTTTCCTCCCCCTAGATGTTATCCTATCTCAATGATTTTTTAGAATGCATCTGACACAGTAAAAAACTAGGTTTATAGGTTTTCTTTTTTTCAAAATTTATAATAGTTTGAAAGTTACAGGCGCCTAAAAGTTACTATTTTTATGACAAAATCTTCATTGAAGTAAAACCTTTGTATTTAAAAAACAAAGAAGTTTAAGAAAAAAAGCAAAACCTACAAACCTAGAATATAATATGCTGAAACGATTGACACCAGAATCTAAGAGATTGGTCGTGATTTAGTATGTGAAAAACGTTTTCCCCCGAGAGACAAATTTCATATAAAAAATACTTACAGTCAATCGCGAGCTGCAACGCTCTCTGTCGCACGATCGGGGTTTTTTCAACGCGTGAGAGGGACAGTACGAGTTTTTCTGAAAACCTATTTTTTGAAATGGCAGCAGCTATTCTATCCTCTTAAGAGTGGTTTAAAATTATCTAGTAACTGTCACTCTGTATTCCTTTTTATCTTGTCACAGTATTTCTAGACGTTCTTCAGTGAATAGGTAATTTCATGTGTTGTGAACGTAAGACCATTTTATGCAGTAACAAACCAATATAATTAATCAATACAAGAGGGTACCCGAGTAAAAAGTATTTCTGATTTATTTAAGTATAAACAATGTGAGAAATAATAATTATAATTGTAATTACATTATTACCCTTTCATTTGATACCCACATCATTGGGGTGGATTTCAAACAGCCAGTCCGCCATCTTGAATTTAAGTCACCTGACTATTTTTTTCGTATTCCTGACAGCAAACCTTTTCATTTGATACCCATATCATTTGGGTGCATTTCAAATAGCCTGTCCGCCATCTTGGATTTAAGTCACGTGACAATTTTTTTCGTATTCCTGACAGCAAACCCTTTCATTTGATACCCATATCATGGGGGTGCATTCCAAATGGCCTGTCCACCATCTTGGACGTCCGCCATATTGGATTTAAGACACGTGACTATTTTTTTCGTATTTCTGACAGCAAACCTTTTTATTTGATACCCATACCCATATCATGGGGTGAATTTCAAACAGATTTAAGTCACGTCACCATTTTTTTCGTATCCCTGACAGCAAACCCTTTCATTTGATGCCCATATTATGGGGGTGTATTTTAAATAGCCTGTCCGCCATATTGGATTTAAGTCATGTGGTTTTTTTTTCGTACTCTTGACAGCAAACCTTTTCATTTTTGATACCCATATATCATCAACAATTTTCTACGTTTTGGAGGAAGTTACTAGGAAGTTTCGATTCTTTTTCGGTCGTCTCTTCTTCATTTTTCTTTCTTTTTAAATACTTGCGGATTTTTCGACGAAAACCACCAGATCTTTTAATTTGTTTCATCTTCTCCATTGCATAAACTCATCCAATTTAAATTTCTAGTGCAAATGCACTTAACTAAGCCACTTTTAAGGATAAAAACTCTAAAAACACGACTTCTCTATCATTTTTCTAGACAAACTTAAAAATATCTAGTAAAGTATTTTATCTAGACTGAAGTATCTATAGAAAAAAAAGATAAGAGTACCATTAGCTAAAATGGAATATCTGTAGAAAGTTTTGTCTTCAAATATATCGTTTTATCTATAAAACTACTTCAAAATAGGTACCTTTAGGCTTTTTTAACTATTTGTAGAGTATTTTATCTAGAAACATTCGTTATAACTATAAACGTACTTAAAATAAGTGTTCTATAGAACAAATGCTCTTAAAATAATAAAGCTTTAGATAAAAAACTCTATAAGATTAAATGTTCTTTATCAAACCCATCTTTAGAAAGCCCGTATCTAAAGATTAACCCTGAATAGACAGTCTATAGACAGATTGGTTTTAAAACATCCAGACTGTGTTACTTGGGTATTCTATCCGAATTCTTGTCAAGAACATCATTCTCTTACATGTGCACTAGAATTTTGTAATCCTTCGCACCAGTAATCACATCGCTCATGTACACAATAAGATAATAAAATTCCATATCTCAAAAACTACTGAACCGATTTTGATGAAACTTGCTGTATTCCCTAAGTTTAATGATACCTAGAACAACAAAAAAGAATTACTTAAATCGGACTGGTAGTTCCAGAGATATGCGAACACAAAGTAAATCAATCGACGCCTACTCCTTACTGTTAAGGAGGTGTACCTTCCATCATTAGCTCATCCACCTGAGATGATGATTATCAGATGCAAATACTTGAACAGCTTTAGAAAATATATGAAATTGGTACCTACTATGTGCCTATAAAATTTGAAGCTTGCCCTCGATTTCCCTGGGATCCCATCATCAGATCCTGACCTGATGATCATGGGACTACTTGGGAAGTATACCCTTTCAAACAAATGAAAAATTTTCCAAATCCGTCCAGGCGTCTTCGAGAAATCGGGGAACATACATAAAAAAAAGATTCCGACGAATTGAGAACCTCCTCCTTTTTTTGAAGTCGGTTAAAAAGGGTAGGCTAGGCTACTTGCCTAAAAAAATGTAATTAGTCCGTCTTATATATTATTCAAAAATAAGGGACACGTATTTTTTTATTTGTAAATTAGACCAAAAATTACAAAGATATAGCCTATTAAAGTTACGTGTGACGTCACGATGCGTGGCATTTCGACTCATCCGAAGAATAAAGTCCGATTTGCAAGATTGATGGTTTTCAGTAGAGCTTGTAGAAGTTGTTGACTTGTGTAACTCTGTGTAACTCTAAAACTACGATACTTGACATTTTGATTTTTTGGTATGTTATTATATTACCCTAGACTAGTTAAATGACAGGTATTGTGTATTTATAATCCTTTTAATACACGATATAGTGAGTTCCATATCAACATAAGACGTTTTATAGTGAAAGAACGAAGAAAAAAGTGGGTCCGTAGTGAATATTAGACGTTGTTTTACGGAAACGCCTCAACTTTAGTGACGTTCTATATTAACAAGTGTCTTTTTTTTGGAATGGGACATTCCCTGATGACACCTAATGAGTCCTATCTGACTACCTACCTTGAAATATTTAAGTATAATTTTCGATGTGTTAAATAATGACATTTCCTTAGAGTCAATAAAACAAATATTATTATTTCAAAAGTTTATTATATTTAAAAAAATCTCAACAATGTAGCTTAACATAACCGTTACGCCTCTTTATTAAACCGTCCTCTGCCTGAAATAATAAATAATAATAATAATAATAGTTTATTTTCTCTTCCACAAATAAAAACAATTGGTACAGCTTAGTTTGTTGACAAATGTACAGTAAAAAATATTATATTTTACTTGTGGGAGACTGGTGCCTAAACTAAGCCGAGGCCTGTATTTCAGGACACCAGGACCCCACCAAGTTATGTAACAATAGGAGAATTTCACAAAAGTAGTTTGAAAGAGTAACAGTTACAGAAATTTAAAACAAGCAGGAAAAACAATAATTCACGCACTTAATAAGGTTAAGTAGAAGAGTAAAACGAGTATTTAACTGTTAGTAGGTATAGTGTGTGCTGTTGGGTGAGCGTGTGTGACTACTATGTGTGGCGAGAGTGTGTGGTGAGTGAGTGTTGTAATATGTGTGGTGAGTGCGTGTGTGTGTGTGTGTGTGCTATGCGTGGTGAGTGTGTAATAATGTGAGATCTAATACATAAATAATCTTATAATATTAATACTATATTTATATTTTTAATTTAATTAATTTTTACTTCTTTACGTCTAATAGTTCTTCAGTTTTTTTATAGTCCAATCCTAATAGCCATGATGTAACTTTTCTTTTACATTGTTGTATGTTATCATTAAATATACTTTTAAGTTTGTTAATCTGGTTATATAATCTAGGTCCGATGAAGTAATAGAATTTTTGAGCAAATCTAGTTTTCGTTTTAGAGGTTTTACAAACAGCATAGTGTCTTCTTGTGTGAACCATTTCCTGGTTAAACGCCGATATATCTCTATGTTGTTGAAGGACACTAAAGAGAATAAATAGTTGTCTTACGGTTAATACCCCGGTTTCCTGATATAATTTGCTCGTCGAGAAGAGTCTAGGTTTAAAAAAGGTAACCTTTAAGATTAACCTTTGAGCTCGCTCTAACTCCAACATTTTTGTTTTGTCTGTACCACCCCATGTTGTAATACAATATGTCACAATGGATTGAATTAAGGTATAGTAAACCATAAGAAGAGTTTTCGTGTCTGCAACGTGTCTGAGCTGTCTAAAGATAAAAGTTAGTTTACGCACTTTTTGAGCGACGTTGTGGATGTGTTCTCCAAAAGACAGCCTATTGTCGATAGTAACGCCTAAATACCTTATTGATTGCACTGAATTGATCTGTGGACATTTGTAACACTGTGATTCGGGAGGAAAAGAACATTGATGAGCAAATATTTGGGAGACGCTGCGTGAAGGCACCGCATGGTTACGAAGGGAAAATTGTATGAATTTGGTCTTGTCTGCATTCAAAGTAAGTGAATTCGCAGCAAGCCAGTGACAGACAGTATTAAACCCAGCCTGAGCTTTAGAATTAACCTCTTCCCAGGTGTCGCCTACAAATGTCAAAGTTGTATCATCCGCATATGATATAATGGTACAGTTTTGTATGCGAAGCTGACAGAGTTCATTTATATAACATAAAAACAAGGTGGGTCCCAGAATACTCCCTTGCGGCACCCCATGCGTTATCTTGAGATGATCACTCGTGTACTCACCGATACTCACACACTGAGATCTCCCCGATAAATAATCGGCAAACATATTGAGCTGTTTCCCTCGAATACCCATGCGGTCGAGTTTCTTTAAGAGGTTGGAGATACAGACTGTGTCAAACGCCTTAGCAAGGTCAAGGAAAATTGTAAGGCACTTCTTGTTTGCATCCATACTCTTAGCTAAAAAGGTGGTGAAGTTATGAACAGCATGATTAGTAGATTTGCCTGCTCTGAAACCATATTGTGATGAAGAAAGGAGTGCATTAGATTCGAGGTAATTTATAAGCCTAGAATTTATAACACGCTCGAATATTTTAGACAATGATGTGAGGATTGAGATTGGTCTATAGTTGTTGACACAGTCGGTATCACCTGCCTTGTGTATCGGTACAAGAATAGATTTTTTAAGTGCATCAGGGAAAACACCCGCCTCAAAACAGCGGTTTATGAGATCAGTGAGCACAGGAGTGACCAGACCCACAACTCTTTGCAGAAACCTAGACGAAACGTTGTCCCAACCCGGTCGACAGTCGTGTTTAAGGTTTAGTATAGTAGTTTCAACTTCTTTACAATCAACATCCAGTAGGACAAAAGAGTTACAAGACAAAATTTCCCTCTGTTCAACGATGTTTTGAAAAGGTGGAGTCGAAGGTATATTTTGTGCTAGTCGACAACCAACACTAGCAAAAAAGTCATTTACGGTATTGATGGACAACTGGGGTGTAGAATTTACATTTAGTAGGTCTTGAGAGGAGCGATTATTTTTACTTTTGTAACTAGTTATGGCTTTTATAGAATTCCATAACTTTTTAGAGTTATTTCTCGCGATCTGCAATTGATCTTTTTCATATTGGCGTTTCAGTTTCTTAAGAAGATTATTACAAAAGTTTCTGTAGCGCTTATATGTTGTGCAGAAGACTTCATTATTAGGTTCTTTTTTAGTTTTTAGGTGCATCAAGTCCCTATTTCTTATACACCGTAAGAGGCCAGTAGTGATCCATGGCTTTATAAGTGTTTTGTTACGCGGAATCTTTATGGTCACGGTGTGTTTACCTATTAAATTAGCCATAACATTTACAAACATGCCAGTAGCCAAACAGGGATCAACTTCATTATAAATCTGACTAAAATCCACCTCTGAGCACTCCAATACAGCTCCCTCCCAATTTACTTTCTGAACCACGCTAGTATTTATTGACTTTTCGCAACTGTTGTAGTTAAGACAAAACAATATGGCTTCATGGTCGGTTAACGTAGTTTGTAAATTGAAGGTAAAAGCGTTTTGTTTCGTCTTAACGACAACATGATCAAGACAACTGTTACCCCTAGTCGGTGAATAAATAGCTGGTAAAAGACCGTGGAAATAGGCAATATCAAGGTAAGCCAAAGTGTTAGGATCAGAATTGAGAATATTGATATTAATATCACCCGTTATAATAATATTCCGATAATATGACAGTTTATCAAGTAGATCATTAAGTGATACTAAAAAGTTATCTAATTTTTTAAATGACGGTGATCTATATATTGCTATTACAACGGTATGATTCGTCCCAATTTTAATAACCAAGCAATTAGCCTCCATAAACTGCGGTTCTTCGATTTTAAAGTTAAGTCGATTATTTATCATAACCATAATACCATCGTTTTGATTGTAATTTTTAGTTGTCTTATGAGAACTGTAACCATTTATTTTAGGGAGACTGGATACCTGTGAAAGCCAACATTCAGATAATACAATTATATCGCAGTCGAATTTTAGCCTAGCCATCATTACCAATAATTCATTAAAATTGCGGTTAATGCTGCGTATGTTTTGTTGTAGGATTTTCAAATACTTAGATGGCTGTATGTATGAGCCGCACTGTTCGGGATTACATGAAACAGGTTCCGAGACGCGAAACTGTTCTATGTTGTTTAGCAAATCATTTACATTATCGAAAACAATATATTATGGAGTTCCAAGGAAAAGTTTATTATAGTAAGGCTATGTAAGATCGCAAGGCAATATGTGAATTTAATTTTAGATTTTTTGTTGATACATGTAAATAATAGTATTTTAAATTTTTGTGTCTGGTGTATCTGGAGTATATTGTAGTTTTGTATGTAAGTAGTGTACAGTGTATAAAAGCACATTACAAATTGATCGGAACAAACGAAGATTCTAAACAATTTCAAGACAGTAGTTAGTCACATTTTATTCAAGTCCAAGTCTCCTTCGTCTTTAATTTGAATGGGCTTATCGCCTTCACTTTTTCGGAGAAATACCCGCCCAAAAGAAATCCAACATCCATTATACGAACGAGTTTTAGCGCATTGACGGGCTAAGTAAAATAGTCTGCGTGTCCTGGCTGTCAATGAATCAGAAACATAAATGTTTCGTGGAGCCCCTTTTATCTTTAGATGATTTGTGTTCAAAGGTAATTGTTTTTGTTCTCTCTGAATCTTATTAAAATTAATAAAGGAGGATATCAATGCTGTTTTTCTGGCCACTGTAGTAAATTCCACGACTATGGCATCAGTCTTTGAATTAGCTCTGTAGATGTCTCGGATCTCTGCCTCCACCACCTCAGATGGCATATTTACTGCTGCTCCAAGATCCTTAATCACCTTTACTAGGCTATCCTTGGTTTCCAGTTCACTCTTTGGGACATGACGAACTTCCAGAATAGATGCTCGCGCCGACTTTTCATGATGATCAAGTTTTTGTTCCAGGAACTGCACTTGCTTTTTGATATTTTTATTTTCCTGCTGCAAGTGATCGATAGTTACAATAGACTCATCGTATTTCTTTGATAAAAACTTTACAGATTCTTTTAATTCAAGATGCAGCTCCTTGATGCAATTGATAGATTGATTAATTATGTCAAATTTTGCATTTTGCTTTTCCTGGAAGTCCGCAAACATAGACCTCATTTGACACATGAACTTTTCGAAGCATTCCGTGTGATCATAATCCATCCCACGTTTGTAGTTCCTCCTGACAATATTTAACGACTCATCTGTTTTCTTTGTTTCATTTATTGCAGGGTCCGAACTATGGTGCGGTGTTATATTTTTTGACAATTTTGTTTCGCAGAAGTTAGGTGGGGTGCGCTGGGAACTCATGTTATCTAGTTTTGTTCAAATAAATACGTCTTCGAGAATTTGTAAAATCCCAAAAAGAGAAACAGTTTGTCGGGCTCGAACTTGCGACGCCGTGATTACATCAACCGCCGCCGGAACCGCTACGCCAAACTGACGTTGAAACCTTAGGCGAAATTGTTGTCCCTTATGTAGATAGACAGTGCGATTGAAAGCTAATGAGTATGACGTATCGAGTATGTGTTCGAGAACCGTCATGTACAGAGTCCAAAGGTCACTTTTCTTTGTTTGATGTGAATAATTATTATAACAGTTTGGATTTAAATTAATGTTGATTTTTTGCACTGATACACTGGTTTATTTTAAGTTTAAATCATTAGTTGTGTTTAATGTCAGAAAAGAGCACTTTTTAGTTGTTTAATAGAAGAAAACTGACACTATTTTGTTCATGTCACTGGAGACTCGATTCACTAATGTTTTTATGATATTCACTGTAGATATGATTTTGTCCACATTACCACTGGTTCTTCAATGTACTATAAACATTAACGACTACTTTTAACATAAAAATACTTTCGCGTTGATTTTTAATTGTTTAAAAGCTACAGAGCAGATGTTGACATTGCGCGCGGTGGCGGGGGGGAATATAGGAATACCTAATTCAGGCATAGATCATTTTAGTGAACTTGGCTGCGTGCCCTTGTTTAGTCAGAAAGGAGAAACGAGATTTCACATCGCACATTAAAATAAAATTAAACTCTCCATTATTTTCATGACGAAACTTCAGTGCATGCTTCGAACACCTAGTTGCTTTTCATAACATATGCCTGACAAGAGTTTAAGATGTTTTTAGTATAATAATGTTATAATTGAAGGTGTGTAGTGTGAGGGTTCGGCAGTGTTGGCGGAGGCGGGGACTTTGATGCAGGGTGGTCTTGTCAAGTCAACAGAGATGCCTGTTACGGTCTTAAATCCTTGGGGTGCCCTGACGTTGACCGTTTTCTTTTGGTTCATACGCGTAAAAAATGGGTTTGTATTATGCAATGTTTAAAATAGAAATGCTGATAGGTGGTGCATGGAATTGAAGGAGAGGCAAATCAAAATGGCAAGCATGCAACTTTATGCATGCTTTGCATTCCGATCTACACACGATTAGTCCGTATGCGTACTGGCACTGTATGTTTTGGAGTAGGAAAGTAGCAATAGCAAGGGAGTTTGTGGCGCCTAATGACGAAAAAGGAATCGCAGAGAAATTGTCTACATGAGTTATCGCAGATCGAATGAACAGTGGTAGGAGTTGGCTCTGATAGTTTTAAATAACTGGGGTAGATACTAAATATTATGATGAGAAAATTCTAAGTCCTCATGTTGTATTAATGGTGAAATTTCGAGATTAGAAGGCATTCCAAAGAAAATGTACTAGGTTGATTACTGTAAATAAATTCTGCTGTCTGAGTTGACGTGACAACCTGTTTTTAGCTATCACCGATGATTTCTTTGGTGTTATGATCTTCACGTAGAAGTTCTTTATTTAATATTTCTGCTAATTATTGGCTTATTTCTTCTGCATCAGGGTGCAAAGGCCACAAAAAGGACTCATTGATATTTCCTTCTAAATTGACATATGAAATAAAATAAAACTGTAAAATAGAATATTCAAGAAATATCATTTATGTGAAGTGCAAGACTTTGCACGTAGGAATTAATTTACCCACTCATAAATACATATTTTTTTATATTTAGCAAACATTTTAAACGAACAACGTCCTAACTGATTTCATTCTACCAGGAACAACGTCCCATCTTAACATGGAACCCATAAATCATATCACTGATTCCGCACAGAAACGTTCTATTTTAAAATAAAACGCTTAGAAGATTATTTAAATTCGTATAACAGCGTCTTAAAAGTTCATGAGTGCCAGTGAATATTTATAAAAATAATCATACCATCGAAAAAAATGCGTTTCTGAACATTTCCGTCGAAAACCGTTCTATGTAAACATCGATAGTCCACAACTGTTTACTTAGACTAAAAAGTATATAAACGTGATGTGTGACTTAGACTATACAGTGTATAAAAATAAGATCATGCAACGAAAATATTCTCTCTCCAACAAACAATGGCCGATCTGACGAAGAGACGAGGCCCCAGATGCCTGCGTACCGTCACTTATACACTTCGTGCGTTGTTCTGCGGAACGAATTTCAGATGAGACGTTATTCGATTCTATATTTCCGGAACTAAATAAAATATCAAAATTCTAAAAACACACGTTTGTAGAGTTTTAATTGCTTATCTCATTAAGCTATTAAACTGATTTTTGGCCTATGGTCACATCGGACTTTATTCTTCGGATGAGTCGATTTTTCGCGCAGAATGACGTCACAGGTAACTTAAATAGGCTATTATCTTTGTTCTTTTTTGTTTAATCGAAAAAAGAAAAAATACGTGTCCAATATTTTTTTATAATCTAAAATACGGACTAAATAGAATGTAATTATTTTGACCCTGGAAACTACCCTATTATGGTTGTAGTACCACTGCTCAACAGCTGGCAAAACGAAACACACTTGCGCAGTCGACCACTCAGTAACTGCGCTAACCGTACGAACAGATTGTTATAATATAAAACAATGCCATCAATATCGCCAAACCTTATGTGATAAAATACCTAACTTTATTTGAAATTTTACCTACATTTGCAAAGAAAATATTGAAAATTACATAAATAAAACCGTTTCAACGCAATAAATAAGGATTTGCTCTAATTCACTCCAGAGTTATCCAAATAAATATAATGTTACAATCGGCACACGATTCAGACAGCTAATCAAAGGTACAGAATTGGAATTTTAAATGGGTGAAAACCACATCCCACTTCGCCTACCTTCGGCCATGTTCATAACTGGGTTACTACGGGTTTTAGGAATATAAAGTGAGTTGCGGGTGAGAATTTCAAGTGCTCTGACAGGGAAAATATCACGCCTGTAATACTTGATGTATTGTCATATAATTATGTAAAGGTGCAATTAATAGCAGACCCACAACTCACCAGATACAAATCTTTAAGTCTTATGGAGGCCAAACACATTAGGGTTTTCAAAATGGTTTCAACCGTGCACCCATAAATAACCAATACATGTTCCGATAACTCTACAGTTTTAACACATAGACGCTAAGGCTTGCCTGTCGGTTAAGCATGCAAGGTTAAAACCATCATGCAAACCCTAACGTTTATGGCCTCCATTATGCGAGCCAGACTAATTGCTATCAACCAGGAACACATCCAGACTCCAGCTGCTATTACAAAATGTCACATGGATAAAGCCGATTACACTGATGCCTGACTAGAAAATTGTTCCTATTACCTCATGAATACCCAGCAGTTGCGCTTGTGAACACTAGACCAATGCCCTTGGCCTTAAGAAGCCTGATGAAATTTGAAAGAAAACTTATCTTCTGAGATTTTTATTTGATTCCTGTCGTTTGATCGAGTAAGTAGTATACTAATCCGGATTCATCTTTATCAGGCTTTTGCCGTCTATTGCTGGTTTTATACCTACCCCAAAGAACATCTACCATCTCGGTGTTAAGTAGTCCGCATTTATTTTGCTGCCAGTCAACTTCTTCATACTGACTCATTTGTGCTCCATTGATTTTTCTGTGTAGGTAAATTCATTCAATATTGCCATTTTATTTCTTTGATAAGAAGGACGCGTTATCGTATTGTAATATTTTTTCTGTATTTAGGTAACTTCGGTTTTTAAGGCGGCGCTAGTCGCGAGCTCGAACTCACTGGCAGGCATGGTCAAAAACCATGATATTTCACCGGAATTCGAGCCATATTGTTCATGTGTGCGCGAGCGTCATCCCCCCGTGGAGAAAATAGGGGAAAACTTATTCAGTGAGATGCACGATTATTCAGAGTAAAAGGCGCGCGTAAAAAAATACGAAAAAGCCTTTGGAAGTTGGGGTTTTATGGAAAAACCACTGCACCAATTAATTTCAAATAAAAATTATTAAATTCTTCGATAAATTTGCTGTGTAGGTACGGACTTCGTTTTGGAAATTTGATGCTTCTTTAGTTTCTAATTTACGCCTAAAGTTGTGTTAAAATTAGCAAAAAAACGAATCTTTAGAAGCTCGTAACTTTTAATAGCTTCATATTTTACAATTCTACTTCCGTACAGACAAAATTAATAATGAGACAAAACGATACCATGTTTAATTTTGGATGTACCTTCTCAAATAGCGGAGTAAAACCCCAACGAAGTTTCTATGGAAAAAATGTTGACTTGTTTGACCTTAAAAGCCACCTAGTCTTTCGAGACATCGACAATCTATTGTTGACCAAAGAACTAGCATTGCCAACCAGCTTCCCAATTTTGCCAGCTTTCTGGACACATTTTTAATTGACAGCGATCAACACGAATTTTTGACGCTCTTTTCTTTTGTTTTTTACATTGTTATACTTATTTTTATTTTGGCTTGAATAGTAGATTACGCACCAAGGGAATAAAGCAGTGCCTTACGTCACGGGCGTATTGAATCCCGAAGCGACACTAAGGATTCTGGGGGTGAACCTCCGGAGCGCAGCGAGGAGGTTCAAGTGTTAATTCCCGAGTGAAACGAGGGAATTAAGATAAGAATCCTTAGTGTAGCGAGGGATTTAAGTTAGCCCAAGACAAAGGCAGCTTTATTCCTGAGGTGAGTACTCTGCTTTTCACACCACCTGCGAGGAAATAAATTCGAATTTTGAAATTTGATGTGGTACGACAACCTTCGAACGTGAGCATGCTGTGGTGCCCACCTCAGCAAGCGATCAGCATCAGCTGTTGCAGTGGGGACTGCCGGGGGCAGCCGCCGCTGCTTCAATTCCTCCGTTCAAAGTTTTTATACTATGTTTTGTTTGAGGTTCCAAATTCAAATCACATTATTCCCACGGGAATAATGAAATTCAGTACATATATTATTCCCGGCTCGAGCGGGGGGGAACAATGCCTTGCTTTACGGCCGGTTAGCAGACATATAATTTGACATTTACGAGCAGGTGGTGTGAAAAACACTTTTTTACAAAAAATGTGTCTTATGAATATTTCCTGGTAGTTATATAATCTTTCTCGAAGTCACCTCAAACTCATTTCCAGCTTCCTCCAACAAATAGTGAGACCCCAGTACGTTAATATCCATTTCTGCTCCGAAAGGGTCTGAGCCCTTTTCGTCGGGTCGCGGGGTGCTTGCAAAATTTACGATTTACCTAGATTTACAACCGTCATAAAGAATTCAGTGAGCCCCGAACATTTTACTGAATCTCAAGTTTTGTTAGAGATTCAGTATAGAAGGTGTAATGTAGATGTTACAATTTGTCGAGTTCGGTCCTACCTGACAGGTTTTAAATAAAAAAGGTAGGTTCAGAACTTTTTTTTCGCCTTAGGTCAGAAAGATTGCCTGCCCATTCGTTTGATAGGTCTCGAATACGTGCAAATCACTTTATAAATGTAGGGGCGTGGAAAGGTTATTCAAATATATTAATAAAAGAAAGTAGTTTCTGTAATAGTAATTTCTGTAATAGGAAATAGGTGTACCTACTTAGTACATATCGATTCTTGGAGTAGTGCATGGAAGAGACGCAAAGAGTAAGTACCTATACAATGTGCTGATCTGCAACCTAGTCAAATTCAAGGACGTGATTATACTCATGATTCTCGACCCAAATCATATAGTATTTATGAATACTTACGGCATTCATCATACTATTCATCTTGTTTATCATCCCTTTTATAATCGTTTTTATAATTATTGTTTACTAACTTGATAATTTTCTTATGACACTTGTCAATTGCCAAACTGTCAGTTTATTTTTACTTTCTGTTTTGGCTTATAGCTTATTAATCTATGATGCTACATTTTGATTTATATAATTGTAATTTATCTATTTGATTTCATTGAAATATTGTACAAAGTCTAATTTGATTATTATAATAATGTTTATACTAAATTACTCAATTCATAATTTTACATAATGTAAACGCACGCAGACCTCCTTCGTCTGATCTGTCCGAATCCGAAGAAACTATTTGAAAACAGAAATGAAGGATGATTTTAAAAACAAGCTGACACCTATAAAAGCCGAGGCCGTCAAAGGAATCGGGTTCATTCTATGGAGGACTATCCAGGACCTTAGGAGATTCTATCCAGGACCTGGGTTCATTCTATCCCGGACTCTGGGTGCTTTCGATCCCAGACTTCTATCCAGTCTTACGAGGAAGCTTCCCTCTGAGGCACTAATCTGAGGGAACTCTTACCCTCTGAACTAACGGAGGAAGCTTTTACCCTCCGAGGCTCTTCACTCTGAGGATCTTGCCCTCTTGGACCCTCTGCTGTTGAGGGCTACTGAAGAGGCTGAGGCTCTTACACTCTGAGGAGGATCTTGCCCTCGGAGACTCCCTGCTGCTGAGGACTGCGCCTTCCGAGGCCCCTGCCTGCTGCGGTCCTGCCTGTCTGAGGCCCCTTCCTGCTGCGGTTCCTGCCTGCTGAGGCTATTGTGGCCTTACCCAGTGGTCTAGTGCTGTACTGTGCATTGTGTTGACTGTGTTGCTGACTGTGTTGTGGACTGTGTTTTTTATATCGCTCATGTATTTTATATCCTAAATAAAGTGTATCCTACTACCTAATAAAACTGTTACAGATTGGCGCCCTTAGGTACTAACCCACCCCTCCCTAAATTCTAAATTGCACTTCCACAAGTGAGTATATTTTGGCAAACAAATTTTTCATCATTTCATCCACCTCATGCTTTACTTATCTATTTACTTATTATATTATACTACTACAACCCTCACACATTCCGTTATCGTAAGATAATCGGCACCCTTTCGGCCTCTTGGGAGTGTTAACCCACTTGTGGGCACAACCAAGGTTGGAGATTGGTTACTCTACGGCGGCTATTGGACAATATCCTGTAGTCGCTCACACTCACATACCTTACTTAACTCTTAACAAAAACATTGCTATACTACATCCCACAGACTTGCACCACAACGTTTACCCTCGGGTATTCGTACTCAACGGCCGCTTGATGTGTTAATCCATTCGTGGGCACTCCCAAGTTGGTTGTTGAGACACTTCACGACCACAGAGTACTTTTATTAATAGGGCATAGAGATCTAACTTCACGGGTTTTTCGAGCAATGGACAACAGCGACATCTAGTGTTCACCGACGAAAACTTTTCTGTATATAGTTATATAAATATAGGTATATACAAAGCTTGCTCATTCCTTTTAGTGTTTTGATTGACTATTAATAACTATATGCCTACATTAGTAAAAAATAAAACAAATTTGTTAAGTAATTATATGTATTTCATCAACTATGAGGCCTTTTACAGTGTTTTTACAGTAATTTCTAGCCATTACTTGATATTTATCGGTGTCACTGATAGTATCTTGCTTTCCAGTAAGAATTTTATTAGCATGGAAATAACACACGGATACACTACTTTAGAATAGCACCAAAAGCAGAAAATGCAGGAAAATAACGAACCGCACCAAACGAGAATCAATTTATTTTCAGCAAAGTGCAATGTGACACTGACATTTTATTGACGTATTGAAAAGACATCGCACCTTCGGTGCAACAAAGTCACTAATAGCCAAAACTGCAAAATCGACCTAAGTATGCCAAGTTGTTTCTAAATCATGCCTTTACTTGGGGCAACAAAGACATCCGCGAAAGTATCTCGAAACTACACTAGATGGCAGAAGTGCCTTTGTGGTTATTGGCGGTTTTTCCATGCGTTTTGGGCCGACACCGTTTCATTGTAAGTAGTGCCCCCTCGCCCGCGACCTTATATTGAGGTCTTTTTTCGCTCAAAATCTTGGAGCAACAAAGGCATAAAACATAACAGTCATACAAAAAAAAAATACAAAATAGTTTATTGTCTCAATAAGATAATTTTACATGAGTCGTGTTTGGAGCCCACCTTTAGGCAAACAATTCCTGTATTAGAGGACTCCGCTCTTTCATACAATTATTATTGTTACATTATAAACTACATACATGGAATGCGGTGTAATGTGCGTGATGTGATGAGATGGGTGATATGTGGGGTGTGTGGTGAGGTATGTATGGGGTGTGAGGTGTGAGTTGGAGTGTTTAGTGTGTATTGTGATGTGGATTAAGTCATAAAACTAAATAACTTCTGGTGCAACAAAGACACAGTTCAGGACATTTTTTTTTTGTTATGTCTTTTATTAGGATTTCTTTGGCAATTAAATACAAGATTTTTACGTATAACTATAGCCAACTAAAAAACAATTAATTAAATGTAAAGATTTCAAACCTTCTTTAGATAGTTATCCAGAACCGAGGAAAAACATGCAAAAAAAATTTAAAAGTCTTCTCCTGTAAAATTTCAAAATGAGCTGTTACGTCTTTGTTGCACCAAAGGTGCGAATGTGTGAAAATTAAAGTTACCAGTAGGTAGCCCAAATAATTATAGAATTCTATTAATAATTTGGGAAAATATCGAAATAGAAAAACATATTATATAAATATTGAAAAACGACACAAATAAAAAGATAATTAAACATTAAACTAGGAACGTAATAAAATACATGATAAATAATAGTATTTTTGGTATAGCGACATCTCTATAGAACAGATCGAAACTCTCGTATTATAATACTACTAAATTAAAAAATACAATATCTCTAAGAAGATGTATAAGTTACATTTGGTACTCCACAATTTTTTAGTATAATGATCTAAGTCGTGCCAGGCTTTTAGTTAGAAGATTGATGACCCTGTTCACGACTGAAACAGGAGAGTATCCTGTGGACGTTTTTACAAAACCTATTCACCTACATTACTCTTACAATAATCTTATATTTATTTATGTGTATTCATCATCTGGGGATTCATACTAAAATATTGTCTTATCGTGGAGAAATATTTTTCTTATTTTTCTGACTTATTTATTAATCAACATTGGTTGCTAGGCAACAGGCCCATAGAGTTCTTAATATTTTGACTTTTTATGGATCTTTTTGCTATGGCAAAATAAAGTACTGATTGACTCTCGCATTAAAAACTCCTTTTCCGAGTTTTCTTAACTGTCCTCTACTGTCTCTTAAAAACCACTCTTAAACTACTCTTCTAGTTCTCACTGTCCTCGTGCTCTTTTTAAAATCCACTCCCTTTGAGTCCTCGATAGAATTTTTATAGTTAATTTTTACAACTATTTTAATATTATAGTATTTTTTTCTTCATTCCCATGACTCTTCCCTTTCTTCTTTAATAGAGTTCTTTTCGGCAAACTAAAACTCTATTATTTTTTAATTCATTCATCAGCTCATTTTTCTATAACTTCTTTACTATTGGTCTTAACCAATTGTCTCAACGGTATGATGGCCTACCCCATCATTACCGATACCTATGGCTCTAAACCATAGGTATCTTTTGGAGCGGCTGACAACTCCTTAAATAAGCCCTTGTTAACTTCTTTTCTATTGGTCTTCCCCAATAGTCTTCTATGGTATGATGGCCTACCCCATCATTACCAATACCTATGGCTCTAAACCATGGGTATCTTTTGGAGCGGCTGACAACTCCTTAAATAAGCCCTTGTTAACCTCTCTACTATTGGTCTACCCCAATGGTAACTACGGCATGATGGCCTACCCCATCATGTCCGATAACTGTGGCTCTAAACCATAGCTGTCTTTGGAGCGGATGACAACTCCTTAAACAAGCCATTGTTAAAATCTCATCTCATCATTGGTTTTAGACGCGAGCGGATTACAACTCCGAAAATAAGCCTTAAAGTTATTGATTTATCGGTTGAGTAGTGATCATTGAGTGTGAATCCTACCTGACACTTTATGTAAGATGTCGGTGTGTTTGATTGAGTTATGCAAGTTTTGTGAATGTGGTAATATTTTAACCTTTACAAAATTTTTGTCCTAGGCTAAAAATTTTCTCGGGGTCGTTGGGGAAATATAGTATTTATGAATACTTACGGCATTCATCATACTATTCATCTTGTTTATCATCCCTTTTATAATCGTTTTTATAATTATTGTTTACTAACTTGATAATTTTCTTATGACACTTGTCAATTGCCAAACTGTCAGTTTATTTTTACTTTCTGTTTTGGCTTATAGCTTATTAATCTATGATGCTACATTTTGATTTATATAATTGTAATTTATCTATTTGATTTCATTGAAATATTGTACAAAGTCTAATTTGATTATTATAATAATGTTTATACTAAATTACTCAATTCATAATTTTACATAATGTAAACGCACGCAGACCTCCTTCGTCTGATCTGTCCGAATCCGAAGAAACTATTTGAAAACAGAAATGAAGGATGATTTTAAAAACAAGCTGACACCTATAAAAGCCGAGGCCGTCAAAGGAATCGGGTTCATTCTATGGAGGACTATCCAGGACCTTAGGAGATTCTATCCAGGACCTGGGTTCATTCTATCCCGGACTCTGGGTGCTTTCGATCCCAGACTTCTATCCAGTCTTACGAGGAAGCTTCCCTCTGAGGCACTAATCTGAGAGAACTCTTACCCTCTGAACTAACGGAGGAAGCTTTTACCCTCCGAGGCTCTTCACTCTGAGGATCTTGCCCTCTTGGACCCTCTGCTGTTGAGGGCTACTGAAGAGGCTGAGGCTCTTACACTCTGAGGAGGATCTTGCCCTCGGAGACTCCCTGCTGCTGAGGACTGCGCCTTCCGAGGCCCCTGCCTGCTGCGGTCCTGCCTGTCTGAGGCCCCTTCCTGCTGCGGTTCCTGCCTGCTGAGGCTATTGTGGCCTTACCCAGTGGTCTAGTGCTGTACTGTGCATTGTGTTGACTGCGTCGTGTGGCGTTTTATATCGCTCATGTATTTTATATTTTAAATAAACTGTAACCTACTAGCTAAATAAACTGTTACAATCAACAATAAAATAGGTAGGTATTTTTTTATTTTATTTTTCCTTTTTACTGAAATCCGTAAGTGTGAACTAGTTTCTTCAAGAGTAGTAGATTCAATTCACGCACACCAGCTGCTCATCGCTGTGTGCGTACGCGCGGACTGCGTAGTCGGGTGATTCTCTTTCATTTGTATTGAATTAAGGGTTTAATTCTGAAATACTGTAAAATTTCAACAACAAAAAAAAAGCAGCCCTTATTAGTTTTGCCCGGTACTGTACTTTCAATTGATTATTTATGACTACAAAAGTCATACGACAACCACCTGAAGTTTGACGAAAATGCAAAAAAACAGCGTGTATAAGGATCTGGTGATGTTCTGCAGTTTCTACTCAAGCCTTTTTTATCAAGGGCATTTTTTTTTTGCGTGGTAGAATCATCAATTGAGTCCTCCCACCCCGGGCAAGGCGGGAGGGACTGTCAGACTTGTACTGACTAAAATCCTCGGTGTTCTTCAATAGCCCTTTATGTTCCGGGGTCACGGTCATGAGATAAGTCTCGCGGCATAAAAAAGGTTTGAGTTAATAATATGTCGACCTTGAACAACACTAGGAATATCGTCCTGTATCATGGTTTCGTTTACGAACATTTAAAATCACACGCAAACAGGCACTGTCTATAGGTCAGACAAATATTTGTTCCGCACGGACCTAACCCGTAACAACAGATCAGCGAAGTAGGTATCTAATAACGATATTGAAGAACCATTCTCTTAATCTAAACCAAGATCCTTTGTTTTTGATGACTGTTTCTGATTGGACATCTTTAACACTCGTAAAGGCAAACTCTGTCGTTGATTGGTTACAAACAGATATCAAGAGTGTAATAGCTTATTTATTTAGAAAATCAAAACATTCCTTCATTAATTGCCAATTCGGTGTCCCACTGCTGGGCAAAGGCCTCCCATTTCTTCCTCCAAACCTCTCTAGTTTGGGCAATTTCTGGCCATGTCTGCCCCGTGAACATGATCAGATCGTCACACCATCTCCGTCGCGGTCGACCTCGACGGCGTTGTCCTCCCTCAGGCGTCCAGTGAGTGACGATCCTTGCCCACCTCTCGGGGTGCATACGTTCAACATAGCCCGCCCACTCCCACTTCAGCTTGGCTGCTTTTACTCCTACATCAGCTACTTTGGTAATGGAGCGCAGAAAACCTTTAGAAGTGAATAAAACTAAGAACACTTTAAAAGACAATACAGACAGGAAAAAGGCCACAACAATAAAACTGCAGAGGTCACAATCACACACACAACAACACAATCCCAAACCCGGACTTACCTCACTCAACAAAACTTTATAGGTACCAAGACGAACTTACCTTGAATTATTAAATCTAAATTTATCGATCCGGAAATAAATAAAATAGGTATACTGAACACCCTCTGAAAGGGGAAGCGTTACAAAGCCTTTGAAATTGAATTTCAGTATCTTTAGAGAACGTGGAGGAAGTTGAATAAGCTTTTGGTCAGAGTAGTTCCACTGTTTGAAAGAGATGGCGCTAGATGACTTGTATAGCTCTGTCTCTTTCCGACAGAGGAACAACTCTCGCTTTGAGACGTCATGTGCGCGATGACAGTGCCTCTTAATGCACACATTATTTGGGGTTATAAGATGACCTAGTATGACTTTTTACATCCAGAAGCATTTTTTTTATTTTTATTCCAGAAGCATTGATATATAAAAACCCATATCAATGTCTAGAAGACGTAAAGTGAATTGGAACTTTGACGATAATTTGATGGAAAAAATTGTTTCTCGTTCGTATACTAGAGGCGCTTTTCAATTTTCCATAGAATGCGCAGAAAATACTTCAAGTACGCTGTAAATAAAATACAGAAATCTTGTGATAAGGCCTCTGTTAAAACCTTGCCAACTAGATAAAATATTTGAAAAATATTTTCGGCATGTTTAAAAAAAAAAAACTAAAAAGTACTTAAAAAGATTGTGGTGCATATATTGACACGTTTATCACTCCGCGTGTGTCCCCAGTTAGTTCGCATCTTTGTCACATCGCGCGTTGCGATCGATTTGATAGCCTCTCGACCACCAACTTCACACATAGCGTATAGGTTATGCCCGAAACGTGCATGTATTGGGAATACTGTGAATTGCAAGGTTATAGAGAAATTAGTATGTGAAACTGGGATCATAAACGGATTGGGTGTTCGGGAATAGGAAATACTATATTTGGTTGGGTTTTGCGTTTACCTATGTGTCTGTGCTTCGTGCCATTTTGCCATCATTATTTTTTTTCGTTTTTTTATCCAGTTTTTTTTTTGTGATATATTAACTACTAATAAAATTGTGTTCTTATTTTCTGTATTTATATTTTGAGTTTACTGCGGAATTTATATCATTATGGTACTTCAAGTACGTAAGTTTCAATTGAATCTCTTTTAGGGCGGCCACATATGGCTTTGGACGGTGAGTAATGGGTAGCTCGCCGTCCGACCAAGGACCAAGCCCGGGACGGTGGCGCGTCGTGTTTCGCGCGAAATGCCTGCTGGGGTCGCGGGTTTTTTCTTAACCCAGGATACCGTGGCCCCGGAACGTAAAGGGCATCCTTTTTAATAAAACTAAAAGGGCGGCCACATCAAAGAGAATTAAACCACTTGAGAGCTCATAGACCGATTTCGCCTAGGCACACGACTCACCACTGCGGGTCGGGGGACGAAGAAAAAACAGCGGTTGTGATTGGCCGATGCAACAATGTTAGGACGAATGTTCCAAACATAGTGATGCACAAGTCCGTTTTGCTACAATACCTAATATCGATAAAATCGAACATAACGATGTCTGCTTATTCTTTTTTTTTATTAACTATAGTTTTTGGGCGTTAACTGGGTGCAAATAAAACACTTACGTAACTCTGTTTTAACTTTATTTAAATTAATGCTAAAATTAAATCAAGGTTAATAAAGTCATAAAAAAATCAAAAGTAAAAATTTTGCGACTAGGTTGGACGATCCTCCTGTACGAGACAATTATTTTAAAATTAACTTACAACGAGAACATTATCATAGGAAGTTCCAGGTACGTTATGATCATCAAATTTGCATTTCTGGGAGGGTATTTGATCGTAAGTTTGTCCTATTTATTGAACCTAAATCCTGAAATTATACATCAGGCATTAAATATTGTAACAATGCGGCCTAGGATCACGAATCCAGCGTTAGATTAGATCAACTTACTTGTGAGATATTTAGATGGGAAGGCCCGGGTAAATTAGAACCATGTATTTATAGATCAGCCGTCTTATTTGGTAAAGCCTGTAAATTATAAAGCTTTTATTTTACATGTAGGTACTTCTTATTTTTTTTTTCTAAAAACACAAAATTTAACTGAAATACATATTATGTAAAATAAAACCAAAACAGACAAAAACAGAGTCGGTGTTGCTGAACTAAATAAACGGCGTCGGTTCTTTAAGGTTTCAAAGCAATCTTCCGTGAAAAGCCTTGAACAAACAACGCTATATTTTTTTGGAAACCAATTTTCCTTGTTGACAGCATTGATCCACTTTTCTTTCACTTCTGGAATATTTGGAAATCTAAAATGTAAACATTAAGTAACGTTACTTTTTTACAGTTAGGGAACATCGTTATTTTGTATCGACAATATTTTAAAGACTTAGTTTCGAAGTTGTCACAACACTACAGCAATGTATCTGTCTCTTTCTGTTTATGCCTACAGATAGAAAGGGACACACTTATTGAAAATACCTAGTGAGAGTAAGGGACTTTTCAAAAAGACATCAACGCGGTGTACATTTTGTGTGCCTTAACCCTTAAACAAACGCGGCGCTGTGTAAGACTTATCAAAGATGTTAAAATGGATTTAGCTAACATTTAGAAATAGTTTTAATGTATGATAAATTAAATATAAAAAAAAAACATAGTATATATGTTTTTTTCTGGTGGGAATATATTTCCCTATGTTTGGTTAGGATATGTTTTGTTTCAATGGTGGGAAATTATTTCCCTATATCCTTTACTGCAATGTCTAGTTGTGCTGCATGACTAGTTGTTGCCTTTGACTTTACTTGGTTTTTGAATAATTAAGAAAAAAACAAAATAATAGAAATTAGGATATTTATTATTGCACAACTCTTTACGTTCCTAAAATAACAATAATGATTTCGATATTCTTTGTTATTATTTTTATTTAAAAATAAAAAAATTGAACAAAAAGACAGAATCAAAATTTTATATATATTGATAAAACAATGAACGCGAAAGGGATATAGGGAATTAATTTCCCACTTAGTATTTACCGAAATGGATATAGGGAAATTATTTCCCACCTAGTTTAGACATACAAAACTAGCACGGAGTTTTCTTTTTATACACTGTTTATACCATCAATATATCAGAAATATAGTCTACTTACAGAAATAAGGACAGTTACGTACTTATAAGAATTTTTCTGCTCGTCAGACAAAAAACACTTCACAACAATCCTAATTTAGAGCTAAATTGACGGAAAAAACGGACCTCGAAGTTTGAACTGACTTTGACGTTTAAGGCATGTGACATTTATTAAGACAGTGTTGCCAAAAATTAAAAGAAATATGGTATAGTTTTTGATGGATCGAAATAATTTGAAGTATCGATTATCGATTAATTATAAAATACCAAAATGTAGATCATTGTCGGGTGGGAAATAATTTCCCTATGTTTGATTAAGGGTTAAACGTAAACAACCAGTTTAGCTTGAGCCCTGCATTTATTCATAATTATTATCAAATTATAAATATATTTTACTTACCGATGAAAAGTTATGGCATCCTTTTTATAGCTGGATGTTCTACACGATTTCCCACACCATTTAATTGAACAGATGATTACATGAGCAGTCAAGAGGCTTTATTGTCTTTGGGCCACATATATCAGTTTTTCTGATCAGGAATCCTGATCCGTTTTCTATCCGAACACGGTGAATTATACAAATGTGTGTGCATGTTTTGTATGAAATTATGAATGAAATGTGAACATTTCATTTATCATTTCGAATTCCGAACGGAAAAAAAAACTGATGTATATGGCCGCCCTTAGACAGCGTTGCAATTCGCAACATCGCCATGCTTAGCCATCATTATGCCATCCAAAGATTGTATTGAAAAGATATCTCTATTTTAATGGTGTGCATAATATTTTTCTATTTATCTATCTTAGAAAAATAAATACCTTTGACAACCGTTGACAAAACTCCATTTCTATGATAAAATCTGAATTCTGAAAAAACTCAATTTCTGGTCAGCCTGCTGCTCTGAACTGAGCCTTTGGTCTCGTGGTTGCAAGTGACTGCTGAGCATGGCGTCCTGGCTCTGGATGCCATGCTCAGCAGTCGCATTTCCGGGTCGAGCAAAAAGTACTGTTGGGTTTCTCTAAAATTAATTTTCCAGTAGCTGCCCGTACTTTGAATGTTTGCGGTATTATACCCCTGTGACTCGAAAAGCACGTTAAGCCGTTGGTCCTGCGCCTGATCTCTCTCCGGTCGTATCCGATTGCCGTCCCATCGAAACTATGAGAGTAAAGGAACAGAGAGTACACCTGCGCCTGCGCACACACTAATGCACTACATTTATTATCATGTCCCGCGCAGTATGCTATATATACCTATACGGCAACGTTGAGATTCTCATGTCCTTGCTTTTCTCTTTTCCGTGCTTCATAATCGTAATTCTTCTATTTATCTCCTGGAGCGGTTTGAGTTTCTTGTCCCTAGAGGAAAGCCTTGTCGCTCATCCTCATCTCTTCTCCTTCGTGTCCCTTCTCATACTTCGAGTCGTGTACGATGGATCTTTTACTGTGCGTGCTGCTCACCTTTGGAATTCTCTTCCTCACACCTTACGCGATAGCCCGTCGTTGGAAGTTTTCAAGAGAAAAATTTAGGAGCATTTCCTGTCATCATGATCTATAGGTATGTACGTATTATTTTATATATTACATGGTTTGTATTATTTTATATACTTTACGTGTGTATAATTATTTTATTTATTGTATTGTTTGTATAATGTTGTACATCGATTATCTGTCCTCGCTAAAATAAAAATCTGTATCGCTCTAAGATTTGCTGTAAGAAAACCCAATTCTGGGTTAAACTTGCATAAAAAAAGCTGATTTTTGGAGGTTTGTATTGAATTTGTTTCTTAAAATTTTGATTTCGCGTTTTAATAGAAACCTAGATATAGTGCACAAGATGCCTATTAGTTTAAAAGTTTCAAAGAAATATCTGTTACAACGCCGTAATCACGTACGAGCGTTTGTATGAAGAGATAGAAGGGTTGGCCGCCCTTAATATTATATTATGTGTACAATAAAGAATAATAATACATAGGTTTCACCTGTGAACGCCGTTGTCAAAACTTTACTTTTTTTTTCTCTGAGCGCGAGGCCCCTCAGGTGCGAGGCCGGGGGCTAGACTCCACTACGCCCCCGCCTAGCTACGCCACTGCGTGAAGGTCGAAGTGAAATCTTGCATTTTTTACAATAAATATTAGTTCTTAAACAGAGAGAAATAAATACTCAGTGGTCCAGCTTATTCGACAGTTAAGACAAAGTTTGAGACGCAAACTGTGTTAGTCAAATTATCGCTAACTTTGTTTTCTTAGCGTAAAGCTTGGATTTTAAGTCAATAGTAAGTTTTGAAGTTCTACAATGGATAGCTGGTAAATGTTTGTAATAAGATTTAGAGTCAGTTTTCAGTATTTTTGCTACGAGTTTCTCGGGTGATTGAGCATGATATTTTCAGTTTATCTTTATTTTAGTTTATCACCGGTGAAGGACACTTAAACATCTATAATAATATTACGCCATACATATTTATGCATCTAAATATTAAAACACCCAATCCTTCACATGCCCATTTCATTTCTGGACTGCAGTGCCTGTATAGGTAGGCCGCCAACTTTTTTGTTTACACCGTTTTTTTTACCTGATTAAAAATCATCAAATGAATCCTCTTGACCTGGGTAGGGAGTTAGGGACTGTCAGACTCGTACTGACTAAAACCCACGGTGTTTCATCATAAGCTCTTTACGTTCCACGATTACAAGGCCGTCCCGCTACCCCAGCTTTTTTTTTACACGTTGCGTGTATTATTGTTGTTCCAACCTTCTCTAACATTCGAAGAAACATTGTGTGCCATCATTTATTCACAATATCCACCAAAAAGTACTAATTTGGAGGGTTCGGGCACACTAAAATTCCATTATACGTACCCAAGTTAAAGTTGGAATTAAGTTGGCAAAACTTACGCCCGACGTAAGTTAACGCAGGTTAAGTTAGATTTATGTTAGTTTCCGAGTGAATTGGAGTATGTGCTTTAGTGTACTGTATATTAATAGGTTTTAACACAAGTACTTATTACTTTTGTTTCAGGTTTTGTGTAGGGGTCAAACGTACTTAAGTCATCTTTGAGGAGGGGTCGTGAGACTGTCTAAAGCGAGTACTGTGACGCTTTTTTTATCTTTTTTTTGTCATGGTCCTGCAAATCCTGCGACCCCGGCAGGCTTAGGGGGGCCCCGTCATAATGCTGACACTCTTTCAGGCGCGCGTCGAACACAACGCGCCGTCGACCCGGGCATGGTCTATGGTCGGACAGCGAGTCGCCCGCTCGCCACCCGCATGCCCGTGCCTACGGTGGCCGGAGATCGTCTGCCGACGTCCGGTCCGTCTACCACTGCGACCTTTGTTTATCTTGGTAAAATCATCAAATGAGTGCTTCCCATGGTGTGACGGGATAGTGTCAGATTTCTACAGTCTAACATCCAGAGTAATTCCACAGCCTTTATGTTCCAGGGTCAGGGTTACTTGATGAGACAGTCCTGTGACCTCAGTACATTGATCCTGGAATGCAAATGGCAACTGAAGGAACACTGTGGTTTTAGTCAATAATAGCACAGTATAATAGTATGACAGAATCTTCACTGTTCTTTCACTCCACTTAAAGCAGAAAAACTCGTTGATGACTCTAATTTTAAAGATAAAAAAAAAAACAAATCAATCGGGTAGGGAACGCATTTGCCTTGATTTTCATAAATGAATACCTTAGAATAAAATAAATGTTACAAAAGTAATACCTCAACTATTACTTTGATATCATAATATTGAGACGCGGGACTGCCTTATAAGGTAACCGTGAACCTGGAATGAAAAGGGCTATTGAAGAAACATTGTGGATTTCAGTCATTAGGAGTCAGAAAGTCCCTTCCATTCCACTCACCCTGTGTAGGTATCAGTGGAGGGAGGAATCATTGGATAATTAAAAAAAAACACTATCTTGCTGGGCATTTCACTCAAAACGCTTCATATTTCCTTCGAACCGACTGAATTGCAAGCTCATTTTATTTACGTCTCCTTAAACTGCACACAGCATGGCCAAATAGCTCACATAGCTTTGACAGAGCTTTATAGCTCTCTCAAAGTCAAACTACCTTCTCAAAGTGAGGCACAGATGTATGCTGTGTCAATCAAGCTGCATAGTTTATGTCTGGATTCTGGAATTCTGGCTAAAACACCCTGATGTGAAGATCTGTCTAATGTTTCTTGTTTATTTGAGTGCTTCTTGACAATATGTTGAACTGGATTGCTATTCTTCTTTGAGTTGAAATTTTGCTTTGTCTTGTTATGTCATGTAATTTGCTTTTAATCGGACACATGACATTCATTATTAAGAGGATCGTCTACCGAGCGCTCGTCCATACTAAAAGAGAAAACGTTTTCCTACCCCTAAATGTTATCCTATCTCAATGATGTTTTAGAATGCTTCTGACACAGTAAAAAACTAGGTTTATAGGTTTTCTTTTTTTCAAAAGTAACTCTTAGGCGCCTGTAACTTTCAAACTATTATAAATTTTGAAAAAAAAAGAAAACCTATAAACCTAGTTTTTTACTGTGTAGGAAGCATTCTAAAAAATCATTGAGATAGGATAACATTTAGGGGTAGGAAAACGTTTTCTCTTTTAGTATGGACGAGCGTTTGGTAGACGATCCTCTTAAGTTAATGCACATTTTCTTGAGCATTCTAATGCAGTTATAGACTATTGTAATCATTAAGGTAGGTAGTTGTAAGCAGTATTCTTGTTCCATTATAAGGCCGAGACTCCACCAAAGCTGTGCGAGTCGAGACGTGTTTTGAACAATCAATAGAATTGCGTTATTGACACAGCTCCACTCCGCAACCCGTGCCGCAACGCAATTCTATTGGTTGTTAAAAACATGTCTCGACTTGCACAGCTTTGGTGGAGTCTCGGCCTTACACTAAGTACTGTGTGCAAAAAGGGCGACATGCTGTCCGACCATGGACCATGCCCGGGTCGACGGCGCGTTGTGTTCCACGCGCGCCTCAAAGAGTGTCAGCATTATTACGGGGCCCCTCTATAGAGTACCAAAGCCTGCCGGAGTCGCGGGACTAACGAATTACCGTGACCTCGGAACGTAAAGGGCTATTGAAGGACACCGTGGATTTTAGTCAGTACGAGTCTGACAGTGCCTCCCCCTGGGTGGGAGGACTTATTTGATGATTTTACCACGTTAAAAAAAAATTATAACACTAAGTACCTTGTACAAGCGGCAAAGGAACAAGGAACTGGTTGTGTTTATCAGTCATGTGTGAGAATCCTTTCTGCTCCACATAGAGTTTTCGTTATTGTGTACCATTTTACAAAAATAAACACATAACTAAACTAAATGTTCACAAAGGTGAGCTTATCTCTTTAAAGAGATCTCTTTCAGCCAACCTGTAAAACTGATTCACGAAATAAATAAAACCCCTTCTACACGGTCAGACCTGACCGCCTGACAGAGGTGACCTTGGTCCGGTGTGCGACCAAATATGGGCGGAGTCAGTCGGGAGCGCAGCCGTCCCGACAGGCTATGTCCGCGGTGGGACCCGACCGTCAGCCGACAGCGTTCCAGACGGTGGGGTACTGTTGACACGACCAAGTTCAACTCTGTCAGGTCTGACCGTGTAGAAGGGGTTTAATACGGTGACAAAACTGTACACACAAATAATACGACATAGCTTAGGCCGCGGACGCAACTATGTCGTTGAAAGGATGAACGAATTTAGAGCCCACAGCTCCACACAGTTTGAATCCGGTTTACGTATATAGGATGTTTTTGATCCTAGCAAATGGACCCGATTGTGAAGTCCAAACAGAAGAAATAGCGGCAGAGTAAACTGTTAAAATCTGGCTAAAAAGTAAGAGCACCATGAAAAACATTAGCTTTTTTTCTTTCTTTCAACTCAGGCGCCATAGGAAAAGTTTATGTGTTAAAAAATTAACGCCGTTCATCATATTATGGGGAGCGCCTTGCATGAGGTTGAGCACTAAAGGAATAGTGATGTGGCTTTGTTGGTTACTTAGCTGAGATTATCGATAAAAATTTTTGCTCATGCATGCAAAAACTTTGAGTAGAAGAAATATTTTATAGAAAGACTGTAAAGATGCTTTTTTGGAGGACTTAGAGCACTGGTAAGTACAATACAAAACGAATACAATACTAATTATAAAATTACTTCATTAGCAAGAGCCTCAACTATACGAATTTCTGTACTGTGAATAGTTGTAGGCCACAGCAGCGATTTTTTTGGCCCTGATGATAACAGATTTGGGGAAAGTTACTATAAGTTAATTTAAGTGGACGAAGAGTAATAAAAGTCATTCAATTTTTTTTACTCTTCATAAAAAGTATCGACATCGATAATTCTAAGTTATAGTGTTGGTCAACCCTACTAGTGAGCTAGTTCATCGTACTTAATTACATTAGTCCCTCCGGACTGTCCTGAAAATGAAAAGCTCTGAATTTAAATAAAATTATTGCAATTTTATGGATAAAGGCTACATTTGTATCTTTTAGGCTATAAAGTGGAGCCCCAATTAGACTAAGTTAAGTTTTTTATGATATAATTTTTATATTTTGACAGATAAAATACCCAAGGGTTTATTTTAACATTCTTTTTAGAGCTACGAAGATCTTAAATCACATTAAAATGGCAAGTTTAGCTTACAAAATTGGGTACTAAGATATATTTTATTTTTCAACATAAATAAAAACGAAATGTATCTGGCACGCAAAAATATAATTGCTTAATTATCATAAAAGTATACGTGGAATCTCTAGCTTAGGGTGAAAAATCATCCAATTCATTGAGGGACTGTCAGACTTGTACTGGCTAAAATCCACGCTGTCCTTCAATAGCCCTTTACGTTCCGGGGTCGCGGCAGCTCGTTAGACCCGCGACCCCAGTCGGCTCCAACTCTGAGCTAAAAATCTTGTTAATCTCGTACTCACTAAAAACCAGCCTGGTTTTTCAACTGCCCTTTGCGTTCTAGTTCCTCGGTAACCTCTTATTTTTCTTTAAAATTCTTATTGTATTTTTATTATTTTATTCTTAAGACATTACCACGATTCAAGGACTTTAACCCTTCCCCACAAATAAATAAAACATTCACTTGTCAGAGCGCCTGCCAAAAACTTAAAAGCAAAATTGCACTCTGAATACATTGCTCCGTACCTTTACTTTACGGCTCGCCCGAAAACGGTAAAGTCCGAGTTTTACGTCCGTGACAGGCCATCTCGGAGCATCAAGCAAGCCATTTATGGTTACACCCGTATATCTTTTAGTAATAAAACCTGCATACTATTTCCCTTCGACCTTGTTAGGGCTGTAGTCCTTTGAATTCGTGATGCGATGCAGGCGGGAATTAATAGTATTACTGTCTGCATAATGGATTAAGATACAGGTTTCTAAATCTTTGTAATTATTGGTGTTTTCGTGGTAAAATCATAAAATGTATTTTTGAGGACGGAGCGGACTAACTCGCAGCAATGAGTACTTAATTAAAGTCAATTTTCACTACAACATTGTTTTATTATATTTCCACACGTTTTAAAACTATTACATTCACTGATTTCGAACAGGTACAATTTGTATGGCTACAGTTTGATAATTCTATCTAACGCGATACAAAATGACGAAACGTGTACAGAGTGCTTGCTACCCATACTGTCAGACTTGAACTGACAATCGACAATGATCCTTCAATAGCCCTTTACGTTCCAGGGTCACGGTGACCTGATGAGACAGTCCCGCGACCCCGGTAGGCATTGGCCCTATAAGTGGGGCCCCGTCAGATAGCTGACACTTCTTTGAGGCTCGCGTGGAACACGACGCGCCGTCGACCCGGGCATGGTCCATGCTCAGACGGCGAGTCACTCATTGACGCTTGCCCATCGCTCAGCGCAAACAGTCTTATGTTTGAGCGGACTTGCTGACAAAATTGTAGCTTGTGTCTTCATAAAATGCTATCACTTGCAGACATTAGAACAATAGAATTCAGTTCAAAATTAACTTGTAACCTCAAAGCGTGGTCATTTCGCAATGCGCCATTTAAGTGGCATTAGAACTAAAGGTCAGGACGGCTGTAAAGGGAGAAGTTTAACATAACGACTGAGAATAAGTAATGAGCGGTTAACAGATAACTTTGTAAACACCTACTTTCTTAGAGAGCGTTTAGACTATGGGCCGTGAATGGCCATGATGATGGCCGTTCTAAGTTGGAGTAGAGTTTAGTTGCCTAGCGTCATAACGGGCGACTCGCTGTTCGACCATGGACCATGCTCGGGTCGACGGCACGTGGTGTTCCACGCGCGCCTCAAAGAGTGTCAGCATGATGATGGGGCCCTGTAGAGGGCCAAAGCCTACCGGGGTCGCGAGACTTATCTCATTACCGTGACCTAGGAACATAACGGGCTATTGAAGGACACCGTGGATTTTAGTCAGTACGAGTCTGACAGTCCCTCCCGCCCTGCCCGGGGTGGGAGGACTCACTTGATGATTTTACCACCCTGAAAAAATGGAAAGGGTAGGTTTGTTTGGAGAAGAATGGGCAAGAAACTCCTTACTTCGGCCAAAACTACAAGTTTCGTCTTTAGAGACTAGAAGGTTTGGTACATTTCGTACTCCTGATTCTGATATAAGCCAGAGGCACCAAGAAGTGTGTAACTTAACTCATCATCATCATCAGCCTATAATGTTCCCACTACTGGGACACAGGCCTCCTCTCTGTGAGAGGGACTGGGCTATAATCCACCACGCGAGCCCAGTGCGGGATGGTAGATGTCAAATGTCTTCGAATTTTTGGTTCTAGGACATGCCGGTTTCCTCATGTTTTCCTTCACCGTTTTGAGAGCAGTGGTGATGAAATAAATTACACAAAGTAATGCGCGTGGCGGGGTTTGAACCCTCGACCTACAACTCGTAAGTCGGGGCTGATACCACTGGGCCACCAATGCTCCACAGAAGTTTCACCTAACTAGATTAAAACACACAATACAAGTTTTAAAATCAAATTACTTCCACCGCACGTTCATATACAGCAGTAAATGAACTGTCACTCATTTGCACCAACTTTAATGATATAATCGCTTTTCGTACGTAATTTTAATTTGTTGAAATTCGCGAGCAGAATTCAACGAACCGCGGATGGGAGTCGTCTTAGGGTTGGCTTGTTTTTGTGAATTATTATATTTTTGTAGGATTTTTGGATATGATGATTTATCTATGCATTTTTGTTTGGGTAAAATATTTGTTTAGTAATGCTCGATTAGTTGGGTACCCTAAGTGTTATTTCTGTTTTATAAGAATTTTGGAATTCGCGATAAAATATTTATAATCGCCAACGAAATATTTTGTTATCTGCCTAGATGTTTCACAACAATTTGTGACATCAGACTATAACTGAGTTTAATATAAATTGAATGTCAATACTGTGTTTGAAACCAGATATTTGAAATGATCTCCTTCAAATACGAGCATTTTCTTCACTTAATAAAGGCCCACTTACACGCTATCATTAAATTGCTACGAGTAAGTCAACACTTCACACGGGTTGTTGTAAGTTTATGTTTGTTCTCCAGTTCTCCACAAAATGAATTCCCCACGAAAAAAGTATGCATGAATTAGCCAAAGGTTTTTTTTTTTTATTTTGATTAGGGTATTGTAAATTCGCCCTATTTCTTTTTTCCGCACGGATAGCAGAACAATTAAATAATAAAATCCAGCACAAAACTACCGACAACGAGGATACAATGTGGAATCTGAACAGAAAGTACTAGGAGAACAGGATCAAAACTTTTTTCGAAGGGCGAATTAGTTTTGTGGCGAACTTTCAACAACCTCTTCACACATAAAATTATCGGGTTGTTGTAAGTTTGCCACAAAGTTAATTCGCCACGGAAAAAAGTATGTGTAAGTTTGCCACGATTCTATTTTGTTTAGAATATTTTCAAAATAATAATTTATCTTATTGTAAATTCACCACGATGCTTTCTTACGTACGGATAGCAGAAAAATCAACCAATAAGTGCGTTTATTGCCCGTGGTCCACCCGCTTGGTTCACCTAGGTGTACCACGGGAAATTTTTTTTTGCCCGTGGTTGATCTGAATGTCCATTATGTTTTTATCGTAGTATTACGAAAGAAAAATAATAGTGATATTATATTGTGAAGTATAAAAATGTTGCAATCTTTTTATTTGAAGGTAGGGACTGGTTACAGGATAATAATGGAGGACCATTAAAATAAGACATAACTACATAAACATTAAAAGTACTAGGCTGGCATGAGTTCAAGGTGGTATTTTTATATGGTTATTGTTTTAATAATTTTGAATAGTCTATCAAAAGTACAAGAACGGTCAGGTGCAGTTGTTTAAAAACATACCACCTTGAACGTATGTAAGCCTGGTACTTTTTCTGGTTAGTAGCATTCTTTCAGTTTCTAAGCTTGTAGCTGGAATTTTGTACGGACGGCAAGCTACCCATTACTCCCATGGCCCAGTTGCCCTTAATAAAAACATAAGGTGCAACTGGTTCCTATGAATCTTCTAAAATGTGAAAAACAATTTGCCGTGGTACACCTAGGTGAACCAAGCGGGTGGACCAGGGGCAATAACGAATAAGTGGAATAACAAGATTATTTATTTTTCATAATAAAAAATAGATTTAAAAAGTATTTTCTTTTTCTAATAAAATCCATAAGCTATGTAGCCCACACGACCGTTAAGTCTCACATCTTGGTAAAGCATTTTTTTTTTTTTAATAATTGACTAGTTCGTTCGCTAGAAAAGATCATGAAAATGCTCGTAGCAATGTTTGGCTCGATGCTTGGCTCGGTTCGTTATTAAGTTCGAGAAATTTTAAAATGATGCATGCTCGATTTTCTATTGAAAGCAGTGAACGAAGAAAACATAGAAGCATTCCTAGAGCCCAATAATGACCCAACGCAGATCGTGCCTCGGTAGGCGGGGCTTATCAATCGTGCCTCGGAGGAGTTTAGTTCGGCTGTGACGGCACATGTCGTTGTTCGTATTTTTATTCAGTTCAAAACTATAAAATATGCCTTCTTGCGCAGTCAAATGGTGTATAAATCGATCTCATCTTCATAATAAAAATACTGGAATTAGTTATCACCTGTAAGTAGCCCTTAGACTACTAAATTATTTTTATATTAATTATAAACATGGATCAATTTTTTTCTATGGGGATGGTGTTATGCCCGATGGACTAAGTAAATTAATGTTGAATGTTTGAAGTAAAATATGTTTGTGTTTTCTTTTTGCTACATTACAAAACACTCTGCTCCTTTGACAGATTTCCACAAGATAAAAATCTCAAAGAACAATGGACGAGATCAGTTCGCTTGGAGAGACAGGAAAACGACTGGTCCCCAAGCAAAACAACAATTATCTGTTCAGTTCATTTTCAAGATGACGATTTTTATATGACGAAAAAAGGATACCAGAAGCTCAAAACAAACGCTATTCCAATTTGTACGGTGAGTATAATAATTTGATGTTTAAAATATGCGAAGTATTTGATATAGCTTGATTAATAATTTATTTTACTTAGTTTTAATAAGTTCATGTTTTAATTTCAGATGGTATTGTGTAGTTCCACACTCAAAAAATTAAATCATAAGGAGAGACAACACAACAATGTGCTTACTATAACCCCGTTAGAAAAACTGCATACAAACAAAGAAAATGTTACTGTGAAACCTAATCCTCGTTTGGTAAGTTGTTAAAGTAATTGACTGAAATATGAATCAGAATCATTCTTCGATGGCATTTTAAAATTCCTATTTTTATCTTTTAGGTCTCTTGTCCAAGCTGTGGGTGTAAGTTTAATTTGTTTGCTGATTCTGCTGCAGAAGATCCGCTTGGGATACAAATACAACCATCGGTATTCGAAGTAACAGAACCGAAAGCCGATTCAAACTTTCCAGACAGACCTGCTACACCTTTAAACATTCCTTCCTCCGATGTTGAATCCATTTTAAATACTCCAAAAACTCACAAATTTAAAAAACAAATAAAAAAACAGAAATTGCTTTCTCATAAGAGATTATCAAAGATTAGGAGTCTAAAGAGAAGAAACGACAGATTGTTAAAAAAAAAAATTCAATAAAAGAAATCATTACAGCTCTCAAAAAAAATAAGTTTGTGGACACCAGTGCTCAAACGTCACTTGCTGATGTTGCGAGTAATATTTGTTCACTCATTAAAAAAAAAACAAAACGATAATGGGCGAAAAACTATTCTTAAATTCACGCCAGTGGTCAAAAAATTTGCTTTAACCCTCAACTACTACTCCCCATCTGGTTACAAGTTCGTTCGTAGACAATTTCAGTCTTGCTTGCCACATCCCTCCACCTTATCCAAATGGTATCAGGTCATTGATGCAAACCCTGGCTTCACCGAAGAAGCTTTTAGAGCACTGCGCTCTAAATTTGCCCAAAGTGACAAAAGACTTGCTTGTTTAATGGTCGACGAAATGGCCATACGACATCAAAAAACATTTAACGGGAAGGAATTTGAGGGTCTTGTGACATTTGGACCAAGCGATGAAATTGCTAACCAAGTCTACGTTTTAATGTTGGTCTCATTAAATGATTCATTCAAATTGCCGTTGGGCTATTTTTTCATTAAAGGAATGTCTGCAGAACAAAGGGCTAACATTATTAAAATGTGTCTTAAAATGTGTCACGAAGTAGGCGCAGACGTAGTTAGCCTGACCTTTGATGGATGTGCAGCTAACCTGGCTACTGCCAAATTGCTCGGGTGTCAGTTTGAGGACCCGACTAACATGAAAATTTTTTTTAGTCACCCAGCAAATGGTAGAAAAGTAGTGGTATTTCTCGACCCCTGCCATATGTTGAAACTTGTTAGAAATACCTTCGAATCAAAAAAGGACTTCGTCGACGAAAATGAAGACTCTGTGCAGTGGTATTTCCTGCAGAAGTTAAAACAAGTGCAAGACAATCTAGGGCTTCATTTTGCTAACAAACTGACGGAGAGGCATCTAAATTTTCGTAATAATATTATGAACGTCAAATTGGCTACACAACTTCTGAGCAATAGTGTCGCTAAAGCCTTAGAATTGTGTTCAGAAAAACTTAATTTGCCCGAATTTGAAGGTGTCTCACCAACGGTGAAGTTCCTGCAAATTATGAATAATCTATTTGACGTTCTGAATACAAGTTCGCTAAATAATAAAGGTTATAAGCATCCAATATCCCAAAAAGATAAAGACTTTTTCCTCAATTTCCTTGATGAAGCTAAGGCTTACATAATAGGATTGAAGGTAAAAGTACCAAGTACAACGAGGCGCATGGTTAACGGACGTAAGATTATTATGCGTTCATTGGTGGAAAAACCTGTAATACAAACGAAATCAAAAACTGGGTTTTTGGGACTAATAGTGTGCATTGAAAGTTTCAAAGTCCTTTTTAACGAACTTGTCGAAACAAAAATTTTAAAGTTTATTTTGTGTTACAAGTTCAGCCAAGACCACCTGGAACTTTTTTTTGGCATAATTCGGAACCATGGACGATGCAACAACAATCCTAATGCACGTCAATTTAAAGGAATTTACCGGAAAACACTTCAGAATTTGGAACTCAGCTCCAAATTTACAGGAAATTGTATTCCTTTGGAAGACTTCCCAGTACTGAATTGCACCAGTTCATCAACAAGACTAATAAATGAAACTAGGCTTGGATATAGATTCGATTACGACGATCAAACCAGTCAAAATGTGCAATCGTCTACAGAAGAGAACAACTGTGATGTATTTGCGACAATGCTTGATGAAAATACGCTATTGCCAGACACGACTGAGCAAATAGTTGGTTATATTTCCGGGTTCGTGGCAAAAAAACTTAATTCCAAAATAAATTGTGAAGAATGTACAGAAAGTTTATTTGCAAGCCAAAAATTATACTTCCATCAATTAATATGTTTGAAAGATTTCGGTGGGTTGGCGTATCCCTCAGTAATTTTGTTTAAAGTGTGTTATCGTGTTGAGTGTAAGTTGCGACATATTATGAAAGTTCAGTCAGGGAAATGTTTAACCAACAAATATAACCTGACCGTAATATCAAACGAATGCTTTAAGTATGTGTCCAGTTTTAACGATATTTTCATGTTTTTAAAAAAACACTCCATTGATATAAATCACGATATACCTTTCTACAAAAGTATAATCCAAGAATTCTTCAAAATTCGACTACATTATATCGCCTACAAAGATTCATTGCTGCAGTCATCGCGACAGAAATTGAATAAACTCACAATTTTCCGAGGCACATAATACGGCGAAAAAAAAACAATCAAATATCATCTTTAAACTTAACGGGATTATTGGTGTCAATCCTACTAATATTATAAATGCGAAAGTTTGTGAGTGGATGGATGTATGGATGGATGTTTGTTACTCTTTCACGCAAAAACTATTGAACGGAACCTGGATTAAACATAAGATAGGTACTGTTTATCCCGGTAGTAAGATCCCATGGGACAGTTATCAAACTTCACGCGGGCGAAGCCGCTGGCAAAAGCTAGTGGTAAAACAACCCGATACTTCGTCGCAGATTTGTATTACATTCTCTAGCACTGAGTTTCGATTGTCTTCAAACTTCTCTTGTATTACTGGATCCAACCACTCTAGAACCTTCGTTATACATATTGAATATAAACGATCCGGGCTCTTTTTAAATATATTATCCAACATTTTTGACATTTTGGTAAAGCAAGCTATGTTAGCCATTTCTGTTATTCATTTAAAAAAAAAGACATTATGTCTTTCTAGTAAATCTCTAAGGAGTCCGTAGCTCACAGTATAAATATGATATACAAATAAATATGTTTTCTTTTTTTTTTTCTTTCTTTGTATATATGTCAGTGTAAAATTGTAACAACCGTATGTTTATAACCTAACTCGTCAGTTTCAGTTTATAAATTTACGGTAGGTTAGGTTAGGTTAGTTTATAAATTTCCTAGTTTTATAAACTTGCGGATCTTGATATCTTCCGGTGACATATATACATAGTGGTATGAGCCATTTTATGTAAATACTGGCGGCCCGTCCCGACTTCGCACGGGTGGGCATGATGATTTTCGTTCTCTAAAACCTGGCGCTGATGGTTACAAACACAACAAAAAAAGAAGTAACAGAATCGGTCCAGTCGTTTTCGAGTTATGAGCTTAGCAAATAATTTTGCGATCCGTTTTTATAATATAGAAGATAAACATGAACCTTTTGTTGTTATGTATCTACATCAAATGCAAAATAAATAAAAATACATAATAAAAAATATTCAAATTTTTCATTGCTACTTTTTATATAACTCGTCCACTTTGACAATTTTTGCAGCCCGTCAAATTAATGTCATGTGTTCATTTCTAGCGCCAATGATGTCATTGTTACTATGCGTTGCTTAGCCAATTAGAGACGAGCGTTGACAACCTACCCAATCATAACTTCGTGATGTTAATAGAGAACAAACTAGCTGTTCAAAGAAACTGATTCACTGATTGAAAGTAAATACTTAGGTCTCCTTTACGGTGTGTTCAGGAGTGCGAATGTTTAAATTCGAGCTCTAAAACCAATAACTTTGCTTGCTATCGCTACTTTTAGCAGAAATCATGTCAAATGTGGAATTGTGGCAAAACAATTACCATGACCTACCTATGACGAATTTACATATGATTTTTATGCATGTGGCGAATTTACTTTCAATGTATGGACTTTACAAAACTGTGGCAAATTAACTTTGTGGCCAACTTACAACAACCCAAATTATCCTACGTGAGACTTTTCAAAACATTCAAACGAGTACAGATAAATCCACCGTCTTTTACCCATGGGGACAGGCATATAATACAACTTGCTTTGACCCTAACATATAACTCCTTTCGCCTGGTCTACGTTCTCATCTGGTTATACAAGCACTCCAAGTTTCGAGTAGCTCGACAAAACTATCATCAATTAGATAATTGATGATAGTTTTGTCGAGCATTTGTAAGATTACAAATGCAACAATATCCAATATCCTTTAAAGTTTTCAATCGGTTCACAGCACCAGCCCTAGTCTCGCAAAATTAATTAATTATTATTGAATTATGAAAACAAATGAATTAATGAACACCAACGCATCCGCACCGTGCCTCGTGTGTAGCCGCCTTATTATAGCGGTAGTTGATCGTGTAGAGTTTGGTAATGATATTTGATTTTAGCTGTTGCCAGCGGCTTCACCCTCTACAACTCGAATATTATCCCCCGGGAACGTAAAATCGGGATAAAAACTATCCTATGTGTTAATCCAGGTTTTAAATTTTAGCCAAATCCGTTCAGTGGTTTTTGCGTGAAAGAAACAAACATACCTACATATTATCTACCTATATACCTACTATATTATCCATTTTACATACACATAAACCTTCCTTTTAAATCAATCTATTTTTCTCACGTTTTTATAAACTCACTTTTCTTGTTTGTTTGTTTATTTGTTTGTTTGTTTGTCGTTCCGGTTGGACTTTTGCAACTCAATTTTGAAGCACTTCCCGATAAGCTAGAAGGCTGAAATTTTGCACACGCTCTGAATTATGATGACAATACATGACTAGCTAACAAACGTCATAACAAATCCAATATGGCGGCCTCCACAAGATGGTGGACTGACTGTTTGAAACCCACCTCCACGATATGGGTATCAAATGAAAGGGTTTGCTGTCAGGAATACAAAAAGAATAGAATAGAAGAATAGAATAGAATCATTTATTCGCTAGAGATGGTTTTACAAAGCTGTTAAAATTGATGAAAAAATAGTCACGTGACTTAAATCCAATATGGCGGACGTCCAAGATGGCAGACTGGCTGTTTGAAATCCACCCCCATGATATGGGTATCAAATGAAAGGGTTTGCTGTCGGGAATACGAAAAAAATAGTCATGAGACTTAAATCCAATATGGCGGACGTCCAAGATGGCGGACAGGCTTTGAGGCACTTTCCGATAAGCTAACAGGCTGAAATTTTCAGGGTAGCTTCAAACCCGATTAACAAAGATAAAAATAATAAAATAATTAATAGATTTAAAAAAATCTAAAAACCCACGTTTTTAAATATCCTAAAAATGAGAAAATAACCCTACGGGGTTGAGAGAGGGGTCACTCAAAACGTGGGGGCGTATCTTTGCAAGTTACATCCACGATCTATACACTTCATGTAAAAATATCCCATAAATAATCCCTTAAATAATATACGCCTCCACGTTTTGAGTGGCCCCTCTCTCAACCCCGTAGGGTTATTTTCTTATTTTTAGGATATTTAAAAACGTGGGTTTTTAGATTTTTTGAAATCTATTAATTTTATTAAAAGAACCTGCATCAACATCCGTTGCGTAGTTTTAAATATCTAAGCATACACAGGGACAGACAGACAGCGGGAGGCGACTTTGTCTTATACTTTGTAGTGATATAGAAGTAGGTAGAGATGTTTCGGGGTGCACAGGGATCCACCAGCTCTTAACGGTTCACCCCGGGTAACGGCACACCAGACTAGATTATAATGGGACCAATTCGTAGTGTATCTTTCCAAAAAAACCCTTAGATATCATAAAGGAAGCATACAGTCAAATTGAGAACCTCCTCCTTTTTTGATGTTGGTTATAAAGAAACTGCGAAATATTTGTTATAGTCACTTGATAACCCCATCAACACCAGTTTCCACGAAAGAGATACCGATGTACTAAAGAATAGAAAATCTATCTTTATAAACTTGCATTTTTCTTTTCTAAGAGACTTTCTTCAATAGCATAATCAGCGAGTAATTTCTTTGGGTAACTACTCAATTTATAATTACCATTCTCACACATTGTAATATTTAATTGATTCATTAGTTCCCATAGTAGCTTACATTGCTAAATATGTTGATTGGGTACTTAGATCAAGCAAATTAAGTATTTCTCGTAGAAACCACTTAACACCGTCTATCTTGTTGGTAGGGGTCGCAAACTGCATGTAGTTCTAAGTAAATTTACCAGCATAAGCAATTGACTTTATGAATGAAAAATTGTAATTGATCCCATTCTTCAATACCAAAAATTACAAACAATCATCTTTGAAAATCAGCAATCCAAGTAAGCAACAACGAATCTATGCTGGTAACGTCAGGGTTTATCCATTATTGTTATATACTCAAACCTTCTCCAGAATGTAATAAACACTTTTCTGAAAACCACCGCATCAAAACCGGTTTAGCCAAACCCGAAATATACATACATACATGCAAACATTCAGGTCGAACTGAAAACCTACTTTTTTGGAGTCGGTTAAAAAGATTTCCTATTTAAATGTCAATACAATTGAAAAAAGAGCGATTATTTATCAACTGTACTTTCTACAGATTATGGACTCTTTTGTAACATCTCAAAAGTCCTAATCACTAATCACAGTTCAAAAAACATAAGACGGAAATACAGAACTAAACACTTCTAATAAACAATGCTATTATAAATAAACCATAATTAAAAACTTTGTAGTAAAGGCAATAAATGTATACAAAAAATTAAAGGGGGAAAAAAACTGAAACGCAGGTACACAAGGTACCTTCCCACATGTGATTGTTACCACAATACCTATCCAACAAGCAACAGACACATACAAAATGCATGACCCCGCGTTCTGAATGTCTGATTCAATTGGTATTGATTAGGACACCCCTGTAAGCAGTCGGACGAACTAAAACAGTTTCAGGAAGTGCCTTCAAAGTATCACGATAAATGGATTAACTTAAGTTATAGGCATAAATAAGTCTGATCTTGATTGGAGAAAGGCATTAGGAGGAATTGGTTTACTCATTCTTTAGAGGTGAAGTAAGGTAAAAATAACTAACAAGGAGGCAACATTTGTGAGGAAGAAGCAATCCTCCGCCTCATATCCCAGTCGCCATGGGAGTCACCCAGGGTGTCGAGTCTGCTAATTATTAGTCAGAATGGCGCCACAATGGCGTTTCAATTTTCGAACCATTTTTTACTCAGCAGTAAAAAATGGTTCGAATAAGCACTACAATTGAAACGCCATTGTGGCGCCATTCTGACCAATAATTAGCAGACTCGACACCCAGGTCGTAGTGGATAGCAAGGGGATTTTCAGACGGCGAATATCGTGAGCTCGCTGTCCGATCAAGAACTGGGAAGCAGCGCGTAGTGTTTCTAAGGTTAGGTGGGCGGCTCCGGAACACAACGGACAACTGAAGTAAAAGATTATTCTCTTCGCTCCTCCCAGGGTGACAGGACTCATTTTCAGGATTCTCCAAACATTAAAAGAATAATGGAAATGGTTCAAGTAAGCCAATAAACGATAGCATTCAGGTGGATAGTTTGGGGCACAGTTAAATCAAGGTTAAATCTAACCCTTCACGATGCCGTTAACCAAGATTTCACTTTTGTTGTATATTATCTTGGTGATGTTTTATTATGTTTATTTTTAGTATGCGGCGTTTGATTTCTATCTAACCTGATGGTAAGCAATGACGTGGTCGACGGTGAAGCACGCTTGCCTAGAAGTAATATACCAAAGTTGTAGTTATTAAGAAACACAGAGTACCTCTGCAGGGAATTGCACTCTTTAAGGCCTTTGTCAAACAGACAGGCGATAGCGAACCGAACCGAATCATGTCATATAAAAATGCGAAAGCGATCCGATAGTGACAGGCTTCAAACAATTCCATACATTACAAACAAAAACGCTATGCCACGCATTCGGTTCGTCTGTCAGTTTGACAATAGCTTAACTGTGTACACATTATAAGACTATTGGCAAAACTCTTTGTAAGTACGTGCCGGTCATATGCTAAAGAGCGTTGAAAGCGCTAGAAAAGCGTGCATGGATTCACAATATGGCGGCGTCACAGGTTTTTTCAAACCATAGAAGTATAAATTATACATAAATACCTTTATTCAAACAGAATTCATACTATTCGTTATAACTAGTGTCCGACCGAAACTGATTTTTAAGCCGAAACCGAAACCGAAACCGAACTTTCGGCTTTGCTCTCACTTTCGGCCGAAACCGAAACCGAAACCGAAACTTTTTAACACATTTAAAATTTCGATTATTTTCTGAAATTCACTATTTTTTTTTAACATATTTTATAACACATGAGAAAAATTATCATATATACAGGGTAAATTTTTCAACTGGGCGTAGTTGGCTATATCCTTAACTATGAAGAATATCGATAAACGTTGAATGAGTCTAGAGACCGATTTTGACGATAGCTAAAAGTGCATCATTTGATTTTAGAAAAATCAATAATCCTGGCCAGGAATCGAAACTGTTGAATTTTTATCGAAATTTTGGAAAAACAATCACACCCTGAATTATTTCACTCTTCGATAATGTTGCTAATAAGGATCAAATTCTGGAAAGTAATGGTATACGGCAAACTAATGGAAATAACAGATTTTTATGAATTTGCTATTTTTCTATGCTAATTAACTTTTACTGAGCCATAATCTATTCTAAATAATAAAAATTCATTGTTTTCAATGTTTCAATGGATTTCAAGTCTCAACAATCGCACTGTTCTCAGCAATATGAAATTACTTGAGTTGAAATAAAATAGCATTATTCCAATGAAGAAACTGTTAAATTATATTACGATTACAGTCATTGATTGATAATTTCTTTATTCATGAACGTACTCACTCGTAACAAATTTTATTATGACATTAATATTATATACAAGACTTACTCTTGAAACTCAAAAACATAACCTCAACTCACGATTAAAGGGATGGTGGCGAACTGAGCCGGGGGCGAGCAAGCACGTGTTAGCTACGAATTTAACCGAACGAGGCACGAAAATGCACGAACACTTGAGTTTCGGCGGAGCCGAAAGTTTCGGCTATATTTTGGCCGAAACCGAAACTAAGGCCGAAACTAGATTTTTTGGCCGAAACCGGCCGAAACCGAAACCGAAACCGAAATTTCGGTCGGTCACTAGTTATAACAGTGTTATAAAACCAACTTTTGTTGAAAACAACAACACCTATTTTACCAGCCACAAAACGGTATACGGATAGACCTTTTACCGTCAAAAATAGGTGTTGAACTTCACACAAATATCATCCAATTTTCACAGGCGCACCACTCAAATACATAGTAATTGGATGTACCTAATTTATTCGCTGTTCCATACCATAACGGCAACGGTTCGGTAGTCAAAGCAAAATTGTGCTGGTATAACAACCGTTCCTGCCTAACGCTATCTGTAAACTAGTTTATTTAAAAGGGTCTCTAGTGTGTTTATTATTTGGCTGTTTTGGGTTTGAGGGTAAAACCACAAAAGTAAAATAACTGATATTTTTTTAGGACTGAATTTGACGTGATCTTAATTTGAAATTAAAAAAAAAATGTTTCTAATGTCTGAAAACTCGTCTGCTCTACAAGGAAAATCGGCAAAAATAAAACTATTTTCTGTTTCAATTTATGTTTTTGATCGCCATTATCATATTAAAATTCTCAACAGTAGCCAGTAGCTAACATTATAATTTTATAAAGAAAGCCAAACTTACCCATAACTTAAAAAGAAAATCTACACAAACTATGAAAATTCTCTGCTTGTCCCTTTCGGGGAACATAGTCATGATTGTATTCCACCACCCACACCCACAACAACATCGCCATCACCATCACAGCTCCCAAAACACCTCACAACACGAACCTGAAAATAAATTCAGAAATAACACTTCCAACACTTAAGCTTAGCGTTATGCGAACAAAAGAAATCATATTCGAGTATGGGATAGCAAAAACCCACTATTGACTACGTCAGAGGGTCGCTGGGTCTGAATATCTTAGCATTAGGTCGCCCTTTACACGTCATAAACGTCGAGAAGGATCGCAAAAACTATCATAATTCATACCAGGACCGGCTGTGATTTGACTCCCGTGTTAGTGTAGACTTAGGAAGTCTTAGACGGTACCTGTGACTTTGAAAGTCTCTCTGCTTTTTATGTATAATGGGTTAGCTCTCCCGCGACCCCGGCAATTTACTGACAGCTTTTTGAGGAGCAAGTTGACCACTACGCGCCGTCGACCCATGTCTCTTTATCGGGCCCCATTACTCGCCGTCCGCAAGCTCTTGACCTCTACTTAACCTAGAAGCAAAGATGAAGCGAACGAAGGAACTTAAACTTTTGCGTACCGACAGAACATAGAGTAGAAACTGTTGGTGCTGGACACGACAGGATGGACCCTGGTGAGGGCTTTTTTTTTTTTTTTTTTTTTTAGCGTGGTAAAATCATCAAATGAGTCCTCCATCCCCGGGCAGGGCGGGAGGAACTGTCAGACTTCTACTGACTAAAATCCACAGTGTCCTTCAATAGCCCTTTCTGTTCCGGGGTCACGGTAAGGAAATAATCCCGCGACCCCGGCAGGCTTTGGCCCTCTGAGAGGGGGGCCCCGTCATTAACCCTGGTGAGGGCTACGCCCTTTCGTACACCAGGCGACACAAGTCTCCGATAGTTTACGACTTTGCTATCCAGGTGACTATCACAATACAAATCCATAGAAGTTCGTACACAGACACGCGTATTGGAGACTTGCGTCGCCTAGTGTACGAAGGGGCTACCACCGCCAATGGAATCGCTCAGCCGTGACAATTACGGGTAGCCTGTGATGCTGTTACTCAGAGTGGACTGGTAGGAGGAGAATCTCTTTTATTCAGAGATTTGATAATGTGTATGGTGACGTTGACGGTTAACCGATCTAACTGACGACGGTAGGCCCCACCAGGGTCATTTAGTTTGCAACTACCATCCTGTTGGAGTCCTGCGTCAAATAGATTGAACTGTGCCGTCATTGCGCAGAAGTTTCCGTTTCTTTTGTTTTTACCTGACTGCGCCAGGAGGGTTATGTTTTTCGAGTGTATGTATGTATGTATGTATGTATGTATGTATGTTTCTGTGTGTTGCTCTGCAGCCTAAACGGCTTGATGGATTTTAACTTGAGAGGTGTCGTTAGATTCGTCTTAAACGTGAGAGTGTCACTGGGTACATAAAACTGGCGAAGTGCGAGTCGAACTCGTGTGCAAAGGGTTCCGAACTAAAAAAATTTTTTTTTCGAGTGTATGTTTGTATGTATGTTTCTGTGTGTTGCTCTGCAGCCTAAACGGCTTGATGGATTTTAACTTGAGAGGTGTCGTTAGATTCGTCTTAAACGTGAGAGTGTCACTGGGTACATAAAACTGGCCAAGTGCGAGTCGAACTCGTGTGCAAAGGGTTCCGAACTAAAATTTTTTATTTAAATCTCTCACAATCTATCAAGTGGGGTATCTTAAAGGAAAAATGGTTTACCAAAATATATATAACTTATATGTTTCAATTTAATTTGGACTGATAAATGCTAACAAAAACTAAAAATAGTAAAATAAAAATATAAATAAAAAAAAAAAAAAAACAAAAAACCCGACTGCAAAAAAAACTAAAAAGAAAGAAACAAGGGCCCAGTAGTTTAGAATTCACTCATTCACACTCACAGTCCCCCGACTGTGTGGACTGACAGTTTTTTTACGCAGTCGGGTTTTTTGTTTTTTTTAATATTTATTTTTTGCCTAAGGGCTAGACAGAGGACAAGAGCAACACTTCTGAAATAAATAAAAATACATTATTTATTCAACAAAAATATTTCAAAAGCTATGCTAAATACAAAACAGTAGGTACCACATTCAGTATCTACAATCCGTATGATAGTTTGTCATGAAAAAAACTTCTGCCCCGTCTAAATCACAAAGGTCTATTTTATCAAAACGGTTACAGTTGTTGAACAAAGGAGTGAAAAAAAAAAAGTTTGGCAGCTATTTCAGTTGATTTGCTGCTTTGACCTCTGCGCGACCTTGTTGGGGCATAAAATATTATCTACATTACAATGGGGAGAGAATTTTGTTCAATGTAGCTTCTTAAAAACAAAGGAAGTAAAGTAAGAGGTTCTTATTTTTGTTGTGACGCTTTCTATGGTGTTGTCCTCATTTGAGACTTTGTGAAAAATTTAATAGAATACTTTTGTTTTTACTTTGGAGCCGCTCAGTCAATTTTCAAAGTTAAATGACCCCGGCTGAGTTTGGTGTATTATTACTATCATAGCGAGTTTGCTTCATCCCTCAGAAAGTACGTAAAGCCGCTGGTCTCGGCTGTCATTTGTAGATCTTTGACAGTCGTTACTACTAGTCAGATACTCTAAAGTCCGACAAACATTCTTACCAAGGGATATCATACTAAGTTTCTGGGTTGTGGATGTCAATACTGATATATTTAGTTGTCCAGTTCCACTGGTAGCCGAAAAATTGTTGGAAAAAGGCTAGGCAGATGAAGATTCCTTTTGTGTTTACTGTCGCCAAATAGTACAGGAGCTCACGTTCGGCTTGGTACTTTGGTACGGCTGGTTTCAGTTGAAATATGTCCGGGTTTTTAGTTTTATACACAGTGTTATAATCATGATCCAAAGATAACGATGCCCAAACACAAGGTCATATTAGTTTCCTAGGGAAATTCCCTTTGCGTGGTGAAAGTTAGCAAAACTTAGGAGCAATAAAGTTTGAAGTAACAAAATTAGTATCGATGTAATAATGGAGGAAGATAGAATAAATACCTTTATTCTAAACCAAAAATTGTTACGCAATAACCGTGGTACCATAAAAACTTTTAAACGTCTGTTGAACACTTGTCTAAAAAAATGTCAGATTATGACGTCGAAATAAGGTCCGTTTTGCAGTCACACTTTTTTTAGACAAAGTGTTCAACTGATGTTTAAGTTTTTGTAGTAAGGCTGTAATTGTTTTACAATATTCTAAATCGGAAGTTTAGAAGTTGGCGGTATCCCCGTGCCCAGGAAAGTCGCCGTTGGTCCTACGCCTGATCTTTCTCCGGTCGTGTCGGATTGTCCATCAGACTATGAGAGAATAGGAACAGAGAGTGCACCTATTACTGCGCACACACTTCAGAAGTATAATATATTATCTTACGCGCAGTTGACTGATCTCCGCTGATTGGCAGCCGTGGCCTAAGTGTCGCCGCACACGAGCCACTAGCGACAGCCACAAACGCCGCCACGAGAAGCTAGACGCGGCTACAGAGGTAGCTGAAGCGCGCGACAGACATTTGTGGCCGGTGGTAGACACTTGCGGTCGTTGGCTGCTACTTTTTTTCCAATGCATTACTGAGTAAGAGAGAGAGGGGTGCGAAATCGCGCGAGTGGCGTGTGGCGGCGTTTTGTGGCCCGTGTGCGGAAGCCCTAAATCGAAGGACTATAATACATGCTCGTAGCACCTATGCGCAGCAAGATCGCTAGTTTAAAACGAAAAGGGCAGAGAGAAATCACTGGTCTACTGCAACTACTTTGAAATAGAGAAACAAACAATACTCGTACTCATATTATTCCAATTAACCACTAAAATGTATTACAAACTACATTAGAAACATTCGATAATTTGATTAAAATAGGTCTCCTAGTCCCCAAAAACTTTTACTACCCAACACAGATGTTACTTTAAATTTAATTCGTTCCATTTGTAGTGTTGTTGTATTTGTTTATTTTATCAGACCTTTTGTAGTTTAATTTTGTTTTGATATATCTCTAAAATTGGTTGGTTTAGCCTCCGGTCTGCGGTTGCCTGTACTTGGTTACAAATCGTTTTCAATTTTGTGTGTGATGTTATTTTAAATGCGATGTTGTTTTGTTTTGTTTTGAATTTCGAAGTAATGGAATTGTTGTTGCTTTTTTTTCTAATATTTATAGCCGTCACCTCTAACAGACTGTTTCTCTCTTTCTCTATTTGATAATTGTCTGACTTCTCTTTTATCTGCTCCATCCTGGAAGACTTATTTTGGACAGGCGTCAAGGCGTTCTCACATTTCGCTTGACCCAGATCCTCACCGGATAGGGAAGTTTCGGGAGGTTCCTGTGTCTGATTGGGAACGAAGAAACGCCTGGGTGTCACCACTGCGAGGATTACCCGGAGGATAACGGAGAGCATACGGTTCAGGACTGCCCCGCTTAAGCTCTTACCTCTCGCCCCCGGCATTGGTTCGGGGCAAGACGGATTGGAAAGAGGTCGCCTCCTTCTGCGAAGCAGTCATGCTAGCGTAGAAGGAGGCGGGACGCGTGAGGGATAGGACAACGTCCACCTCACGACCTAGCCAGCTGCGGGAGACGCCTACGGTGACCGGAAATTGCCTCGCGATGTCCGATGCCGAAACCCCGAGCATTGTTGCGTACATTACAGTCTGAGCAACTTAGTATTTGTGGACTAGGCCCAGCGTGATTTACGGGCCGTTCACAACCATGTCGGTAAGCGGCGCCTTGGCACGGGGCTGCGAGCGGTAAAATAAAACGGAAATGTTTAAAACACTGCACGAGGTGCCGTAGTACCGAATCCGCGTACTTCCAAGTAATTAATGTCATAAATCCGCACCGCCCGGCACTCCGCTTATCTCTAAAACCAGTCTTGAATGGGCTGATAATTTACATACAAGGTTACTATACATATAGTCATTTTGACATGAGTACGTCAAGTACGTATAGGTACAACGTGTAATTTTAAATGCGCAAAACCTCTCGTGGGGTAACTCAGCCCATTTAACTGAACAACTTTTGTTCCACGACATTTTTTTTACAAAATGAGAAATTGATCGGGCCCATCTGTGAGATGACAAATCTTTTTTTTTTGCGAATTTCCAAAAGTCTTAGAACAAAAATTGTTCAGTAACATGGGCGGAATTACCCCACGAGAGGTTTTGCGCATTTGGAATTACATGTTGTATGGTTTATCATGTTTCTCGTAGTTTCACTTCCGCTGTTCTGATCCTATTGGTAGTGGCGTGATGTTTTATAGCCTATAGCATCATCATCATCATCATCAGCCGGAAGACTTCCACTGCTGAACATAGGCCTCCCCCTTAGACCGCCACGCCGAACGACAATTCGCCACTTGCATTCATCGGTTGCCCGCGACCCTCACGATGTCGTCGGTCCACCTAGTGGGAGGCCTGCCTACGCTGCGTCTTCCGGTCCGTGGTCGCCACCCAAGAACTTTTCTTCCCCATCGGTGTCAGTTCTACGAGCGATGTGACCTGCCCATTGCCACTTCAACTTGCAAATTTTATGAGCTATGTCGGTGACTCTAACAATATATAGCCTATAGCACTCATTGATAAATGAGCTACCCAACACACTTATATTATTTTTTCAATTCGAACCAGCATTTCCTGAAATTAACGAGTTCAACCAAACAAACGCTGCAGCTTAACAATATTAATAAACCTACTTTTTCTTTTTAGCGTGGTAAAATCATCAAATTAGTCTTCCCACCCCGGGCAGGGCGGGAGGGACTGTCAGACTTGGACTGACTAAAATCCACGGTGTCCTTCACTAGCCCTTTACGTTTCAGGGTCACGGTAATGGAATAAGTCCCGCGACCCCGTCGCGCGAACACGCCGTCGACCCGGGCATGGTCCATGGTCGGGCATCGAGTTGCCCGTTACTCGCCGCCCGCATGCCCGCAATATTAATACTTAGATAATTATGAACGTTTTTTTTTTCAATATCTTGTCCTCAGTTTGTGGGTGTCAAGTGAACCCTGTATAAATATTATGAGTAGGTAGTTTGAGAAAATCTTGAAAATAATAATCCATTATTATGGGTTATTCTTTAGACAACAATGTGGGTTGAAGGTAAAAAAAAACTTACAATTAGAACAATGTAAAGAATATAAAGGCCTATTCCGACCTAAGCGGTATTCGCTACCGTCTGCGGCAGAGAAAACCCAGTGGGTATGTGGTAATATTACTGTTCACACCAAAACGGATTTCGCTATCCTTGTGGGTAGAATAACGCGCGGTATGTACTACCTCTACCCACAGCGGCAGCGAATATCGCTCAGGTCGCTCTAGCCACGGTACTTGATACTAAATACCGGAGCGAAACCCGCGCGGTATGTTCCTCTAACCACAGCGGCAGCGAATATCGCTTAGGTCTGAATAGGCCTTTAATATAATATTTAAATGTCGTTGTTACACACCTACGAAAACACCTACACATTTTAAAAGGTTTGTCTGATAAATATGTATGTTTTTGCATTTAATCTATTATTATTAATAATACTTTCTACCTACTTGTTCTATATCTGTTTCTTTTAAGCATTCCGTACCCCAAAAGATAAGATAAATGTTAAAAACGATACGATCTAAAAAGTACAAAAAAAAAATATTTTCGTCTGTAATTGTTGTGTAGCCGTATGCAACTACTTATACCAGGAATTTCCCCTGTGTCGTGGGCGCATAATAAACAATAAGGTGGACTGACGATGTGATGAAAATCACAGGATCGCGCTAGATACAAGACGCTTCCAACGTTTCTATTGGACTAACATACACAAACACCTAGATCCAGAACAACTTATAAAATTGTAGTCATACAAATATTTGTTTGGTGGGTGAATCGAACACGAGATATGCAGCTCAGCAGTTGATTCCTCGATCACTGCACCGGCCATGCCGTGCAGTATTTGTTCAGGTTATTTCAGATTACTTTCCAATAGAAAATAATCCGAAATAACCTTCGATAAAACTTAAAACCAAAGCTAAATTAAAGTTCATCACAATATTTCTGTGTTTATAGAGTACTATTAGTGTATAATTACTGCGTTTATTCTATGGAAAATATAAAGCGCATCTAGGGTACGAACGAATGAACCAATTTTTGTTCATCAAATTAAAATAACGTTAAACTTCCCGTTTACTTCACTTCACAGAAAAGTGAAATGTCATGGCAGGGCCTCAAAACGACTATACGAATCATCATCGGCATCATCATCATCATCACATCATCAACCCGGAAGATCGGCCAGTGCGGCTGTAATTATTAAACCATGAGCTACGAAACGACTAGACGAATATTATTCTATACTAGCTTCCGCCCGCGACTTCGTACGCGGATCCTTGCTTATGCCAGCGACAACGGGGTCGTCAAAATCGAAGATCTGAAACTTCTAATGTCGAATTGTACGAGCCTGGGGATGGAAAAACAACGGGAAGCGCGTGATGATTCCAGACGTTCCAGATCTATCATTTTTGTGAGTCAACAGGAAATGCCCATCAGACTAAATAACTCTTGCTAAGACGTCATTCCTGTATATGTATACCTATTATAGTGTAGCTGGGCTCTTGGAGTTCCACACCAGGTGTTCCAGATCTTCAATTCATAAACGTCAACAGAGAGTGCTCATCAGGCTCAACAACTCTTGCTAAGACGTTTTTTCAGTATATTATTTGTTATAGTGTAATTGTTATTAATGTAAACGTAGGCGTATGCAAAACATTTCCAAGACTCACATAGTTCCAAAGTGGCAAAATTTACTGGGAAATACTTTAATTTTCTTTTTACAAGAACCACCCACGTTTCGTTAGTGCAATAATATTATGTTATTTTTGCACTGCTATTAAATGACTCACGAGAGCAAAGTGGTTGAAAAGATGGATGTATGATGCAAATAGATTTTGCCATCGGCTCGACCCGCGGTTTTGTCCAAAGTTATATGAAATGAACGTAAGACCGGGACAAAACGTGTGTATGTTATTTCAGATTGATCTCAATCTTTTTCTTTACCTTTTATTTTGAGCCATTTCGCGTTTAATCCTGGCTTTTTTTTAGCTTGGTAAAATCATCAAATGAGTCTCTGACAGCCAAGGGCAGTGCGGGAGGGACTGTCAGACTTGTACTGACTAAAATCCACGGTGTCCTTCATTAGCCCTTTACGTTCCAAGGTCACGGTAATAGAATAAGTCCCGCGACACCGGCAGGCTTTGGCCCTCTAGAGGGGGGCCCGTCATCTTGCTGACGCTCTTTGAGGCTCGCGTGGAACACAACGATCCGTCGACCCGGGCATGGTCCATGGTCGCATACTCGCACCTACGGTGGCCGGAGATCGTCTAGCGACGTCCGACGCCGCGGGCGTCTACCACTACGGCGGGGGCGGAGGGAGTACGCTGTCCTCTCTCTCTCACGGCCCGCCTCCTCCTTCGCGAACATATCTGCTTCGCAGAAGGAGGCGACCGCTTCCCACTCCGTCTCGCCCCCAGCATGGCCTCAACCAATGCCGGGCGCGAGAGGTCTCCGCTTATCGCTGCCGTGAGGACACGGCGGTACTCTGCCCAAGCGGGGCAGTCCTGCACGGTATGCTCCACTGTGTCCTCCGGGTGATCTTCGCAGTAGTGACACCCAGGCGTTTCTTCCCTCCATATCTGACACAGGTACCTCCCGAAACTTCCGTGTCCGGTGAGGACCTGCCTCATGCGGTAGGTCAGGACGCCGTGACGCCTTTCCAGCCACTCGACCTCAAAGAGGGGTCTTACCGCCGCGATTGCGGCGTGCCTGTTTTTCCTGCCCTTACCCCATTTTATTTGGTTTTAGTGCAAGTCGTTTTCTTCTTCCATTTTCAAAAATCATGGCATGATTTATTCCTTTTATATATTACTAGCTTCTGCCCGCGACTTCGTACGCGGATCCTTTTTCCTGAGTTTTCTTTGCTATAAACCTCACGGAGCCCGAGACCTTTCCAACGAATGCAAAACCGTGTAAATCGGTTCGTGCGTTCTGGAGTTATAGCGTCAGGAAGGAAAACCCGACTTATTTTTATATAATAGATTCTATTCTCATCCTCACTCACATTCCATCCATCTTATCTTTATTGATATATTATATAAGGCCAGCCAACTTTAAATAAATTCTCAAATAGGTACTTTTTATTATTTACAAGCAATTTATATACTAACATATTTCCTTCCCCAAACAAACTGCTTCTAGAAAATACATAGTTCCTCCCACTCGTCTTACAGAATTTATTACTAACAAGAAGTTTTAGCAACCATTTTGAATTTGACCACCTCATTATCGTGGGCAACGTGTAACTCTTTAACCCTTAAAAGTGTGTGCGCCAGAATAATGATATTTCATACAAACTTCCGTCCTTTACGTTTTTATGTTTTGCAATGACTGAATTGATTTTAATGAAACTACGGTTACTGCTTACGGTATTGTTAAATACATTGCAAAGGTCTAAAAATTAGAAAACAGTTTTTGAAAATCGTGTTAAGTAAAAAAATATTGATTTTAAAATTTTCATGCAAGCAACCATTTTAATCATCATTTTTAATAATTTATCGAACATTTTGAAAATGTTTTCTACTGGCTTTTAAGATTTATATAACCTGATTATGTTTGTGTAGTTTCATTAAAATCGCTTCAATCATTTCGAAGAATAATGTACTTGAAAGTTTGTATGAAAATGTCATTTGGCTCTTAACCCTTAAGCAAAAAATATAAAACAAGGAGGGTTAGCACTAACTGTGGCTGTACTCAAAGGTCGAAAGTCTAGTGTCAAGTGACATTTTACTGGGGTGTCGCATTTCTGGGTGTAGCAGGCAGTACGCTGTGTTAGGGTTTACTGCAAAGAGGATAGTTTACTGTATTAATAAATAGAAAATTAACATCTTTTTGATTTATTTATGCCGCCAGTTTGAGTATTGAAAAACAATGAACACGAATTTAAAAAATAATAATTAAACTACCACCAACCAAGTGACGTTTTGTGATTTTTAGAAGTGTTGTATCTTTATCAATTTTGTTTTGCATAACAAAAAAAATATAAGGGTCAAAATTTTTTCAGACTGATTAATTTTTTTTGGGTAAAGTAGCCTATTATCTGAAACATTTAGGTTGAAAAAAGCGTGCAGATGAAGCAACTTTTCGTCAACATCTACACAGAAACTACATATATCTGCAAAAATCTGAGTAATGAATAGGACACGTGGTTTGACCATAAATATTATTTTGACCATTAATCACAATAACGTTCGTTAAATAATAGATGGCGCCATGTGTCGTCGCATTGGTTGTCAATTCTTAATCAACGCGAGCGAAGGCTGGGGCAAAAGCTAGTTTTAACATTCCTCGCTGCGCGTGCAAAAGCCGCTATGTGTTTTTTTTGCGGTTTTCGTTTTTTAATGCAGTTTAAAACGTTATTTCAATGCGCACATACTGTAAAAACAGCTATGTGATAGATGCAATATTAAAAGAGTTATGGCTAGTTACGAAATGTCGCTATGTGACATTTATACATTAATTCTAATTCACATAGCTAAAATATTTTTTTAAAAGCGGAAGCAAAAATTGCGCCCGGTAGGTATGTGCTTCACTGCACATAGCTAGTATCTTGGTCAACTTATTAGACTCGCTAGATCACGAAACGCACACGCACAGGTCAAACGTCACATAGGTAGTTAAGTCGATGTAATTGCTCATTAAAATTCTATCAGCGATAAAATGAAGAAGGTTGACTCTTAGCTTGTATTTACAACTCAATTAAAAAACGCTGATTTGCCTATTATGTTTTATTTTGGAATTATTTATACTCTTACCTATTAAAAGTAATATAAAACTACCTACGTGATTTTGTTAAATGTATTATAGTAAAAATAAATTATTTGAATACTCCGGGTATTTTCCGAGACAATCAGTTTTTTGCGTCTCCTGAAAAGTGTGTCAAAAACACATAGCGATTATTGAAAGCGCAGCGACGAAATGTAAAGTTTAAATTTCTTATAACTAATGCGTTGATAGTTGCGCCACAGTAACTTACTTTTGTAGCTACCATCGTTTTCCTTTGTAAAACTGCAAACCAAATTTGTTAAAAAAAAACTTGAGAGGTGTCAAGGGACACCCGGATGGAACGAAGTTACTGTATACACTCAACAAAAAAAAATAATCGTCGCGACTCCACTCCACTCCACTCCACTCCACTCCACTCCACTCCACTCCACACCACTCCACTCCACTCCACTCCACTCCACTCCACTCCACTCCACTCCACTCCAATCCACTCCACTCCACTCCACTCCACTCCACTCCACTCCACTCCACTCCACTCCACTCCACTCCACTCCACTCCACTCCACTCCACTCCACTCCACTCCACTCCACTCCACTCCACTCCACTCCACTCCACTCCACTCCACTCCACTCCACTCCACTCCACTCCACTCCACTCCACTCCACTCCACTCCACTCCACTCCACTCCACTCCACTCCACTCCACTCCACTCCACTCCACTCCACTCCACTCCATTCTATTCCATTCCATGGTAATAAACACATTACCCTCCTTTGCGTCGCGCAGTCGGATAAAAGTGTCGTGCCAACTTTTCGTAAGAATTTTTTCCGTCCAGCCCCCTTTCTCAACGCGCGATAAGGAACTTCGTTCCAATAAACTTTTTTTTTATACGGTTCATTGACGCTAGTATTATTTTCCAACTCATTTTTTAATTAAGCTGATTGATATTGATTGAACTAATTGTGAAATGCCATTGCATATCGACTAATAAATGCATACTACTACAATATTGAAAGATGGAGATTTTCAAAAATAGTTTCCAGTGAAAGCGAATAATCGAAAACTCAAAACAAAACAATAATAAACATGGTAAATACCCCATCTCAAGTTCTATAGAAACATCCCAAATCAATTTAAAACAGTGACTTACCCATTAAGCTTATACCACTTTGTCTGTTTACTGACCAAACTTAACACTCCATCAACTTAATCCACCATTCATTAATTATCCAGACATTTTCAATAACGTCGAATTTAACTCTAAACTTCAACACACAACCCTTGCATCACCCCCTTTTTAATTCATAGCGGCTTTCCTACAAAACGGGGGAAACGGTTATATTTAGAACTTTGGTATAATTCTTTGAAGAAAGTTTATAATACTTTTTTGTACCGTTTTCAGTTAACGTACAACGCTTCATGTGTAGGTCCTGTATCAAGTTAAATGCCGTCTACACGATCCAAGCCGACCGCCGACAGAGGTGACTTTTGTCGCGTGTCGCTGTCGGCCGACAGCGTTCCAGACGCTTGGGGCCGACCACGGACGCAGCCTATCGCGATGGATGCGCTCCCGACCAAGGTCGTCCAAAAGTCGTTTGACTCCGCCCATATCTGGTCGGCCGACCAACGTCTACACGGTAGATTTTCACACCAACTAGACCAAGGTCTGTCGGGCGGTCGGTTTGGATTGTGTGGTAGGGGTTTAATTTTCTAGCTGAGAGAGGAGGAGGGAAGGAGGCAATACTTTGTGTGTAGGCAAGGTGCGAACGCTATCACATCCAATTTGCCTAATTTTCCCACTCGAAAGTAAACCTCCGACTACATTGAGATGAAGTTAAAAATCTATTGAAGTTTGACAAATTGGGGTAGCTTGATATACTGGCAAATGACAGCCGGGACCAACAGCTTAAAGTGCTTTTCGAGGCACGGAAGAAACTCGCTGTGTCAGATGGTCATCCATCCACGGACCAACCTCGTCAAGCGAGGCTTAACCCGGAAGATCGGCCTGCGCGGCTTAACCCGGAAGATTTGTTTTGATTAAAGTTCTTTAAGTCCATCCTAAGGTTGTCTGGAAGATATCGCTATTAGCGATAAGACCGCCGTTGTACCCTTAAATTATCAATTTTTGTAAGTTTGTATTCATTATGGTGTACAATAATGTATATTCTATTCTATTCTATTTAATTATTTAGCCACTTTTTATTTAATTTTATCTCTTAGCGAGACCCCAAGCATAGCACGTTTCCATAGCACGCTGCGTGACATGAAGTCGGTGGGCCAGCTTGACTGACATTACATTCTGTCATAATAACCTGCGAAATTTACAATAACCGACCGTCAGTCACAAGCCTGAACCTACCTCAATATTCAGGAACGGCAATGTACGCACTATCGGACATGAAAATCAATGGCTGTCCCGAATCCCGACAGAAGGTATGTCGGTGTATGTCCGAATATCCGAGTTCCGACATTTTGTATGTTGATGTGATGTTCCGAATATGACAGACATGTTACTGGCCAATTAACGAATATCGAAATGATTTTTTTGACAAAAGCTCACTTTGGTTATTTCATATTTATAATAGTAGGTAAATGTTTGTTGCCATTTTTTTTAACCTGCAAAATCATCAAATAAATTCTCCTACCCAGGGCGGAGCAGGAGGGTCTATCAGACTTGTACTGACTAAAATCCACGGAGTCCTTCAATAGCCCTTTTCGTTCCGGGGCCACGGTTACTTGTTAGTCCCGCGAACCTGGAAGGCTTTGGCCCTAATGACCTCATGATTAAAACAATATTTGTTTCCATGAAATCACACCTAATTAGTGAGTGTCATAATTATTGGCTCTCAGGTTTACATGTTCTAGTACTTAGCCTCAACTTTACAAAATGCGCCGCTCAACGAAGCAGAAAAAGTTAATTCAACAACAAACACCCTTCAACCAGCTAGGTTATTCACGTCTCTAAAAATATTGACTCGTCCAAACCGCAACTTATCATTGCAGACTTGTCTAATAAAAGCTCAACTTTGAAGCAACATTGACACTCTGTTTGTCTCTTTCTAACTTAACTGGTGAGAGCGACTTTCTCGCTCTTGCACCCGACGCTGATCAAGCTTTTCTCGATTCGATACAGGTGCATCTGTAGTATATGTAAGGTTTTTGGATGTAAAAGTTGTTTTATAGATGATCTTTCTAACAAAACTTTTGACGTTTTTTACAAAATGACATGTGGACAATTTAATACTTGGACGAATGTTACCACAATCACTATAATTTGTTTGTAAGTACCTACCTAATTTATTTTTGGATAAATTTAGTAGGAAAGTGATGATTTGATATGTGTTTGTTATGTCCAAGAAACCCTTTAATAAATGACAAATGAATGAATGATAGGTGCTATTGCATTTCCACGCTTTGTTTACGCAATCACACAAATTAGTAGGTAAGTGCACTTAACTAATAAACTTGGGGTTGGTACGGATCCGAATTCAATTTCTCATGACACCCCCAAGAGTATACTCGAGCTGAGTTTTGAACACAAAATTATTTTTTCTTCTAAAATATAGATTAAATAAATGCAGGACCTTACAACACGTGTTCACATTTAGAATCTTGACAGTGACACAATCAAATCGATGTTGCAAATCTAGATAAACTCTTTTGGTGTTGCCAACACTTTGCATCCAGAGCGACTGGATCTATCTACAGTCAGATCCAAACCAAAAAACCAAAACATTTTTTATCTAAACCCCACTCGTATACTACACTCTGCGGTTGACCTTGCGTAACTGTGAAGGATCAAGTTTTTATCACCAGCCACTGCACATCAGCGATATGCCCGCGTCATGCTCGACGGGTTCCGTACCGTAGTTTTATTTGTTAGGACTTAGCTAGTTGCATTCCTTTGACTATTTCTAGCGACAGTTTTATGTTGGAGATAAATTAGTTGGACTTTATGTCTTCTGGTCTTAACGCCCTTTACTTGATTGACGTGAAGAGTTAAATTATAGCAGTGTTTCGTACCCACAGAGCTGCATGGTTCTTTGAGAGGTTTAATTAGCGCGCGGATTTTGGACGTTTTCAAACGTGCGCTTTGCTAACGCGCGTTTTGAGAACTAAGAGGAAAGAAGTGTATCAGATATCAAAAGCAACAGTCTAGAAAACGGTTTGTTCTTTGGATTGAGATACATTATTAATATCGGGCGTTCGTGGACACTACCCATCAGAAGAGAAGGCATTATGGTTTCGAAATTTATTTCTAAAAACAGAGTTCAGCTATTATTTTTATCGTGGTACAATCATCAATTGAGTCCTCCCACCCAGGGCAGAGCGGGAGGGCCTGTCATACATGTACTGACTAAAATCCACGGTGTCCTTCAATAGCCCTTTACGTTCCGGGGTCACGGTAATGAGATAAGTCCCGCGACTCCGGCAGGCTTTGGCCTCTAGAGGGCCAAAGCCTGCAGGAGTCGCCCCTTCATCAAGTGGATGTCTCTTGCTGAAAAATTGAAAAAAATATATCTCAAAAAACATTTTCATTATGATTTCAATTATCTCTTAAAAATAACGCAGCTCTTATTTTATAATGACAGAAACAAATTCATATTTGCTTCCAAAAATTAAAAAGAAACTTTTGGACATCAAATTAAAATTATAAAATGGTTTATGACAGAAATAGGTCGCACCTTGAAGGTCGCAGGGAAATCGGAACTTTCGCAAAGAAATCCCAAGTTGTATATAATCAAAAAGTCAGAATTAATACTGTTTATTATTGTTTTGAACAATTTGAATGTTGCAAATCTTTGCTTTTATTAAAATACTTTCTTTGTCTGTTGTTTCGGGCTTATTTGTTTGTTATATCTTCCAATTACAAACTAGGTGTGCCCCGTGGTTTTACTCCCGTTGCTCAGCTCGTTTTGATTATAGCGCGATGTTGTATTATAGCCTTCATCGATAAAATCACTATCCATAATTTTTTAATCAATTAGAACCAGTAGTTCCTGTGATTAATAATAATAATGATAAGCATATTTTATTTCAGAACTAGTCCATAAATTTGTTAGTAACAATATGCTTAAAAACTAATGTTAGCATACAAAACACAAAACAGACAAATTAAACTGCGACATGAAGCCGCACCCATCTTCGCCATAAGGGGGACTCGCCCCGATCTGCAAAAACACCAGGTATAGAGTTGGAACTACCACGAACGCGAGTGAGCAGGGAGGCACATCTTTTCCTTATGATAGCTGGAAAACCATCAACTCGCGCCTCAGCAAACGCCCTGACGCACTGCAACGCCATGGCAGTCCCGACAGTACCCTAAGTGCATTGTTGTATTGTATTAGTCACTCTTCAGCTTTATAATATAAGTATGGATTTGATTTTTATTCTTTGCGTTCAATGATATTTTAGTAAACAGTATGTTATGAGCGCGCAAAACGTGAAGACCAGAAAATGTCCTACGTGGGACAATTTGCTAGTCTATGATGCCGACGTGCGGGGGAATTGATGACGCGTGGCGCTGTTTGTTTATCTAGCTGTCACTTTTTTTCTTATTGCGTTTTATCAAGCTATCCTTTTTACTTGTAGTAAAATGTAATGTGTGAATAAAAAAGTGTGTATGTGTGCTGCCGCTCGGCGCGAAATATTTTCTGTTGTTTTGTAAGTGTATAACATATCTGTATATTAGAATATCATTGTTTGCGTTATAAATAATTTTACGGCACGGTTAGCGCAGTGGCTGAGCGATTGGACTGCTGCACTGCGTGTCGCGAGTTCGATTCCCGCACGTAGTACCAAATATTTGTATGATCTACAAGTATTTTTTCCGGGTCTGGGCGTTTGTGTATGTGAGTTTATATGTTTGTAAACGCACCCACGATACAGGAGTAATTCCAAGTGTGGGGCATCTTTAAAAAAATCTTTTACGAAAAGCATTGAAAAACATACATTTTCACCTCACCCGCTCGGAAAGATTCTATTTCTCATTCAAAATCTGAGCGCAAAACTCCATTTTGTGCTCTAGAGCACAAAGTGTTGTTTAAAATTCGAACACGTCTTGTATTCAATTGTTCTCTACTTTTCGACACTGACAGGCGAGCCGCCCCCACTACATTTCCTCGCTGTGTGAGGTGAAAAGTTGTGTGTTGCACTCGGCAGCAAAGTTTTTCAGCGTCTCGTACCTTTGAAAACTTCGCATCGCTCAGGATTCTATATTTGAACCGCTCGTTTCTCTCGCGGTTCAATCTTAGAATCCTTCGCTCGCTCAGTTTTCAATTCAAGTACTCGCGCCAAAAATCAACTTTGCAGCCTTGCATAACAAATAACTATTTCATCCCCCCATCTCGGAAAGAGTATTTTTCCTCTTCGATATCTGAGCGCAAAAGCCGTTTTCATCCTCTAGAGGATAAAGTAAATTGAATTTAGAACAGAATTGTAGCAGTAATGGCGGCCGGTGAATGCCTTCGATGGTTATCGTACCATTAGTCGACATTACGTGTTGCACTCGAGTGCAAAGATTTTTCACCTCGTTCTCTTTTGATTCCGTCGCTGCCGCTCAGGATTCTAATTTATGAATCACTTTAGAATCCTTCGCTTACTCGGTCATCAAAATTGAGCACGCGGTTAAAAAGCAACTTTGCACTCTTGTAAACAAATAACCTATTTTAACGCATTGAATTATGATGATGAAGAACTGCTTTAAAAAATAATAAAGTATTCTTTGGATTGTAATGCTAAATACTCGTAGAAAGGGTCTCTTAAAACATTAAGACCCTCCGACACGCTACAATAATCCTCCCCTTTTTATGACCCTCAAAGGGGAAAAATAAATAATATAATTCATAATAAAACAAAAACTAAACACAACAGTTATTATATTACTAGCCCTCATTATTGTTCTCATATAGGTAAAGTAACACGTAATTTCAGAAATGTTAATGAGATCCCAGGAATTAATTAACCTACTTACTAATCACGAATGTTTGAAAAATTTTTCCCGAAAAAATCCCGACTAATTCAAAGAAAAGGGTGTTTTTCCTGCTTTTTTTCAAAGGAGCATTATAAATCACCACTAATTAAATTCAAAAGTATTATTTCGTACAGTTTTTGACAAAATTAAGGAAGTTAAAAACATTGTTTTAGATGTTGACTTTTTCATTTGTATTCATTTCTACCCGTAGAGTTTTAAATTAAAAATTATAAGTGTTTGTCGACTGGCAACATTGTGGAATATTTTTAAATTAAGACTGTTGTGACGTCGAAGTTTGTACTGTCTGCAACAACATTATCTGCTCCTCAGAAAATATTTTTTTTTAGTCGACCATAAAATCTATTTTTATAAAAATAATTATTGAGTCAATCAATCAATCAATCAATCAAAGCATTTATTTCAAATAAGCCGATTACAGGCACTTTTGAATTGGCAAAGACAAAAAATAAAAGCAGTTAAAAAATAGTTATGGTGCTAAGTCCTAGTCACAAGACATAATAACTGTGAAAGTACCGTAGATGCCCATTCCAAGTAGTAGATCTCTTTGTAGAAGATGGGCAAGAAACTCCATGGACACTCTTTTTAGATCGCCAAAATTATTACAGAACCTAATGAACCATTTATTAACTCATTTCTGCATTAGTGATTGTGAAAACACTTCTATCAAATGAAAGAAAATTATGTTCAAAGAAAACTATCTCTGAAGTTGAAGTTGCTACTAACCTGCTTCTCCTTGAAAAGGACAAGGAAAGTAATTGGAATGGCTGCTCGCCTTTGGTAATTTTATTAGTAACTTGGTTTCACGTCCGCTGCTCGGTTTCTATTGGTCGTGGCGTGATGTTTATATAGCCTATAGTTTTTCTCGATAAATGAACTATCTAACACAAAAATAATTCATCAATTCGAGCCTGTAGTTCCTGAGATTAGCGAGTTCAAATTAACAAGTAAAATCTTCCGCTTTAAAATATCAGTAGTTTTGTCAGTCATGGTATGGCCAGTGGTAAAGACCCCGACTAACAACTTGTAAGTCTTGGATTTGAAGCCAAACAGGGTCTTGTTTTCAACGTTGAGTGTTTTTGAATATTTTATGATAGAGAACATTATTAAGAAGTCCATTGACTGCCTATCTGACCTCCCACAACCCAGTAACTGGGTAAATACCTTACCCCACGGTAAGACTGGTAGTCAGACTTTCAAGTTTCTGACTAACGGTAATTACAAAAGACAGCAGGGATGGAGGACTTTACGAGCCGTACGAGGCACGGAGGAAACTGACGTTGATATTTTCGCCATCCATCCACAGAACAACCTCAGCAATCACGGCTTCACTTGTAAAATCGATATGTGCGGCTATAATTATTTAGCCACAAGCTCTTTCCACAAGGTACTGTATTTTTTTTTAAATCTTTATATTATATTAAAAAACGTTGCCTCAGTAAACTAACTGAAATTGCTTATTAAAATAAACTATGTATTTACAAGCTCAAACGAAAATTCTCAACAGAGTTAGATTACCGTAACCAAATAATTATTTTCTCAGTTCCCATTTTCATATTATAATTTAATTCCAAACGTTAAAGAAATATTTTCGCCCTTAGCTCATTAGCAAGGAGTTTGGCTTTTAAAATAATAATATCATGGCTAAATAGTTGCAGACACGCCATTCCATAAACTGGTTTAATTATAATTTACTGCTGTTACTAACGCTACCCAATATAAATAGAGTCCTGCAGAGGCGGGAAAAGGAGACAGGCATACACATTGACTCTAAGAGTAAATGAAGCAGCATGTATGCACATGTCACAGAGTAATCTTCTTTATACATAGTGTTGGCAAATATTTTAATTGTGATCATTTGTTCGGAGAACCATGACAACACTGATTTGTTTGTTGGAAAATATACATTATGAGGCTGTTATTATGATTTCACTGTGACGTGAAACCATTAAGTTTTTCTTTTCAAAGTACGTGCAGGGTTATAATGTTTGGCTTTAGAGATTATTAACTAATTGCCGCTTACTAAATTCTAAGAAAATAATATACTTGCCAAATAATTATTACCACGCAAAGATTACGGTTTTAAAACATCAATTTACTAATAAAAAGCCGCGACGTCACAAACTTCCGCTCTTAAATGTAAATAAATAGCGACACATTAATTTCTAACATCGTCATAATTTTAGATTATTCACGTCATTACATTCTGACTCTAAACACCAAATTAATGTCACCTTAAAGCACCATTAACCGCCATAGCTTCTTCCAAAACATTTAATTACGACGCGTCATAAGCGATTTGAAAAAAAAGAACAAAAAATTGTCTCATCTGTTGTGTTAATGTATACTCTGTGGTATAAGGGCGGGAAAACATTTCCATCCAGTGCCCTGCCAGGCTTCGCGCCTTACGGACGTCGGAGCGTGTTTTATTCTTTCGAAAATCGAGCGTCGCGTTTGACATTTCGTATTATTAAATCGGAATAAAATTTAAAAAAAAAGAAAACTTGCAGCCATTTTTGTTTACTGGAACATTCTGTGAGAAAGTTTGAATTACTGTTTTTTTAGTTACTGTATGTGTTTTATAATAATGTGTGGACATTAGTGAGATTGGATTTTATGGCACTATATTAATGGTAAGTGCGTGTTTTATTATGGTCGTAACACAATAGTTAGTACAAACTAGGCTCTAATGCTGTGGTGTGATAATTTCGGGCATTTATTTCTTTAATTTTGGAAGATTAAAAATATAGAAATTATAATTGCTTTTTACTGCAGTTTTTATAATATATTCCTACTTAGTTTTTTTAAACATGAGTACCTAACTAATCTTCTTTATAAATAAATTATTTATACATAATAATACGAAATTACTTCATACTGAACATGATGGAAAGAAAAGAATAGACGTAGCATGTATTTGATACCTACCTAGATTTGCATGTTAATTTTTTAAAACTAATCACCTAAACCAAAAACCTCTTACAACATTAGTGACAGTTAAAGTTGGAGCTGAAAATCTAAAATATGAAAATTTAAATGACATTATACAATTAATGCAAAATAACAAAAAAGCAGAAATAATAAACAACCTGTAGTTAATTGTCAATCGTCGAGATCTCGACTAGAATTAACTATCATTCGTCGGCTTATAGATGCAAATAGTAACATTATTAGGGTATAGAAATAAGTTTCCTAGCTTTTAAACCCTGTATATTTTAATTTAATGCTTTACCCAGATAGAAAGCTAGAGTTTATTTAAAAAGTAATAATGAATGCATGCAATGGTAGAAGAATAAATAGGCTGGTAGTAGAAGGGTCAGCATTTGGGTGGCTAAAGGTTGAAGAAGAGAATAGAGAAGAAAAAATGGATTTTGATAAAAATATGCTTGGTTACCAAGTATTTTAATTACTTTATGTGTGTGTCTGGTCGCGGGACTCATGAATTACCGTGACCCCGGATTATAAAGGGCTATTGAAATACACCGTGGATTTTAGTCAGTACGAGTCTGACAGTCCCTCCCGCTCTGCCCTGGGTGGGAGGACTCATTTGATGATTTTACCACGCTAAAAAAAGGGTGTCTACGTTTTGATGCCTTAAATCTCTCTTCTGTCGTTGGTCTGCTGAAAGTTTCTTATTGAAATAAGCAGTGCCTTTGTGCTTTTTAATCTGAATGTTATTTCTTGTACCTATGTCTTCTGTATTATACATAAATAAATATAAATTACAGACCTTTAGTAATTCAGGCACTAACGAAACAGTTCGCGAATGACATAAGAGATGGCGCTAATAGTCTCAAATGCGAACACACATCGTCTTGATCGCTTCATCTACACGAGAAAATTGTTGGAATTTCTCTATCTTCTCCTACAGCTAGCTATATTTTGTTTACTGAGACTTTTTTGAGTGTAATGACATGCCACTAAGATGGCAAAGAAGGCATGCTAGACAATATAATATAATAACTGATAAAATACTCCAACAGTGGGTGAACAATACAACTCAGACATCTCAGGATGCCTGCTGGGGTCGCGAAACTGCTTTAAAAAGGCACCCACCAGCCCGAGGACGCAAAGGGTATGTGAAGGACAAGAGTGGTTTTCAGTTAGTAAGATTCTGACAGTTCGCTCCAACCAGGGCAGACTCATTTGATGATATTACAACACAAAAAGGCATGATTTTTCTGAGTATCTCTCCAGCACGTTTAGCATGGAGCCGTAGAAACGGGTTTTGTCGACGCAAGAATAGACAAAATGACAGAACGTAAAAGATTTTTATCGATTTAAGCATAGCAATGTTTAAAATATAGAAGAGATATGTTTCTATTTTTCAATGGTGTACGAATTGTGTCATACTTGTGCAAAACAGTCGATTTGTATATGAATAACGATGAAATAACTTTGTCTTTTCTTGGTAGAATAGAGATGGAATCGCCATGCTACGTGTGCTGAAACAAAACGAGATAACATAAATCCAAAAGTTCGTGATGATGGATGGATGGATGTTTGTTACTTTTTCACATAAAAATTATACAACAGATTTGGATGAAATATGGTACACATAATATACCTAGTTTATATCCTGGAGTAACACATAGCGGACACATTTTATCCCGATAAATGACGGCCCTATAGGATAATGACCGGATTTTAAGAACGTAAAGTCACGTCTGCAAGCTATTCACAACTAAAATCATTCATATCCATCCAAAAATGAACTATAAGGGTACTACCAAACTACCAAATACCAATTAATTAACCTACAATGGCAAAGTTGTATCAAATCACCCCTTGTTATTGAATACACTTAAAACTTTGACCAATATTGTCCCTAATTGGACACACGGGCACTTAATGATGTCACTGTAGGTCAGTGATACTTTAGATAACAACGACCGAGAACAGGCCATGTTTCACCTGGTTGTAGATCTATACTTAATATTATAAAGATGAAAAGGTTGGTTGGTTAAACGCGCTAATCTCAGGAAATACTGGATCAAATTGAGAAATTATTTTAATGTTGTATAGTCTATCTATCGAGGAAGGCTATAGGCTATAATTATAACACCACGCTACAATCAAAAGGAGCTGAGTGGCAATGAAAAATGTTGCAATAACGAAGAAAATATTTCCTATTGAGAGCTTTCGTTGCGTGCGCTGCATAAACGGCTTCTGTTACGCAAAAAACATGTATGACGGAGTTAGCGCGTTCAACCTAACAAACAAACAATGAAACACTATTTATTTAGTACCCACTGATATTTTTATTATCTTATTTTTTTAGAGCAGTGTTGGCCCAGTGGTGTCGGTTCCGACTTACGAGTTGTAGGTCGTGGGTTCGAACCCTGCCAGGCGCATTACTTTGTGTAATTTATTTCATCACCACTGCTCTCAAAACGGTGAAAGAAAACATCGTGAGGAAACCGGCATGTCCTAGAACCATAAAAAATCGAAGACACGTGACATCTACCAACCCGCACTGGGCCCGCGTGGTGGATTATGGCCCACTCCCTCTCACAGAGAGGAGGCCTGTGTCCCAGCAGTGGGAACATTATAGGCTGATGATGTTGATGATGATGACTGATATTTGGTAAGCCACAGGTACTCTCTTAAAAAACAACCAGGGTATCTAAAAACGTAACTTTAACAGTGTTGCTAATTGAATTACGATAAAATTGTCCTCACTTGAACTTAGTAATTCCACCTGCACTCTAAGGGACCTGTCCGAGGCTACCACCAACGAATAATAGTCTTCCTAAGAGTCCACTATAAAAATCCAGATAATAACTGATAATTTCGTAGTTGTCTATTATTAAGAGTTATAATTACGTTTTGCCTTTTGACCTTCTGGCCTCATCAATTATTTCGACCACTAAATAAAACAGATTTGATGATTAATCGATATTTCTATTTATAGGGCTATTACTAGTTATTCTTTAACTGGAAATAAACACAAAATTCTGACTTTTTTGTCTTATTCTACCTGAAAAAAGTCAATCCGGTTTAAATATAACAAAATATTTTAATTTCATCCTCATCATTACATACAAAGTCACGTTAAAATCTCAATTTCACAGCATAAACACAAACAGACATTGGTCCCGTACAATACTGCACCGTCATCTACCCTTTGCCTAAAAAAAACTTCAAAAACCACAGATCTACATAATTTGTCACACATGGCAAAGATTTCGTCACACGACGCCTTAAATCAACTTTCCTCAACAAATAAATTCGAAAAAAGAACAAAATCGTTCAGTAGCGTAACACCTGTTGTCTGTGCTTCGTTCCCAGACGAAACCAGTTCCACAGATAAAAAATATATACGAAAAAAAAAGATGGCGGCATCTAAAGGGATACAGCGACTGATTATTTTGTTTCTTATTTTATTGACTGCAGGTGCTTGATAGTTTTTTGAGTGTCATGGCGATTTTTATGGTAAAAGAATGGGACTTGTTGGTGTAATTAACGCTATTAATTGTTTGGTTTTGCTGGCCCTTATTTGGTTTCTACTATATGAGGATTTAAAAATAAACTTGTATGGAATTAATTCAGACAATGTGGTCCTGGTTTGGACTTCGTAGCCATATTTTTTCAAAGTTGTTCCCTTACTGTTTTTGCTCATAATAATATGAAAAGTCACGGTATTTCAGTTTTAACAATCAGTACAGTACTGGTAGATCACGAGCTCACTTCACTCAACGAACTCATTTGTTTTAACCTCTCGGACCCCAATGCGCCCCAATGGCACAATTTTGTGCCACCAAACCCCGACCGATTTTAAACTGTATTTTTGGAAAAATAAGTCTTAAAATCGGTCAGGGTTTGTTGGCAAAAATTTTTTTTCGGGGAGTCATCTTATATAGACTTGTTCAAATTTCGAACAGTGTCTCGCTGGAAATTCGAGATAATTACTCGTGTACGTCAGAATAGTTTATGACTTTGAAGAACTCGATCTCAAAATCGTTTCTAGATCAATCATAAACCTTCGATAAGGCAAAAAGCTATGTTTTTTAGTCTAACCTTACTTTTTTCGGTCGATCCTACGTGTATACTGTACAAGCATTGTATGAAATGTTTGCTCACGTAATCAAAGAATGTTGGCAAAAATGTTTATTTTTCTTATAACGCTTTTTGTTAGAGAAATTATAGAGGCTTTGATTCCAAGGCCCCGAGCCGTTTTTGGGAGAGTGTAGCATTTTATATTTATGGCGAACGTAGGTTGGTACCCTATTCTTCTTTTATTGTCAAGGGCACTACGTAGGTTTACTTGTATAAAGGGTGTTTTTTTTAACTGGGCGTCTATGGCTAAATCAGAAAATAATATGAGGAATGTATAAAAACGTTGAAAGTAGTCTCGAGGCCGATTTTGACAAAAACTAAAAATGCATCATTGGATTTTAAAAAATTCAATAGTCCTGGCCAGGAATCGAATCTTTTTGCCCTTTTTTGATCCTTTAAAACGTCATCGAACAACTTTATGTTAATCAACCTTCATTTATTTAATTGTTCTTCGTCGGTGATCTCAAAATTAAAGGACTATGGCCATTTACTGTACGAGTTTGACCTGACAGACAGTCAGACGTATTATTAAGTCATTCTTAGTACGTAAACCTGTCGTTACTTAGTCTGGTCTTCGAGATGGTATTAACTTGAAGACTTGTAATATTGCAGGTCTTACTCAGTACTTAGTGGATAACGGTATCTTTATTTTTGCAAACGTTTTGTTTGTGTTTTTGGATATGAGTGAGCTTTAACGGTGGATAATACTTGGTTACTTTTAAAACTAGCTTGAAGAAGCGGTTTTTAATAGTATTGAGGTTGGTAATATAAAGCCCAAGGATAGTAACTTGGGTTGCGGAATCGTCTCATCAGGTTACCGTGATCCTGGAACGTAAAGAGCTATTGAAGGATCACCTTAGATTTTAGTCAAAATAAGTCTGACAGTCCCTTCTATACCACCGTAGGTGGGAGGACTCATTTAATGAATGAAAAAGGATTGTTCCTTGTTTTTTATTTATTTATGAACACACATGTAAAACTTAAACATAGAAGTATTAAGATAGGCACTTCTTGTTCTTAAGAGCAATTTCTAACTGTGTTGTGTCTTAATATTGAGTTCAGAGGCTACGGTACCCTGTTTTGACAGTTTTACGACTCATGACAGTATACCTAAACCTTCGTTTTTTATGGAGCAAGAATAATTATCCAAAAACACCTCACTTCACCGTGCCATTCAGCCATTCATTTTTTGCAGTTCTGAGGGTCTAAAACGGCAGATAAGTAATACTACTAATGATTCATTTCGTGACTGAATAATAGAAGAAAAGCCAACGTCTTGGCGGGGGCACTACCGTGCCCCCAGATGACGTTGTAAAGTGAATCATTCGGAACATTTCTTAAAGTTATTCATTGGAAAACGAGATGTTTGAGCGATTACACAGGTACATTATTTTGGAAACATAATCAGTATTTAACACGTCAAAAAAAATACATTAAATGTTCAAATCCTGTATGAATAAAAAAGTAGTCATTAGAAATGTAAAGTTAATCGATATTTTACCTTAATGTTTCCTTTTTCTTTGGCCTCGATATTACTGCCAGCGATAGTAAGCATGTTTACTTACTTACTTACACGTAAATTAGGACAATAGCTTTTCTATGTCAGTTGCTATGTACAAGACAAGTATTTACAATCGTTTTCATAAACGTGGGTATATTGACCGTAATTTGGCCATCGTTCATTATAATTTTAAGTTGGAACGTTATTAAATTTCTATTTTCTAAAACTACGCCTATATAGTATTTATGTCTTACTTCTTACTAGTAGTATTATAAATGCGAAAGTTTGTATGTATGTGTCTGTGTGTTTGTTTTTTACTCTTCGCAAAAACTAATGAACGGATTTGGATGAAAGATACACCTATAGTTTATAACCTGGATTAACACAAAGTGTAGTTTTTATCCTGATGTTATGATCCCGTGCTATAAATTTTGAGTTGTAGAAAGCAAAGCCGTTAGCAACAGCCAGAATACATCATCATCATCACATCTGCCGTTGGATGTCCACTGTTGAACATAGGCCTATCGCATAGACTTCCAATAGGACCGGTTGGAAGCAGTTACGCAGCGCGATCCTGTGGTCTTCATCAGATTATCTGATAATTTTGTAGATGGACGTCCTATTCTGCGCTTGCCAGTGCGTGGTCTCCATTCGTAAACCTTAGGGACTTTACTCATGGTGCAATGCAACGCAATGTGACGCGATTCGAACGAATTCCAACTACAAGTGGAAATCAACCTTACCACTATAACATAAGACATAAAACACGTTGTTATCTATGGGTAGATGAAAAATAAAACACGATGGCTGTGAGAACGTCAAGTCAATCGAATTGCATCTTTATTTCTTAGTGGCAAGGTTGATTTTCACTTGTAGTTGGAATTCGTTCGAATCACGTCGCGCGTCGCAAAGTATTAGCTACCTAAAAACGAAATGGTCTTCCTTCAATTAGTCATTTCGTGAAAATCGGAGTACTTTTGCCCAGTCCATTTACCCGGATCGTACTATATATATCATAAAGTACCTATATTAATGCTCCTCTCTTACAAGTTCATATAACATGTATGGCACAAGGCTACACTTCGAACTATGCAAAACCAGTGTAAGCTGACAGTTGAATGTGCGAAAAGATCATTATAGCAAGACCAGGATAAACTGGTCTTAAATATAGATGATGTGTTCCCCACTATCACTTTGTTGTCACTTATTAATATCACTCCCACAATAAAAATTGATGACTTATAATTAAGGACCACACAAGTCATCTGACACATGTTATTACAGATACCTACTTGACGTTTAAGTGCATAATAATACTGTGAAGAGATAAGACTTGCTTCAGAAATAAACGCACGTGTTCCACATATCTATGGTGTTCCAATTCAACACCTTGCATTCTTTGAAGAGGAAGACAGGTGTCATAACTGCTGAAGATCACTTTGACAGCTCGGTTCGCGCAGTTGCTGTGCGATCGACTGCAGCCCAGGGTATCCAGGGTTCGTTTCACGCACTATATCTTTCCATGACAGAGGAGAACAATTCCTAGTATGGGGCAACGTTTAAAAATACTTTTTCACCTCACCCGCTCGGAAAGATTCTATTTCTCATTCAAAATCTGAGCGCAAAACTCCATTTTGTGCTCTAGAGCACAAAGTGTTGTTTAAAATTCGAACACGTCTTGTATTCAATTGTTTTCTACACTGCCAGGCGAGCCGCCCCCTGTATAGGTCAATGCCCCCACTTCATTTCCTCGCTGTGTGAGGTGAAAAGTTGTGTGTTGCACTCGGCAGCAAAGTTTTTCTGCGTCTCGTACCTTTGAAAACTTCGCATCGCTCAGGATTCTATATTTGAACCGCTCGTTTCTCTCGCGGTTCAATTCTTAGAATCCTTCGCTCGCTCAGTTTTCAATTCAAGTACTCGCGCCAAAAATCAACTTTGCAGCCTTGCATAACAAATAACTATTTCACCTCACCCGCTCGGAAAGATTCTATTTCTCATTCAAAATCTGAGCGCAAAACTCCATTTTGTGCTCTAGAGTACAAAGTGTTGTTTAAAATTCGAACACGTCTTGTATTCAATTGTTTTCTACTTTTCTACACTGGCAGGCGAGCCGCCCCCACTACATTTCCTCGCTGTGTGAGGTGAAAAGTTGTGTGTTGCACTCGGCAGCAAAGTTTTTCTGCGTCTCGTACCTTTGAAAACTTCGCATCGCTCAGGATTCTATATTTGAACCGCTCGTTCCTCTCGCGGTTCAATCTTAGGATCCTTCGTTCGCTCAGTTTTCAATTCAAGTACTCGCGCAAAAAATCAACTTTGCAGCTTTGCATAACAATAGTTATTTGTTTTCAACTTTTCACCTCACTAAGCGAGGAAATGAAGTGGGGGCGGCTCGCCTGTCAGTGTAGAAAACAATTGACTACAAGACGTGTTCGAATTTTGAACAACACTTTGTGCTCTAGAGCACAAAATGGAGTTTTGCGCTCAGATTTTGAATGAGAAATAGAATCTTTCCGAGTGTGTGAGGTGAAAATAACTATTGTTATGTCAGCATGCCTACAGTAAAGCTCTTTTTGTGGTGGCATAATCATCAAAATAACGACTTCAGCCCTGGGAGTATAAGGGACTGTCAGACTCTTAGGGACTTTACTCATGGCACGATGCGACGCAATGCGACGCGATTCGCACGAATTCCAACTACAAGTGAAAATCAACCTTGCCACTAATAAGAAATAAAGATAGTTTTTAGAATTTTTATCTGTTTGTCTGTATGTAGGTATGTCCGGGATAAACTCAAAAATTACTGCATGGATTTACTTCAAATTTGGCTCGAATATTATTAAGAAGTCGGGTTACAGGCTACATATTATCACGCTATCACCTTCGGGGAACGAGCAGTGTACCTTTGTTTCTATAACGCATTAACCCAGACGAAGTCACGGGCAGTAGCTAGTAAGAAATAAAGATGCGATTCGATTGACTTGACGTTGTCATGGCCATCGTGTTTTGTTTTTCATCTAACCATTGATAGATAACAACGTGTTTTATGTATAATGTCTTAGTGGTAAGGTTGATTTTCACTTGTAGTTGGAATTCGTTCGAATCTCGTCGCATTGCGTAGCATCGCGCCATGAGTAAAGTCCCATACTGACTAAAATACGGGTTACAATAACCCGCGACTCCTGTGTAGCAGTAAGAATGTGATAGTTATCGATGAGTATTATAGTTATGATAAGTTTTTGAATACATTCCTCTTTCAAAATCTATTCGATAATTAAAATGTATGTAACTGGAACGTAGACTTTAATTTGCAGGAAAAAAATAACTTCCTCGTTGGTACACTAGTTAATTAGCAGTTAAAAATTAACGTCAAAGTTTCAGTTTACGTTACAATAACGGGAAAAGTCATATTAAAGATTCTGGTTATACAAATACAAATACAAATACAAAAATATTTATTAGGAAATTTGTTACATAGTGGGTAGTTGTGTTTGGTGTCTCCCTTTAAGCAAATCAAGCCTGTGTTGGGAGACCCCGCTCTTCTACAAAAAGTACTTAACAATAACAAAAATGTGGGTAATTTATTTATTTCTAAGAACTATGATTATAGTAAAGTATAATAAAAAAATAAAACAAAGCAAGAAAGAAGAAAAAAATATTAATAATTTAATGTGTGCGTGTGCGTGTGTGTATGTGTGTGTGTGTGTGTGTGTGTGTGTTTGTGTGCGAGTGTATAAGAGAATGTGGATATATGTTTCAATTTGATATTTGAGATGCCTTTTTAAGAGATTGTATGTGTGCGATAGCTGAGTAGAATCTTGTGTAATAGCTTGTTTGTTGTGTGCTATTTCATGTCCAAAAGAAGTGCCTCAGTCTCGTCATAAGTGAGTTTTTTAATCCAATTTGTAACAGTTTTCTTACAGTCATATGTGGTTTTTGTGTATATTAATAGTTTTTTGTTTATCTTGTTGTAGAGCTTTGCCGAGCGTATATTGAATTGTCTACATGTGAACATGGTTTTTGTTTGAGGAACTGGTGCTACTAAATCCTTCCTTCTTCTGGTTAATTTTTCAGAGACATAAGGTAGGGATTTGTGTTTTTTGAGGACGGCTTGGATTATGTATAATTTTCTTACAGACAGTAAATTACTGATACTGTAAAGGTTACTTGTGGGATATACTATAAATGGTTCATTAGACAATAATTCGTTCCCCTATTGAAGAAATAAACCTGTAACAAAACAGTTTAAAAATAAAAATCTGATACATTACAAACTCCCAATCAGTACCGATACAATACATCCGTACTACAGAACCAAAATTCTTAGTATTTCTTTGTACGAGTTAATCAATACTTTTAACGATCGAACTTTACAAGAAGCAACTGACATTGGTTCTACGTATTTGTCCACGCATGGGGGGGTTAAAAATAACCAGGCTAATAATACCCACTGTTGAAATGAAGGGTTGGGCTTTCAATGTATTTGAATGCGTCGGGAATTTTTGATCGCCAGACCTAATTTTGTGGGCTTCCGATGTTCTACGGGGTCAAGTGTCCATTGAATTTTATGGTCGATTAATTTTTAATGAAAATCTATGCTTAGCTCTGGATTATGAACTCTGAATGCACAATCTGAGATATTATTTATAATTATCGGGTTGTGTCTTTTATAAGTTTTTATAAAGCAACCAATGGCAACAGCTTCTGAAGGCAGTTAATTTGGTTTATTCCACATTCAACCCCCAACAATTTCTACCCTAGTCCGCGTTCGGAAAGTAATAATAATAATTTTCTTTTTTCTCGTTAATTTGTTGATCGAGCTTTTAAACACATCATTCAATAAGTCTGGTAGATATCGTTAATTATATTTAGCACTTATTAAATCGTTGATTACAAAAATCTATATAGGCTTTGAAAACAGTCCAAATTGAATATGTTTTGAAAATGAAAACGACTAAATCCACCAATGCGTTTACGTTTGTATTTTTGTCAATTTGAGTGAAAGCTGATCAAAAATATCGATTAGCGCGAGATGCATGCGTATAAATATTTTGTCTATACGTATTAAGTAAGCTTTATCGTACGAGTATGTGTATTTTTTAAACTAAAATAAGTATTAAACTTTTTAGAGATTATTAAAATAAAAATGTAATACCTATCCATGCAAATCCAATTCCTTTTTAATACACTCCAAAACTATGGTTTCCTGCCACAATATTTTATATCAACATTTTTATAAAACAGTGAACAAAAACCAGTAGTCCAATCAAGCGGAAACTAGAAAAAAAGCAGCTTAAAATATTCAAGCCCGGGAATCAAACCCGTCCGATGATTACCTGCGGTTGTTTTTATTATAGCAAAAGTCATTATAGTGTCAGTTTGAAGGCCGCCCTGATTTCTCCGAAACCCATGGGTTAGGATAAATATACGTTTGGGAACAAAACATCCTTGTTTTATCACTTTTTATAGTGTTATTTTTATTTTACGATTTTTGAATGAACTTTTTGGGTTGTCCAAGTTCCGATCTGATGTTTTTAAATGTCTTGTTGTTGACTCCTGTATCTATCATGATGTGACTTCCATTTTTTTTTACCATGGTACCTATGATAAATCAAATGCTCCACACAGGGCTAACAAGGAATGTAACCATTCCTCCCGCCTAGCGGATGGGACCCCGGCTGCCGTTTGGGCCTCTGTGGGGGACAACTTCCCACTTGTTTGTTGGTTTTTGTGTCTAGGCGCATTCGTATTTTCGTTCGTCAATTTGACGCAGTGGCTAAGCGATTGACTGCAGTCCCGCGTGTTACGGTTTTGATTCTCCGCGATTTCGAATTTGGAAAAAAATATTTGTATGAAAAGTAGTGGCTTCTAGTTTGATGTAGTCGCAATCACAAGATTGTGAGTTTAAATGTTTGAAAAACACACTAACGATATAGGATATATTCCGAGTGTAAGTAAGCAACGTTATTAAAAAAAAAAAAAAAAAACACAAAATTATATTATTATTATTTTTTGTCCTATCCACTATTTTCTTTCATTTAAAGTCGTAAAGGACCGATAGATGGCCTATCTAGATTAGCATTCCTTTTTTCCCCTAATTCTAATTTTATTCAATTCAAGGTGTTTCTTTGTTTATTAAACGTTTTAAAGCATTGTTTTGAATACAAAGTAGATTGTACATGTCCTGAATAGTGATTTTTATAGGCTTTTATAAAATATTCATTCCTTTTGTAGGTAATAATGCCGACTGCCACTGTTTATTTTTGTACCTAAGTAGTGATATAGTATTTCAAACCCAGTAATGGTAACATATGAGCTTTTAAATAAATAAAACTTGAACTGGTATTCATTGAACCTTTTTTTGGTACTTAAGTAATGTTGGAAAGCAGTGGTGGCCCAGTGGTCCCGACTTACAAATTGTAGGTCGTGGGTTCGAACCCCGCCAGGCGCATTACTTTGTGTAATTTATTTCATCACCACTGCTCTCAAAACGGTGAAGGAAAACATCGTGAGGAAACCGGCATGCCCTAGAACCAAAAATTCGAAGACATGTGACATCTACCAACCCGCACTGGGCCCGCGTGGTGGTTTATGGCCCACTCCCTCTCACAGAGAGGAGGCCTGTGCCCCAGCAGTGGGAACATAGGCTGATGATGATGATGAAGTAATGTTGTGTTCAGTCCTCTTTTTTGCTATGGTTTTAATAAGCGCTTTGCATAGACATTTTATGTTTTTTAATTGCTTGATAATGAAATTTACCGAGTTTGAAATAACACCGGGTGGAAGGGCGAGAGGACTCAATTGAAGATTGTACCTCCCCAAAGAGAAAAAGGATAACATGTCATATAGCCAAGTATGTTTTCGCGTCTTATGTTTCAGAACAAACCTTTCAAAAATACGTTTGTTCAGTGTTTCTTTCAGGCAAAATTCTCCAGGGGGGCAATTAAGAGATCTGGGGGGGCGGAGTAAATAATTAAAACAAAGTAATGCGGAAATGTTTACGGCTCAAAGAAGTGGTCGAAACTAATTCGAACTTGGTGAGTGACGACCTGTATAAGATTTATAAGACTAATGTGTTGACAGACATTGGTCGCCCGTTATTAGGCGTCTAGGGGCTGTATGGTCGTTGGGTACTATTTTCAAACCGTCAATATTCTCTGTACTGCTTTACTGCTCTGCTATTCTGACCGACACGACTCGCCTTGCACGCCACGTGTGTTCTGTTCTGACTGTAGATAAATTTTACTGTATGCATCCCGTGGTCCGCGGAACGCAACTCGCTTTATAGGTTTAAATAATTTGCCAAATTGTCGGGATATTCGTCGTGAACATATGTAAATCTAGGCAGAAAGCGAGCGAGCGGCAACCTACAGTTCCAAGTGCCCCGGGGGGGCGCTAAGGCTACTTCGGGGGGGCTTTGCCCCCCCGGAGCAGTACCTGAAAGAAACACTGCGTTTGTTCCTTAAAATCTAAAATCAAGCAAAAAAATATAAACCAAAGCTGAAACAAAACTTTCAGCTACTTACAGGCTGTGTACCCATAAATTCAAATAAACACGCGGGTAGTTCCACAAAAACAAAGTTCCTGAAACTCATGAAAGTTCAGTGTTCAGGCTATTATCGTCCTGGGGCACGTATGCAAGTTTTCATGTCTGTTGCTCCCGGCGAAGCGATCGTAAATTACCAATCTTTTAAAAAGGATGTGTTGGGGTTGTTCTTAAAGTAACGTAAGTAGCACATTTTATATAAGGAAGGATAATCATGAAAATGATCAGTGTATCGATGACAAAATTGGTCGCTAACGTAAATTTTTAACTAAGGTAGTTTTCAGGGCCTTTTCCTTGATATATTGCTGATTTTTCGTTTATACTTATAACTAGCCCGCGACTTCGTCTGCGTTAATGCGTTATAGAAACAAAGGTACACTGTTCGTTCCCCGTAGGTGATAGCGTGATAATATGTAGCCTGTAACCCGACTTCTTAATAATATTCGTGCCAAATTTACAGTAAATCCATGCAGTAATATTTGAGTTTATCCCGGACATACATACAAATAGACAAAATTCTAAAAAACTATATTTTGGGTTCTGTATCGATTGTAGATCACACCTCAAGAATTATTTATTCTTTAAAAAAATATTCAATGTACAGTTTTCACTTTCCTACCATTTTATTATATGTATAGATTTTTCTATTTATGTACTACCTCATAGTAACCCGTATTAAGGTGTGGTCCTCTGCGGCCGGACCACAGTTTAGTACTCAGATGCTATAGTTCGAAATAAAAGCTACCTAAAGTCTACTTTCATCGGAATATAAATAATATATATTTTCAGTACCTCAATAGATATCTTTTTATTTAACAATTTATGTGGTCCGGCCGCCAAGCAGTGCTCTCTGGCCGCGCCACCTCAAATTCAATAGAGTATAATGAACTATTAACAAATCAATATCCCTAAAACTAACTACCTAAACAGTACCTTGCATACGACAAATATGGCCCTTTAGATAAGAAGTTATTGGTCGTAGGGTGTGGTCCGGCTGGGAGGTATACTCTGCAGCAAGTCAATTTTGCAAAATTTAATATTAACTATCCGTAAATCAATTGATATAATGGTACATTTTCTCTACTCTTCGGTGATACTTTTTTCTTTCAAGAAACTATTCATTTTGATTATTTGGCTAGGGAGGATTACTTTCAGCAAATAGGTATAACGAAATATGCTTTATTTCTTTATGCCAACGATAACAGCATAATAAGTACTTTATAAAAAGACCTGGACTTTATCTTCAAACATTTTTTTCAAAAAGTGCATTTTTTTTATTTTGAAAAGAAAAAATGCACTTTTTGGTTTTTCTTTACCTACCTATCTACCCAAGAATAGGGAGCTAATTTGACGAAGTAAATGATAATTTTGGTTTAAAATAAACAATAAGTTCGAATAACAAATATATTTTCATAATCAAATATAAACAATAAAAAATGGTTAAAACAATAGGTTTTATAAAATGCAGAACTTTTTTTTTATCGTGGTAAAATCATCTAATGAGTCCTCCCACCCAGGGCAGGGCGGGAGGGACTGTCAGACTCGTACTAAAATCAACGGTGTCTTTCAATAGCCCTTTGCGTTCCAGGGTTCCGCCTTGTGGTCCTCTAAAGGGGGGCTTCGTCATTATGCTGAAACTCTTTGAGGCGCGCGTGGAACACAAAACGCCTTCGACCGGTCCGATGGTCCATGGTCGGACAGCCGGAGATCGTCTGGCGAAAAAACTAAATAAGTAGCCTATCCACCCACAAGTGTCCAACAGACACAGTAACATTTTGTATGACTCTAGTTCAAAAATAGATTGTTTATTTACATAAACCTTTATCACATAGTATCGGGTAACCAATTGAACTTTGTTATTGTTACAATCATTGTCTTTGTACTTGCATTTTGTTTGTATCGGTGCTTAGAAACGTTTATTATAATAAAGCAGTTGTTCACTCATACGTTCTAAAGAAATGGCTAAAAATCAAACAGCACAGATTAGATTACATAATCTCATATGCACCAAAAACATTTAAAAAAACAAAAACCCGACTGCGTGTAAAAACTAAAAAGAAAGAAACAAGCCCAGTAGTTTAGAATTCACTCATTCACACTCACAGTCGGGGCCCATTCAAATTATACCAATCAAATCTTCCCAAGGGGCCCCGACTGTGAGTGTGAATGAGTGAATTCTAAACTACTGGGCTTGTTTCTTTCTTTTTAGTTTTTTTTTCTTTTACTATTTTTCGTTTTTGTTAGCATTTATCAGTCCAAATTAAATTGAAACATATAAGTTATATATATTTCGGTAAACCATTTTTAAAATCCTTTAATTTGATACCCCACTTGATAGAATGTGAGAGATTTAAAAAAAACATTTTTAGTTCGGAACCCTTTGCACGCGAGTTCGACTCGCACATGGCCAGTTTTATGTACCCAGTGACACTCTCACGTTTAAGCCGAATCTAACGACACCTCTGAAGTTAAAATCCATCAAGCCGTTTAGGCTGCAGAGCAACACAGAGAAATATACATACCCTCGAAAAACATAACCCTTCTGGCGCAGTCGGGTAAAAAAGGACCATGTTGTTTACGATGCATTATGGCAAAGAAATAGATGCAAGCGATGAGCTATACGAACATAATCATCATAATGCTTGTGCTGGGGCACAGGCTTCCTCTCTATGAAAGGTGCTGTAATCCACCATGTGGGCTCCATGCAGATTGGTATATATGTCACATGTCTTCGAATTTTTGATTTTAGGACATGTCGGTTTCCTCACGATGTTTTCCTTCACCGTTTTGAGAGCAGTGGTGATGAAATAAATTACACAAAGTAATGCGCCTGGCGGGGCTCGAACCCATGACCTACAACTCGTAAGTCGGGACCGATACCACTGAGCCACCACTGCTACTGAAACTAGTGATAGCTATTACTTTTAAAGTTTATCCCGGACATGCAGTCAAACAAAAATTTTAAAAATTATATTGCCGGCTTCGGTATCGATTGTAAATCACACCACAAGTATTCTTTTAAAAAAATATGCAATGTACTGTTTTGACTTAACTTATTTTTTTTCAACGTGTTTATTTTTAATTTAGCATTGCATTTTAAAGTTGGAAAATAACTTCAAAACTCTTTTATTTTTGTATTTATTTAACTTTATTTTTAATAAGCGGTTATGGCACACTCTTTTTTTTTGTTGTTATTTCTTGCATTGTTTACAGGGTTAAACTCTTAACCGCTGTGGTCCCGTTTTTAATTTAATTTAATCTATTGATTTTAGTTCTTTTCCGTCAGTTACAATACCTTTTTTTTTTTTTTTTTTTTTACGTGGCAAAATCATCAAATGAGTCCTCCAGCCCCGGGCAGGGCGGGAGGGACTGTCAGACTTCTACTGACTAAAATCCACGGTGTCCTTCAGTAGCCTGTTATGTTCCGGGGTCACGGTAAGGAAATAATCCCGCGACCCCGGCAGGCTTTGGAGTTACAATACCTTGCATAAACAATTGTAATTTTGTAAATATATTTGTTATTCGTTTACTTATTGTTTATTTTAAACCAAAATTATCATTTACTTCGTCAAATTAGCTCCCTATTCTTGGGTAGATAGGTAGGTAAAGAAAAACCAATAAGTGCATTTTTTTTTTCAAAATAAAAAAAATGCACTTTTTGAAAAAAATGTTTGAAGATAAAGTCCAGGTCTTTTTATAAATATAATATAAAGTACTTATACTTACAATATAATATAAAGTACTTATTATGCTGTTATCGTTGGCATAAAGAAATAAAGCATATTTCGTTATACCTATTTGCTGAAAGTAATCCTCCCTAGCCGCGCCACATACTTTAAAGATTAATTAATCAAAATGAATAGTTTCTTGAAAGAAAAAAGTATCACCGAAGAGTAGAGAAAATGTACCATTATATCAATTGATTTACGGATAGTTAATATTAAATTTTGCAAAATTGACTTGCTGCAGAGTATACCTCCCAGCCGGACCACACCCTACGACCAATAACTTCTTATCTAAAGGGATTTATTGGACCATATTTGTCGTTTGCAAGGTACTGTTTAGGTAGTTAGTTTTAGGGATATTGATTTGTTAATAGTTCATTATACTCTATTGAATTTGAGGTGGCGCGGCCAGAGAGCACTGCTTGGCGGCCGGACCACATAAATTGTTAAATAAAAAGATATCTATTGATAATACGGGTACTGAAAATATATTTATATTCCGATGAAAGTAGACTTTAGGTAGCTTTTATTTCGAACTATAGCATCTGAGTACTAAACTGTGGTCCGGCCGCAGAGGACCACACCGTATTAAGCATACAAAATATCCCGTTTTTCTGTTGAGAAATCATCAAAAAATGAGTCCTCCTGCTGCTCTAGGTGAAGCGAAAAGGACTTTCTTAAGATAAGACTTATTACTGGCAAAATTCCACCTTATTCCTTCAATTACCTTTTTTCATAGAATCGAAAATGAGCTCTACTTTGTTGGTTGAAAGTTCAAAACTACAAGGCCAAAGGACCGATAGCCAAGACTGACTATTTTTAGATAGCTTATACTGAGGCCCACAACTGGGCAAAAGCCTTCCCAAACCTTTCTGTTCTGGGCATTTTATGGCCATGCTTGCCTCGCCAACTTTTATTTTTATTTATTCAAGAAAACCTAGTTACACTAATAGCTAACCCAGGAAACAGGGTAAGATGATAAATAAATTGCTGTTTAAAATATTATGAAGTGTACTTAAATTAGCTATTTATCTCAAGTATTCCAGGTAGAATAAATTACTTCTCATGGAAATTTTATGAGATTTATAGTGGACTATAATTTTGATCTTAAGTGAATTTACTAGAGGTGGAAAAGCTAGTCTTACAGGCTCTTTTAATAAGTTCAACTATGTACTAAAAGGAACGGTCACGGGACCCACGAATTACCGTGACCCCGGTACGTAAAGGGCTATTGAAGGACACCGAGGATTTTTGGGAGGACGCATTTGATGATTTTACCACGATAAAAAAAGTACTTAAATGAAAAGAGGAATCGTTTTCCATGCCTAGGCTGACGGCAATGACATTTTTATTATATTTTTATCACAAGTATTATATTTTTAGACTTTGATTTTTGTAGTCATCAAAATAATTATTACGTACGTACTAGCAGCACTCTGCCAGCGATCTGTAATCCATGTGAAGTTAAAAAAGGAATAATGTAACAATCTACTGGTGAAAGAATTCTCAAAATAGATGCAGTAGTTCCAGGGATGACTAACCAACTAACAAACTCACTTCTTATTAGTGAAGTAGGTGAATTTCATCAAAGTATCCATAACGTTGAAGGAAAACATCGTGAGGAACATCCTACATGTTCTAGAACCAAAATTTCGAAGACATGTGATGTCCACCAATCCACACTGGGCACGCGTGGTGGATCCCCGTGGTGTTCCCACTGCTGGGACACCGGAGGCCTGTCCAGCAGTGGGAACATTGTTAGCCTGATGATGATGGTGATGAACCATAACTAGGTATTAAAATCAACTAATAGTAACAGAACACAAAAGTGCTATCTCCAAGACGTAAAATTGTATCACTAATCCATGTTTAACTTGATATTAACCCGCGCAATGTTGAACCGACCATTTGGGCGTTTAAGTTTTTTGAACCAATTCCAAATGGTCCACATTACATGATTTAACGATCGTTTAACTATAGTTAAATGCTAATTAATGCGTTATTAGTACGGTAACGGCTATCAGTTTGTTATTACGTAGGTAAATACGCTTAGGAAGCTAATAACAATACGAGATACATGCATTGGATAATGATGATTTCCTTTCTTTTTAACATGTTTGGTATTTTTAACCGACTTCCAAAAAGGGAGGTTCTCAATTCGGATGTTTGTATTTTTTTTTATGTTTGTTCGGGCATAACTCCGTCGTTTAACAACCGATTTGAAAAAATATTTTTTTGTTGGATAGGGTATTTATAGTTTCGGAATGGTCCCATTAAAATTTTATCGAAATCGAACTAGCACTTTTTGAAAAATCAACAAAAACCTAAGAAGTTTTCAACTTTGTCTACACCGATTACTCCGAGGTTTCTGGTCCGATTTCAATGATTCTTTTTTTGTTCGATACAGTATATCTGCCATTTGGTCCATTTAAATTTTCATTTAGTTTGGTGCAGTAGTTTTTATTTTTAGCTCATTGTGTACATACTTAAATGGGCGTTGTTATTACCGGTGCTACGGATTACAAAATTTTAGTGCACATGTAGGAAAATTATGTATTTGACAATAATTTGGGTTGAATAGTGAAACTAAAAAGGATAAAATAAAAAACTTAAAAAAAAATGTAACCGACCGTCAATGAAATAAAAAATAAAGTCACCGACTTTCGAAAGAAAAGTTTTTTGTAGGTTATTTTGAACTTTTTTTGTGGTTGTTTTGAAGTCGGTTACATTTTTTTTTTTAAGTTTTTATTTAAAGTTCTCGTCCAATCCTAATAAGGCAAACGATTCATTAAACTGGTTTACCAGGGTCTATCCTGTATCTTATAAGAGTAGGTAGTTACATTATTTGAAGCAATAATTATCAAACTTAACATACATTTAATTCTTACTTTTCGCACACATGTAACATGTATGTATAAGCATGAAACATACGCATTTGTAATTACCCGGGTTTGAACTCAGTGTTTGAATAGGTAGATGTTAACATTTGGGCCATCGTGTGCAGAATTGTAGAAGCTTCGAATAATCAAGTTAAAGTGGTACACTTCTTTTATAGTTGTGTTGTTATCTGAACAAGTAATTTGAACTGAGTTAAGACTTTAGAACACCTGGCATAGTGCTTGCATCTCTGAATTTGATATTGTTTTGTCTATAATATAAAAATGGATCGCCAAATGTGTTGCTAAGAGCAAAACAAGAAAACGGCTGGACCGATTCGGATGATTCTTTTTTTGTTGTGTTTGTAACCATCAGGACCAGGTTAATAAGGACTAAAATATTCTTTTTTTTTAAACTTTCTGTTATGAAACGCATAATGTATGTTATTCGTCATCTGTTTTTCGTTCCAACTGAAGTATCATAAAGCGAACGTCTATTTGAAGAGCATTGACAGCAACGTCGATGGTCTAGAGGTTATACGATCGGATCGATATACTTAGGGTACAGGTTCGAATCCTAGGATGGTATTTCTTTTTTTTTATTGCTTTTTTTTGTTAAATATGCTGAATGAAATTGAAAAAAAAAACGGATTTTTCTTAAACTACTAATTCGTTGTTTTTTTTTTGGGATGATTTATCAAATGATTTCTCTCGCCTTGGGTGAAGCGGAAAGGACTGTCGGATTACCAGACTTGACCAGAAAATACAAGCATGTAATTGTAAGACTACCACAGACCAATAACTTCTGATAGAACGACGTTTGTCGGGTCAGGTTTTTACTGTTTGCTTACTCGCCAGGAAATCAAACAAGAAATTTCGTTTACCATAAAGTTCTCGGACACAGATGTTTCGGGAGGTACCTGTGTCTGATGAGGAAGGAGGAAACGTCTGGGTGTCACCACTGCGAGGATCGCCCGGAGGCACGTGCATACACGACAGGTGGAGTATATACGGTGCAGGACTGCCCCGCTTGGGCAGAGCACCGCCGTGTCCTCACGCAGGCGATAGGTGACGACCTCTCGCACCCAGTATTGGTCGCGGCCATGCTGCGTGGAAAGACGGAGTGGGAAGCGGGCGCCTCCTTCCGCGAAGCAGTCATGCTCGCCAAGGCGGAGGCGGGACGCGCGAGTGAGAGGACAGCGTCCATCCCTCACCCACGCGGTAGTGGTAGACGCCCACGGCGACGATCGTCGCGGGACGATCTCCGGCCACCGCAGGCGCGGGCATGCGGGCGGCGAGTAATGGGCGACTCGCTGTCTGACCATGAACCATGCCCGGGTCGACGGCGCGTTGTTTTCCACACGCGACTCAAAAAGCGTCACATGATGACGGGGCTTCCCTCTAGAGGGCCAAAGCCTGCCGGGGTCGCGGGACTTATCTCATTACCGTGACTCTGGAACGTAAAGGGCTATTGAAGGACGCCATGGATTTTTAAAAGAATTTTAAGTTTTTTATTAATTTTGTATTTATTATCAACTTTCTTTATAAGGTTCCTCTAGGGTTTGGCTAAATGGCAAAAAACGGAACCCTCATTGATTCGTCATGTTTGTCTGTCTGTGCATCCGTATGTCACAACCACTTTTTTTTTGAAAGTATAAGAGCTATCCTGTTGAAACTTGGTAAGTAGTAGTAGTAGTAGTGTATTATGTGAATCGCATTAGGGTGCCTTTCCACCAGAGATGTGCTATGTAGCTGTGCTGCGAGGATGTAAAAGCTGAGCTACGAAACTGTGTGACTGTTTCCATTAATGCTACGCTATGAAGCTGTGCGATTAAGGCCGAGACTCCACCAAAGCTGTGCGAGTCGAGACGTGTTTTGAACAACCAATAGAATTGCGTTATTGACACAACTCCACTCCGCAACCCGTGCCGCAACGCAATTCTATTGGTTGTTCAAAACACGTCTCGACTCGCACAGCTTTAGTGGAGTCTCGGCCTAAGATGCGCTGTCACAATGTAGCTGCGCTACGCAGGGCCCCCGCTACCATAATTATGTGCAAAGTGTGCAATGCACACGGGCGCCATCTTCTAAGGGCCCAAAAAAAAAAATTAAAAAAATATATCAAAAATAATTTTGAAATAGGACTTGAGAACTTATAGGATTAGGTTTAAGTACCTACTAAAGACTTCAAATATTTGATCTCACTATTAGATTAAAACTTGAAGTTCGGAAACGTTTTACTTTCAGAGCTGACTGCAAAGAATTACCATGGCCTATTCCAAAAACCTAAAAAATTTCGCGCTCGCTTCGCTCGCGCTTAAATAAGGTTGACACTTACTTTTTTTGAGCTTCTCTAAGATGGTATGGCACTCAGGGTGTGAACTTTGAGTAGCACTTTATGGTTTATTTTGTGTTTAAGTTCCGACGCGGCAAGCTTTACAGTCCGAGGGTGCTGAATTTTCAAATACACCACTGACCTACACCCATAAAAAAAGATAATTCAAAATGCTTTAAGGGGCGCCAAAATCCTTTTTTGCACACAGGCGCCAAAATCCTTTTTTGCACACAGGCGCCAGTAGTGCTTACGGGGGCCCTGGCGCTAAGAAAATGCGCCGCCACGAGGTAGCTGCGCTATGAAGATGCATAATTCGATACGAAAATGCGTAGCTGCGCTACAAAGATACGTAGCTGCGCTACGAAGATGCGCTGTCACAAGGTAGCCGCGCTATAAAGATGCGCTGCCACAAGGTAGCTGCGCTATGAAGATGCGCTGTCACAAGGTAGCTGCGCAGCTCGAGCTATGCGATGTATCGATTGTACGGAAAACGACCAATAGCATGCATCCATAGCACGCAGCCATAGCACGCAGCCACAGCACGCAGCCACAGCACGCAGCCATAGCACGCATCGTTTCATATAAAAACACATCTTAGTTGAATTCGTTTCCACCAGTGCTGTGCTATGTAAATATGATTGGTGGATTTCAAACGCATGCGCAGCAACGTAGCATAGCGCATGTCTGGTGGAAAAACAGCCTTAGGATTTTAACACAAAAATTAAAATTTTGGGGGTTCCCCATACTTAGAACTGAAACTCAAAAAAAAAACTCCAATTCCATACGTGTGGTGTGGGGTACCTATGGAGAGGTCTTTAAAATGTTATGGAATTTACAAAAATGTTTTTTGTTGTGTTTGTGGTAAAATGTGTCCTCCTGTAACTTCCAAAATAAGAGGATGACAAAACTGAAAAAAAAATATAATTATGATGTACACTACCATGCGAACTTCCTGCGAAAACTGTTGAACGAGATCAAATAATTAGTTTTTTTGTAATATGTCATAATTCGTAAATCGCAATTTACCTTTTCAAGTTACAACCAACTACTAGAACTTTTATATTATGTTACTTGCTGCTACGCGGAACCCTTTATGGGCGAGTCCAACTCGCCCTTGGCCGTTTTTTAAATAGCAGAATAAAGTAAAACTAAAAGAATCGACTGTTAGGCGGTACGAAGTTCGCCGGGTCAGCTAGTTGGTTATAAATCCGTGTCTTATCTGCGACTACAACTATTAGCAGAAGTATGAATGAATTGATATGTCATCAAAAAAGGTGACTGACTGACATAGTGAGTATCAACCAGAATCAGAATCAGAATCAGAATTTTATTTGCTCTAAATGTAGGTACATAATTAGTTATTCAACGCACAGCCCAAACCATTGGACGGATCGAGCTGTTTGTCATGCAGGTAGATATTATGACGTAGGCATCCGCTAAGAAAGGATTTTAATCAATTCTACCCCCAAGGGGATAAAATGGGGCATGAAAGTTTGTATGAAACTTTGTCAATTTTATAAAAAATACATTTTTAAGTTCCGACATCCACGCGAACGAAGTCGCGGGCACAGCTAGTATTGTATATGTGGACATTGTGCGAGTTGCTGCGTGAAGTTCGTCAATTATTCCACGGAAACGTCGTGCTGGGATAAAAAAAAGAATCCTATGTATTAGTCCAGGATATAAACTATCTGTGTACCAAATTTCATCCAAATCCATACAGTAGTTTTTTATGTAAAGGGTAACAAACATTCATTCTTCCATCCATCGTCATGAAAAATTGTTGTTTCGAAAATAAAAACAACGAAAAGTTAAAAACAAGGCAGTGATTGAATTAATACTGTTTTCTTTTTCTAAAACTTTTCCTATTATTCCGAAATAATTTGTATACTTAAAAAAAAACTAAACTTTTTCGCTTGAAAAGATAAACTACTTTTATAAGTGTTTATAAAGCCCCTCCTTTATTTAAAATACTAGTTTAAACTTAGCTAATGCTTAGCTAAAGTTTTAGCGAGTTTGCTTTGCCTTTGAGAGAAATTTATTTGGAACTCTATAATTGGGGGTCGCTTTTATACTGAAGAATTTTGTTGCTTATACGAAAGTCTTGGAAGTTTCAATATTTTTAATGAATAATATACTATACTTTTAAGTATATGCGCAAAGTCATATTAAAAAAAATAGGATGTTTTTATTTTCTCACTGCAAGCTGATTAAACCTGTCTTCTTCTTGGATGGAACTAAATTCTTCATTGCTCTTAGAATTCAAGTCTTATCTACCTTACTTCTCTCAGGAGTCAACAAAAAGCTACATCACTATGATCGAAAACCCTAGAAACCCTCGCTGCGTTCGGGATTTACAATCACGTACGTGATTTAAGACACTGGTTTTATACCTTGGAGCATAATTTTCTAATACCTGACCATTGATTTGACCGAATCATCATCATCATCAGCCTATAAATGTTCCCACTGCTAGGACACGGGCCTCCTCTCTGTGAGAGGGAGTGGGCCATAATCTACCAGGCGGGCCCAATGCGGGTTGGTAGATGTCACATGTCTTCGAATTTTTGGTTTTGAGAGCTGTGGTGATGAAATAAATTACACAAAGTTATGCGCCCTTGCTTGTACATGGCACTGCACATCTGTAATCATCAGAAATGTCTAGAAGCTCATTTTATTTCTATAAGCCAAGGTCCGGAAAAAACAAAGGGAGATTTAACCTCCATGGAAGAAAGGCGTAGAATATTCTATAAATAAGCTAAAACCTTCATAAAATAAAGGGTTAACTGCAAATAGACACAACTCAGTCCCAGGTCACAACTAAAGACAATTACCTACGTCCCTAGATACAAGAAGAAAATAAATAGCTGGCAATTTAAAGAGTCGCCATTACACCATCAAACACCATTACCTTTTCCCACACTGTCCATTCGTATCCATTAAGAGTAAGCTATATTGTGGATATAGTGTAGATGAATGCAGTAATGCAACTTGGAACAAGACACCGAGTGCAAGTTGAAGTGGCAATGGGCAGGCCACATTGCTCGTAGAACTGACAACCGATGGGGAAGAAAAGTTCTCGAATGGCGACCATGGACCGGAAGACGCAGCGTAGGCAGGCCTCCCACTAGGTGGACCGACGACATCGTGAGGGTCGAGGGCAACCGATGGATGCAAGTGGCGAATATTGTCGTTCGGCGTGGCGGTCTAAGGGGGAGGCCTGTGTTCAGCAGTGGACGTCTTCCGGCTGATGATGATGAAATATGTTTCGTTTTTTGTGTCCTAATCTTATGGCGATAAGAAGGACGCACTTTTATGAAAATTCCGGACTTAATTATCAATTTTATCATTAACGTCGATAAGCATCGTGTAAGTGAATTAACAAGCCAAATCTACTTCAATTTTGTATTTGATTCTTCACTTGTTTGTAGGAATTTCGGTCGGTTAAAGATTCACTCCGTTTTCTGGACCTATAATTTTCAGGACTTATCTTGGACTCGGAAAATTGCAGACGTATGACAACGTCACGTACTTTAAATAAAATACATGAAACTTAGGATTTCACTAATTTCGCGATGGTGGCACCGCCAGTGGCGGCGTCGTCAAACTTTCCCCGCTCATCGAACGACGCTTATGCGCAACCATAGGCCGTTAATTCAATTATTTTCGGTATTTTTCTTGACATTATTTTCAGACATATTTTAACGTCGAGTTGTGAGTTGGTCTTCTGTGGGAACATTTCTACCTAATATAGCAGGTGGACTAGGTACATAGAAGCCGGCGGATGGTGCTAAGCGCCTAGGATGCCTAGATTGCTCAGTCTTAGATGAGTTCTCTGCTAATTACGGAATGTATTGATAGTCTTATGTTATCTCACTTTGATGGTAGATAATTTGTTGGTTGTTTTTATACTTACACGAGTTCCTCTTGTTTTCGATTATATGATACGATTCCGACGCTGGTAGTTATATTGTAGTGTAGCAAAATGAAAATTAAAAGTAGTAACATCTAAATTACTTGGCCAGAGATGGATATTCCATTAATTTATGGGATTGTTTCACAACGGGTGGGCTTGAAAATGAACATGGACAAGACGAAAATTATGTCAAATGCCAATGTTGTGCCCACCCCAGTCTCTGTTGGAAACTCGGTACTCGAAGTTGTTGACTCATATATCTACTTAGGACAAGTAGTCCAGTTAGGTAGGTCCAACTTCGAGAAAGAGGTCAACCGCCGAATCCAACTCGGTTGGGCAGCGTTCGGGAAACTACGCAATGTCTTTTCGTCCGACATACCTCAGTGCCTCAAGACGAAAGTCTTCAACCAATGTGTGTTACCAGTGATGAGTTACGGCACCGAAACGTGGTCTTTCACTATCGGCCTCATCTCAAAGCTCAAAGTCGCTCAACCAGCTATGGAGAGGGCTATGCTAGGTGTTTCTCTACGTGATCGAATCCGAAATGAGGAGATCCGTAGACGAACTAAAGTCACCGATATAGCCCACCGGATTAGTAAGCTGAAGTGGCAATGGGCAGGCCATATTGCTCGCAGAGCAGATGGCCGATGGGGTCGAAAAGTACTAGAGTGGAGACCACGGACTAGCAAGCGCAGCGTAGGACGTCCACCAGCAAGGTGGACAGACGACCTTATAAAGGTCGCCGGAAGACGCTGGATGCAGGCCGCTTCCAACCGGTATCTGTGGAGATCTAAAGGGGAGGCCTATGTTCAGCAGTGGACGTCCTATGGCTGAGATGATGATGATGATGGGATTGTTTCTATATAATATAATTATTATTTCTGCATCCAGCTATTATTTCCGTTGCAGTTAGTCATCTGCCTAGCCTTTTCCCAACTATATTGAGGTTGGCTTCCAGTCGAACCAGATGCAGCTGAATATCAGTATTTTACATGGATCGACTGCCTATCGGACCTCCATAACCCAATAACTGGGTAATACGATACCCCACGGTAAGACTGGTTGTTAGACTTTTACCCCCTTATTAATAAACGTGGACTAAAGTTACGCCAAGGTTAATCCTTCAGGTAGTCATAGATAGCACTTTTCACAATTATCAGAAAATCTTGCTGGTTATCAGGGAAAAACCAAATCAAGGTTTACGAATATTCTACATTCTAAAAATACAATACCAGGTTAGCTACTAACAACAAATTCTCGGAACAAACTAGGTAACAAGTAACAAATGACATAAATTTCCTATATTATAATATAATGTTTCCTAGAAAATACACCATCATAGATTCAAAGAACGCTATCGCAAAGCGACAATTTTATTGAACTTTCCTATCATATACCTCCATTATTTCTGGGAATAATTCATTAGTATTTATGCCTATTATATTTATTTGCCTTAAGATAACTAACTAGCTAAGGCGTATCTCACACGGGACCAGTGAATTGAATCACACGTTGCCAGCCCGTACGAAATCCGTTGATACCTAAGCCCCTTCGCACACTAGGCAACCCAAGTCTCCGATACCTTACGATTTTGATGTACATTGAGGCGTGCCTGTGTACAAACCTCTATGAATTTGTATTGCGATAATCACCTGGATACAAAAGTGGTAAGGTATTCGAGACTTGCGTCGCCTAGTGTACGAAGGAGCTTATACATAGCGGGACACCGCTAGAACGCGTGGACAAAACACGGTACTCGGTAGTGTTATTCCCTGAGGACTCAGTGGTGGCAGAGCGGGTTGTGTTTAGTAAATTTTCAACTTTATGCTGTAGAGCTTTTAGTTACAAGTCAAAAGATAAGCCGATTTAGTCCTTGACGTTGATAAATTTTTATATTTATGTGTTAGAACTTAACTTTATGTGCTATTTTGCATGCCTTAGTTAAGGCAGAAAGTATAAGGATCACTCAATTTGTCAATTAACATCTCAATATTGTACCTACTTTCTGTGCAAATAAACCATTATTCTATTCTACAACATAAACTTGAAAATACATGCTTGTCAACGAGTTCACCGCAATGACGGTTCACCGTAGTTTTCTGAAGATAATACAGGAGTATTGTACGACTGTTGTTTTAGAAAATGTGTCTGCCTACGCAGAAATTATGTACGTGGAAATAGAAACAAAAATCAAAAGATACTTTTGCTAAGCTTTGAATTATTTATATAAATCTTTTATGGTTATTTTACCTTTGAACTTAATCATAATTGAGTTTATTAGCAAACAGATCTTTATTCATCATTTTCCACACCCACGTTGTTGGAAGATACCTGATTATTATTTTGATATTCAATTTGTTTTTGTTCTCAATCTTTTTGTAATCTTTTTTTTTTGTCATGATAATTAGAGAGACGATCTTCCTCAAAGGTATTCAGTTTTATGTAACTTGTGGTGACAAGCAGTTTATTCTCTTGGTCCATCATCGAAAATGCGGACCTTCACAGAAGTAACTCGACACTTTTGAGTGAATCCTACTCCCTGTTAGTTCCGAATACATACATTCTGTTAACATCGGGAGTCGGGACAACGGTCCAATTATGTTGTCATCCATTTTTGGTTCATACCACAAACTAATCTTATGTCGTCGGCCGGTTACGGGTTTCGCATTTAGATAGTAGTACCCCTGGGCCGTCTGTATTTCGACCACCATCTTGTTGGCAAAGAGTTTTGACTGTGTTTTCTTGGCATGCAAGTATTCCTGCTCCTTCTGTGTGGGTTTGCTTCATGTGAGGCTTTATCTTTGCCTCTAGACTAATTTCCGGACAATGTCAATCCCATAAAAAAACCTGCCAAGTTTTTTAGAAGGATTCCATACTACCATATTATCATCAATAAAAACGGCAAATAAAGCATGTTTGTTGTGTGGGAGTCCCTTAAATATTTATTTCATGCTGTTGTTATATCGGCAACAGAAATACATCATCTGAGAAATTTTCAACTGTCTAACTATCACGGTTCTTGAGATACAGCCTGGTGACAAACGGACAGACAGACAGAATAGTGTCAGTTACCATTTGCAATAAAAATAATCCCTTACTCTTAATAATATAATCTATACATATAATAAAATAGTAGGAAAGTCAAAACTGTACATTGAATATTTTTTGAAAAGAATACTTGGGGTGTGATCTACAATCGATACCGAAGCCAAAAATATAGTTTTTAGAATTTTTGTCTGTTTGTCTGTTTGTCTGTATGTATGTCCGGGATAAACTCAAAAAGTACTGGACGGATTTGAATGATTTTTGTTTTGTTGTATAGGTATTAAGTCTGGCCAACACATAGGCTATAATTTATCTTGGAAACTTGAACACCTGGTGCAGAACCACAACGGACCAGCTAAACTATAAGAGATACAAAAATGGTGCGATAGCAAAAATTGTTCCGCGTGATGAGCATTTTCTGCTGAGGGAATAAATTTGAAGATCTGGAACACCTGATGTGGAATTCCAAGAGCCCAGCTACACTATAACATATACAGGAATGAAGTCTTAGCAAGAGTTGCTCAGCCTGATGAGCACTCTCTATTGACGTATAAAAATTGAAGATCTGGAACACCTGTTGTGAAACTCCAAGAGCCCAGCTACACTATAACATGTAAAGGAATGACGTCTTAGCAAAGTTGTTCAGCCTGATGAGCAGTCTCTGTTGACGTATAAAAATTGAAGAACTGGAACACCTGATGTGGAACACCAAGAGCCCAGCTACACTATTACTTAAACAGTAATGACGTCTTTGCAAAGTTGTTCAGCTTGACGATCACTCTCTGTTGACATATAAAAACTGAAGATCTGGAACACCTGATGTGGAACACTAAGAGCCCAGCTACACTATAACATATATAAGAATGACGTCTTAGCAAGAGTTGCTCAGCCTGATGAGCACTCTCTGTTGACGTATAAAAATTGAAGATCTGGAACACCTGTTGTAGAACTCCAAGAGCCCAGCTACAAAGGAATGACGTCTTAGCAAAGTTGTTCAGCCTGATGAGCAGTCTCTGTTGTACGTCACTAACAAAGTAAGATGCGTATTTTTTTTTTGTTTTTTGTGGTTTAAAATCCCATTTGACTAAGACAACACTGCAACATTCAACGTGTTCGTAGTCATGAAACTGTGACAAAGCAAAGGTGTTTCAGGATTGTAATGTAGTCGTCTTCCCCTGGATGCGACGGCCCTCCACCGCGTCTATCGAGGCGCATCGCCAGGAGAATGATCTTCTCATCCGCACGCAAAATACGCGCATATGACGTGGAGTTGCGGATACCAGCCCGCTATACAATACAATACAATCGCCAGGATGAATCCCAGGAAAGAGCTCCGGCGCGATCACAGGGCAATATGGAGAGAGCGACTGTCGCAACCGAGTTCCGGGCACGCCCCAACTAAGGCTGCCAACATTTTTTTGTCAGAATATAGTATTTTTTTTTGAAAAAGCCATAAAAAATATAGTACGCTTCATAAAAATATAGTATTTTAGTAGGGAAGAATAAAAAATAGACTAAAGTTATATTTTTACTTATTTTTTTTTTAAAACTATATTTTTTTGCACTTCTTCCATATTTTTTTAAAAACGTGTTCGTAAATTGCAGGAAGTTTTTTTTATTTTACTAATTTTAGTAATGAAATAGAAACGCAAAATATGTATAAACATTTAGCTATTGTACGGAAATATAGTATTTTCGCGTACTACATATTTCTTCAAAAGTATATAGTACGGAGACCCTAAATATAGTACAATAGGTACTATATATTATAGTACGGTTGGCAACCCTAGCCCCAACCGCGGTGGTAAGACCCCTCTTTAAGGAGTGGCTGGATAGGCGTTACGGCGTCCCGCCTGACCTACCACATGACGTAGGTCCTCAACGAACACGAAAGTTTCGGGAGGTAGCAGTGTCGGATAGGGAAGGAAGAAACGCCTGGGTGTCACCACTGCGTGGATCGCCTGGAGGACACGGTGGAGCATACGGTGCAGGACTACCCACTTGGGCAGAGAACCGCCGTGTCCTCACTACGACGATAATCGGTGACCTCTCGGGCTTAGTATTGGTCGAGACCATGATGCTGCGGGGCGAGACAGAATGGGAAGCAGTCGCCTCTTTCTGCGAAGCAGTCATGCTAGCGAAGGAGGAGGCGGGACGCATGAGGGAGAGGACAATGTCCACCTCCAGCCCAGCCGCAGCGGTAGACGCCGATGGCGACAGGCGTCGCTACACGATCTCCAGCCACTGTAGGCGCGGCCATGCGGGCGGCGAGTAAGAGTGCACGTTGTGTTCCACGTGATGTATTGCCACGCTAAAAAAAATGTAATCGTCTGAATGTACCATGTCGAACAAAAAAGCCGTCGAGGCCGTGGACAGAACACTTTGAGACATTCGCCATGATTATAGACCCATGGACAATATCACGGTAGGTACTGTTCTCCGGAAAATTCCGGCAGACACTGCCCGTTGTAAGAAGAATTGATAAGTTACGTATTCGGAGTCCCATCAAGTATAACACTTCAGGAAAATTCTTGGCTATTTGATCGTGCGATACTAAAAAAATGACCGAACCGCTGCAATAAATGAAAACATATTAGCCGAAATTGTTGGGAATGATGTGGTTCACACGTCATACAATAACGTCGTCAATCAGGATGATGCCAGCAACTACCCACTCGAGATTTTAAATTCATTAACTGCCTGTGGTCCTCGAGCTCATAAAATAACCTTAAAGTAATAATAATGCTTCTAAGAAATCTAACTCCACCAAAATTGTGCAATGTAACGCGACTAATAGTTACTGCATTACACAGAAATTTAAGCGAAGCTGAAATTCTCACCGGATGTGGCTCAGGGGAAACTGCATTGATACCGTGAATACCACTCATCTCCAACAATTTCCTTTTCCAGTTCAAACTCACACAATTCCCGGTAGCCGCTTACTTCGCGATGACCATAAATAAGCCCCAAGGACAGACCCTGAAGGAAGCTGATGTCGACCTAAGGTCCAACTGTTTTTCCCACTGCCAACTATATATAACACATGCTCGCCTGTCAGTAATGCTGACCAGCTTTTTATTTTAGCACCAGAGGGAAAAACAACCAATGTCGTATATAAAGTGTTGTGTCTGGAAGTTTTCATTTCATTTGCTTTAAAGTTTGTTATAGAATCTATCTATCTAGTGGGACATCAGGTACCCTCACTTTCTCAACGAATTAAAAAAGAGAATATTGGTATTAGGTGCATAAAACCAAATACAATGCGGACGAAATCGCGGGCAACAGCTAGTAGAATATAATATAGAAAAAAAACTAAAAAAAATGAGCTATTTCTTACACTAAGATTATTTCTAACATTATACACGCAAAACGGACGATACATTTTCTTTCCCTCTAACATTAGTTACTTAGACTGGTTCCACGACCAGTTTTCTATTTCTGCCCACATAGCTAGGTAAACCGATCGAGTATTTTACCCCCTGTAGTCCTGTCTCTTTGATTGTAACGAATGTTTCCTGGCTTTAATCTAAGTCCATGGTAATAAGGAACTACTGTAAGAGACTAGAACTTCATGAAAAAGTCTTGAGGAAGTAAAACTATACGTCGAAATTACTTTTGGTGATCACCTTACGATTTTAAGAGATAATAAAGTCGTTACAGCTCGCTTGATAAACTGAGTTTTGCATTTTAATCGAGATTTGTGACCAATATTGATTGTAAGGACTACGCCGGGTACGCGGGACTGTCTTGGTGATGTGACCCTGGAACATACAGGGCTATTGAAGGAATACCTTGAAATTTAGTCAGTACGAGTCTAATGGGCCTACCACACGCACAAACTTCACCACAGTTTTGCCTGCGCAAGCTTCTCGCATGAAAAAACAATATACGGTCGGCAACACTGAACGCCCAACCACACACGCAGGCAAGTACGCGCAGGCCGGGCTTGCGCAGGCAAAACTGTGGTGAAGCTTGTGCGTGTGGTAGGCCAATACGGTCCTTTTTCCACTCCACTCTAGGCGGGGAGACACATTTGAAGATTTAAACACTCACACACAGTTAATTGTATGGATAAAATTAGTTATTCGTAAAGTAGAGGCGGTTTACGTTTTCCATACAATTTACGACGTGTGTACTTCAATTACGAAGTACAGCCGGTAAGAAGAATGTTATAGATTATAATCTTCAAGAATAAATCTTAGACAAGTAGAACTGCAGTTGGTGATCAGATTACAATTGTGAGGGGTGATAAAGTTGTTATAGATAAGTTGGTAGACTGAGATTGACGACTTTTAGGAAACTAAAAGACTTGTTGACGCTTTCCATGCTCCAAGGGGTGGCTCTAACTTTGACCAGAAGTTAGGCGTGGCCATACAATAGAGTTGAGCGTTAATTATTCCACTTTATTTAATTTAAGCAGTATTATTGGAACGAAGTTCCTTATCGCGCGTTGTGAAAGGGGGCTAGACGGAAAAAAATCTTACGAAAAGTTGTCACGACACTTTTTGCTATAGTAAGAGACAGACAGATATGTTTCTCTATCTGTCTCTCTCTCTCGCAAGCCAGATATTTTCATTTCTATTTCGCATTGAACAGTGTGGTATCGCGACGATTATTTTTGTTGAGTGTATACAGGTTTTTTGTAAATAATAAGTAATAAAAAAAATAATAATAATGAATCCTTAATGAAAAAATATCGAGGTTTTCGTTATCGGTGTCGTTTTCATGGTTTTCCAGGGTGTTTAAACCGATGGTGCAGTCAAAATGTAAATCCAAGATGGCGGCAGCATAAATTATTATCGAAGATTTCGTCATGGGTGTCGTTTTCATGGTTTTCGAGGGTGTTGAAACCGATGTTGCAGTCAAAATGTAAATCCAAGATGGCGGCTGCAAAAAATATCGAGGTTTTCGTCATGGGTGTCGTTTTCATGGTTTTCGAAGGTGTTGAAACCGATGGTGCAGTCAAAATGTAAATCCAAGATGGCGGCTGCAAAAAATATCGAGGTTTTCGTCATGGGTGTCGTTTTCATGGTTTTCGAGGGTGTTGAAACCGATGGTGCAGTCAAAATGTAAATCCAAGATGGCCGCTGCATAAATTATCGAAGTTTTCATCATGGGTGTCGTTTTCATGGTTTTCGAGGGTGTTGAAACCGATGTTGCAGTCAAAATGTAAATCCAAGATGGCGGCTGCAAAAAATATCGAGGTTTTCGTCATGGGCGTCGTTTTCATGGTTTTCGAGGAAGTTGAAACCGATGGTGCAGTCAAAATGTAAATCCAAGATGGCGGCTGCAAAAAATATCGAGGTTTCGTCATGGGTGTCGTTTTCATGGTTTTCGAGGGTGTTGAAACCGAGGGTGCAGTCAAAATGTAAATCCAAGATGGCGGCTGCAAAAAATATCGAGGTTTTCGTCATGGGTGTCGTTTTTATGGTTTTCGAGGGTGTTGAAACCGGTGGTGCAGTCAAAATGTAAATCCAAGATGGCAGCTGCATAAATTTATCGAGGTTTTCGTCATGGTTGTCGTTTTCATGGTTTTTGAGGGTGTTGAATCCAATATTGCAGTCAAAATGTAAATCAAAGGTGGCGGCTGCCAAAATTATCGAGGTTTTCATCATGGATGTCGTTTTCGTTGTTTTTGAGGGTGTTGAAACCGATATTACTATCAAAATAGAAATCCCAGATGTCAAATAACAAAAATCAAAAAATATTATTATAACTTAAAAAAAATAAAATTTTATTACAATTCCTTCACTAATTAATCGAAAGGAACTTCGTTCCATCCGGGTGTCCCTTAACACCTCTCAAGTTTTTATTGTTATAATTTAAAAGACGACTTTCTATTCATGAAGAGGAAGGAAGTTGATCTGGAGGCGAAGCACGAGATCTGGTTTCTGGTGCCTTTCTGGTGCCCAAACAGGGCAAAAAAAATGCGTAAGTGTAAAAAACCACGTCCATCTATCCTCACACACATTTATTATAAGTAAGATATATATTTTTTGTAGAGAATACGTAAGTAACATTCTTAGGTGACATCTAACAAGTAGATCGAAAGACAGCAGACAAATGATGAGACATATTATGCACTTAAAACCCGTTATCCGAGGTGTCAACGTATCCTCATATTTATTATAATCTAAGTTGACAGCTAACCCTTTCCCTGCTCACTTGGACCGCAGTCCTCGTGCGGTTAATAACTAACTGTAGTTAACCATAACCGTCTAACTAGAAATCAGGTTACTTTAAACCATGGTTATGATTTTGAAGTATGTTTAGGTATTTTAGATTTAATTATTTAATTTGCTGAATAGTTAAATACTATTTTAAGCTATCACGGCTTATAGATTTAAAATGTCACGGATATGATCCTGAGATATACCTGAGAATAGTTGATTATCATCTACACAGCCTTTTCAAATATGTAGCAGTCTTCCAATATAAATCAGGATGCAACTGATTATCAATATTTTACATAGAGCTACAATCGATCTGACGTCTACAACCAAGTAACTGGCTTACAATCTAACTAACTTGGGTAAGACTGCTATTCAAGGTTTTCTGTAACCAAAGTCAAAGATCTGAATTGACCATAAGAAAACGTTGCCTTATCAACAACCATCACATTTAAAGAACCAATTAGTGTTCTAGCTAATCATTACTCAACATCAGGAAGTTTGAGACACTCGACAAGTCTAACTAAGACATATTTTTCCGTTTTCAATGCAGGAAATCATAAAAATATCCTGCTATTGGTACAAGTATAAAATATAACCCTTAATACTCGTCGCTGTAATTTTATCTATCTATGATTATCTGTGCAAATCAAAGACAAGATGATCAGGCGATAATGTTCAAGACTTCCTTGGACATGTCTTGTAGCGGTACTAATGAATTTCTTTGACTTCTTACTCCTCAGCTTACGGTGTTGGGTTTCACGGTAATTTCTGCCTTTTCCTGTATTCTGTAGTTGGAATTACGGATAGGCAGATAGATATGTCGAAATAAAGCTTGTTTTATCGCTTAATTTCAAACATTTTATTGTGCTCTTATGCAACGGAGTATAAGCTCTTTTGCAACAGAGTTTTCTGTGTAGGAATTTGTTAGGAACTTTCTAATTAGTCTGTTCTTTTCTAGTAGGCTGAGCCTTTATACAATATTTTCTAAAGTTCCATTAAACTAATGTTGTTTTGAGTGTATTTAGCAGTACAAGGTTTACGGGGAAATTTTTCAGTCTTTTGTTTTAAATTAAAAAAAAATATACAATTACTGCACAAAATACAACGTTCATGTCAAAGCATCAAAAAAAGTACGAGAAAAAAAACTTGAAATAAAAATACATAACTTTGTCACAATTATAAATTATTACGACTATCCTCTTACTGCTAAAGATCCTACTTAAGGCAGAATTTAAACTATGACGTAAAAATAGAACACGAAAAAAAACACGAGCAATTTTCGTTCAGAAACACATTCCTACCTAATTTTTCTCCAGATTTAGTTTAGTAACTAATCGACTGAACCAGTCGGGCGCGTCTCATGTTGTCCAAAGCCATAATCATCATTATTGAAGCCTCCCATGACATGCTATATCGCTAAATGCTGACGAGAACGAACATTATCCGTAATGAGTTCAGAAACTGCATAATATTGTGTTGGTTATGTTGGTGCACCAACACTGGCTAATTGTGTCTAGAGGAGAATGCAGACTTGACAGATTCGATGAAAGAAAGAAAGAAAGAAAATGAGTTTACTCAACAAAATATAACACACAAAGTTTTCACAAAAATTATAAAATAGGTACTATGTGCCTTACTGCTGTACTAAATGAGCTCAGTTCTGCAAAAAAAGTTAGGGCACTAGACGCCGATTTACAGATGATAAGCGTACCTACTAAAAGTTAATTCTATTTTTACTGATTTCAAATCAGGATCAAAGGCCAGGCTGAGAATCGTAATCAGAACGTCTAAATATCGTATATCGTATTCGTCTCAACGAATACAGTTAATCTAAGTGTTTTTATTCAAACGTTTATTTTGATTGACTTTGTCTTTGAATTTCTCTATAACTTTGAGCACGTTATTTTAGTCAAACTACGTAAATTGTTTTGTATATTTCTTTACTTCCTTATCTATATTTACTTGGATTTAAAAAGTGACACCAGACGCCATATACAAAAGAAAACAATATTTTGATAAATACAATACATAAAATCTGCATGGCTCTTTATAATGAAGGGCCCTGCATTGGACGAGCAATGGGACTGAAATGTCAGAAATATTGAAGAGTTTCGAGTACAATAATTATCTGTATTTCTCTTTAAAATGTGGTAATTTAGGTATTTAAGGACATGTTTAAAATAAGTGCTTTATTTACTGTCATGTTAGTAGTTGACGTGCCTTAATGCACTTTTAAAAATGCTTCAAAAGGCGTCGACTTTTGAGCCCAGCCTTAAGTTTATTTTTTGGTTTCTTTTTTTAAATCAAGTTATTTCAACGTAGTTTTGAAAAGTTGTACTTGACAACACAAAGTTGCACTTTTGTATCAAACATTTTATTTCTTCTTTTAATAATAATATTTACTAAATACTTTTCAGTATTCTAGATTTATTGATAAAAACGATCATTTCACGATATCCCAAGAAACCTGTAATTGTGTTTTTCCTACCACAATGGTTTTTTTTGATAAAATAGTACACTTAGTGGCAACAAAAAAAAACACAATTTACGAACCAACCCGAAAAGCTATCAAATTGCAAATTGGCACCAAAACCTAGTAAGAATTAATAAACATCACGCCTTCACAGTCCGTACTATTTTAATAATCTACAAAGCTTCGATTTATCCTCGCCAATTTGGATGCAAACCGATAAAATAATAACCACAACCAATCGGTCACAGTAACGCCATGTTGGTATTATTAATTTTGTGGTATCGACATTCCATTTGAGGTACCTACTCGTTGGTGCAACAAAATAATAGTAAAGTTTGTGAGTTTATTTGTAGGAAGTTTTTGTCTGGAATTACTAAACTGTTTTTTTTTTTGTTAATTCTTTAACCAATTAAAAGCTATGCTCAAGCTTTAAATTACACCGAAACGCACTGTCAGACTTGCATCATCATCACCTGCCTAGCCTTTTCCCAACTACAACATTATTTTTTGTTTATGCGAAACCCGACACACCTGTCCAATATTTTTGTGTAAAGAATCTATGTATAAAATTTTAAAACCGTATCACAGAAAAGTTATAAGCTTGTGTATTACCTGGTTGTCCGTGTAAAAACATGCTCATTTCGCGGTACACCCGCGTAAACCGCGTCTCCTGTGTTATACACTCGTGATAATAGTTTGGCAATAGGTACAGTCAGCATTAAAAGTCGATGACCACATTCAGATTTTCAAAATTACTGTACATTATATCACCCATAAATCGCTCAACAAGATAGGTACCAGTATTGAATGAACATCATTAAAGTTCAAAATTAACTGAACACTAATTTGTCAAAAGTCACTGAACACCATTTTGTCAAAAATTGCTGATCGTTATGATACCCGAAAATATCATAACATTCAGTTTTACAAAAGTTAATGAACAATACAAAATGCTTGTTTTGGTTATCCAGTATAATCACGGCAACGTCCAAGAGTAACTTAACATCATAAATAACAAAAGTCACTGAACAATCTAAAATGCTTGTATTAGTTAAATCTAGTGAAATCACGGCAACGTCCAAAATTAGCTTAACATCATAAATGACAAAAGTCACTGAACATTACTTTGTTTCGGATACGTAGTGTGTAAACTTATATCTACTATGAAAAGTAGCTGAACTGCAAACTAATCTTCGTGATCGAATCCGAAATGAGGAGATCCGTAGACGAACTAAAGTCACCGATATAGCCCACCGGATTAGCAAGCTGAAGTGGCAATGGGCAGGCCATATTGCTCGCAGAGCAGATGGCCGATGGGGTCGAAAAGTACTAGAGTGGAGACCACGGACTAGCAAGCGCAGCGTAGGACGTCCACCAGCAAGGTGGACAGACGATCTTATAAAGGTCGCCGGAAGACTCTGGATGCAGGTCGCTTCCAACCGGTACCTGTGGAGATCAAAAGGGGAGGCCTATGTTCAGCAGTGGACGTCCTATGGCTGAGATGATGATGAGATGATGATGTTCAAGTGACAAGCACATTTTTTATTTTATGGTTCTGTAGAACGAACGAGCGAAAACGAAAATAAATGAGAAATTAGAACTTGGCTCTAATTTCACATTTATGTTTTTGATGGGATTTCATTACTTTTTGAACATAAATATTATTAGTAAGTAGCCTGTGCTGATTGTTACATGTGTAATTACAGTTACAGGCAGTAAGTATAAAAGTGTGCCTAAGGGAAAAAAAAATTATTAAAACTAGAACTCCGCCGAACTTAGGTCTCTTCCTCTGTGAATTTCAATTTAAATTTTTTCGTGGGATACTTTCGGAAAATCTAAATACACGTGTCACCTCAGTTGATTTTAGGTTTGAAAAGGAAGGGGTTGTGGATGGGTCAAAATTAAGTCCAATAGGGCTTAATTAACTTATTTTGACTTCATTTTGAGGGAAAATTAATAACAATAACCTGTATTAAAAGAGAAATATGGTTTCTAGATACTAAACCGAACGAATAAGATATACAACGAAAACAGATTAATACGCATCTTTTAATAAATTGAAAGAATATATAGGTTAGTGAATATATATAATATATTCACTAACTTGGTAATAATTCACTTGGTATAAAATCACCCCCCAAGTTAGTGAATATATTATATATATTCACCCCAAGTTAGTGAATATATATAATATATTCACTAACTTGGCGGGTGATTTTATAAAAATCTAAAAAAGGCGTGTTTGATCAATTTTATCTCATTTCTGTAGGTATACTGAGTTTCAAATTTGTCCGCTTGCGTGTTATGTTATTTTCCCATACAAAATTTTACGTCATCAAAATCACAAAATGAGATTAGTTTTAAAAAACTAATAATGCCAATCTTTTTTCTGTGTTTTAAATTATAATCCCAAGTAATTAGATTTCACATAAAAAGGTTTTCACTCTCTTAGAGTTGGATTCTCGTAAAATCCTTTCTTAATGATAACTTTCTTACTAGCGGTTTTTTTTTTACGTGGCAAAATCATCAAATGAGTCCTCCCACCCCGGGCAGGGCGGGAGGGACTGTCAGACTTGTACTGACTAAAATCCACGGTGTCCTTCGGTAGCCCTTTCTGTGCCGGAGTCGCGGTATACGTATGTCCCGCAACCCCGGCAGGACTGTGGCCCTCTATAGGGGGGCCCCGTCATTATGCTGACGCTCCTTGAGGCGCGCGTGGAACACAACGCGCCGTCGACCCGGGCATGGTCCATGGTCGGGCAGCGAGTTGCCCTTTACTCGCCGCCCGCATGCCCGCGCCTACGGTGGCCAGAGATCGTCCCGCGACATCCGTCGCCGTGGGCGTCTACCACTGCGTCTGGGGCGGAGGTAGGACGGTATCCTCTCTATCAAGCGGCCCGCCTCCTCCTTCGCGAGCATGACTGCTTCGCAGAAGGAGGCTACCGCCTCCCACTCCGTCTCACCCCGCAGCATGGCCGCGACCAATGCCGGGCGCGAGAGGTCTCCGCCTATCGCCGCCGTGAGGACACGGCGGTGCTCCGCCCAAGCAGGGCAGTCCTGCACCGTGTGCTCCACCGTGTCCTCCGGGCGGTCCTATTGGACTTAATTTTGACCCATCCACAACCCCTTCCTTTTGAAAACCTAAAATCAACTGAGGTGACACGGCATGTATTTAGATTTTCCGAAAGTATCCCACGAAAAAATTTAAATTGAAATTCACAGAGGAAGAGACCTAAGTTCGGCGGAGTTCTAGTTTTAATATTTTTTTTCCCTTAGGCACACTAAATTTATACTTACTGCGTGTAACTGTAATTACACATGTAACAATCAGCACAGGCTACTTACTAATAATATTTATGTTCAAAAAGTAATGAAATCCCATCAAAAACATAAATGTGAAATAAGAGCCAATTTCTAATTTCTCATTTATTTTCGTTTTCGCTCGTTCGTTCTACAGAACCATAAAATAAAAAATGTGCTTGTCGCTTGAACACCCTCTTCTAATATTTCTCATTGATACTTAGTATGAAAAAATATTAATTTTTCAAAGTTAAATTCGTAATTTACATCCATTTAATTTTCTTTTTTTACCGACTTCAAAAGGAGGTTATCAATTCGACCCGTATGTATGTAATATTTCCAGAACTGTCCAGTTTTCGAATATGTTGGTCTATAAAAGCGTCTGAACAAATGTGCCAAATTTCGAAAGCGTATGTATGTATGTATGTATGTGTATATTATGTATGTTTTTATGTTTGTGTTCGCATATCTCCGGAACTACAAGTCCGATTTAAGTAATTCTTTTTTTGTTATACTAGGTATTGTTCAACTTAGGGTACACTGCAAGTTTCATCAAAATAACGCCTGGGTGTCACCACTGCGAAGATCGCCCGGAGGACACGGTGGAGCATACGGTGCAGGACTGCCCAGCTTGGGCGGAGCACCGACGTGTCCTCACGGCTGCGATAGGCGGAGACCTCTCGCGCCCGGCATTGGTTGCGGCCATGCTGCGGGGCGAGACGGAGTGGGAAGCGGTCAGCTCCTTCTGCGAGGCAGTAATGCTCGCGAAGGAGGAGGCGGGCCGCGCGCGAGAGAGGACAGTGTCCTCCCTCCGCCCCAACCGCGGTGGTGCACGCCCACGGCGACGGACGTCGCAGGACGATCTCCGGCCACCGTAGGCGCGGGCATGCGGGCAGCGAGTAAAGGGCAACTCGCTGCCCGACCAAGGACCATGCCCGGGTCGACGGCGCGTTGTGTCCCACGCGCGCCTCAAAGAGCGTCATCATAATGACGGGGCCCCCCTCTCAGAGGGCCAAAGCCTGCCGGGGTCGCGGGATTATTTCCTTACCGTGACCCCGGAACATAACAGGCTACTGAAGGACACCGTGGATTTTAGTCAGTAGAAGTCTGACAGTCCCTCCCGCCCTGCCCGGGGCTGGAGGACTCATTTGATGATTTTGCCACGTAAAAAAAAAAAAAAAAAAAAAAAGTTTCATCAAAATCGGTTCAGTAGTTTTTGGGAAATGGATATTTATGTGGTGACGGATTACAAGATTAGTGCACATGTAAGACAAATACCTATGTATTTTACAATACAAGAATTGGGGTTGAATAAATAATAAATAAATAAACTAAAAAGGGTAAATAAAAACTTTTTCAAAAAAGTAACCGACTTCAAAAACAACAACAAAAAAGGGTGAAATAACCTAATTAATAACTTCTTTCGGAAGTCGGTGGCAAAAATCAATCAAAATAAAAATATAGCCACCGACTTCCGAAAGAAGTTATTAATTAGGTTACTTCACCCTTTTTTGTTGTTGTTTTTGAAGTCGGTTACTTTTTCTGAAAAAGTTTTTTTACTTGCTTTAGTTTGGATAGGACAAGATTGGATTTATAACTCTGAAGATTTTTTAGTTTGCAGTTCAGCTACTTTTCATAGTAGTTATAAGTTTACACACTACGTATCCGAAACAAAGTAATGTTCAGTGACTTTTGTCATTTATGATGTTAAGCTAATTTTGGACGTTGCCGTGATTTCACTAGATTTAACTAAAACAAGCATTTTAGATTGTTCAGTGACTTTTGTTATTTATGATGTTAAGTTACTCTTGGACGTTGCCGTGATTATACTGGATAACCAAACCAAGCATTTTGTATTGTTCATTAACTTTTGTAAAACTGAATGTTATGATATTTTCGGGTATCATAACGATCAGCAATTTTTGACAAAATGGTGTTCAGTGACTTTTGGCAATTAGTGTTCAGTTAATTTTGAACTTTAATGATGTTCATTCAATACTGGTACCTATCCTGTTGAGCGATTTATGGGTGATATAATGTACAGTAATTTTGAAAATCTGAATGTGGTCATCGACTTTTAATGCTGACTGTACCTAACCGTATGGTGATTGTATTGTAATTAACTGGTAATAAAATAAAATTAAAATATTTAAGAAAAAAAAAAATAACGTGGTGTAAAAATTATTGGAATCGAATCAGTTACTGATTCTGAACAAACTATATTCAGGTTTCGCATATACTAAAAATAATGTTGTATATTGTGGTCGGCTTCCAGTCGAACCAGATGCAGCTGAATATCAGTATTTTACATGAAGCGACTGCCTGTCGGACCTCCACAACTGGGTAATACGATACCCCATGGTAAGACTGGTTGTCAGACTTTAGAGCTTCTGACTCAGTAACGACTGTCAAAGATCTACAAGTGACAGCCGGGATCAACGGCTTTACGTGCTTTCCGAGACACGGAGGAAACTCGCTATAACAGATGGTCACCCATCCACAGACCAACCTCGACAAGCGCGGCTTAACCCGGAAGATCAGCCTGTGTGGCTGTAATTATTTAGCCACGAGCTCCTGTCTGACTTGCATTGACTTAAATTCACCGTATTCCTTCAATTGCTCTTTACGTTCCAGAGTCTTCCATACGGTTGCCCCAAAGCCCGCCGGGGTCGCGGGACTAACGGGTAACCGTGTCCCCGGAACGTAAAGGGCTATTGAAGACACCGTGGATTTTAGTCAGTACGAGTCTGTCAGTCCCTCCCGCCCTGCCCTGGGTGGGAGGACTCATTTGATGATTTTACCAAGCTAAAAAAAAATCCCCGTTTTGACGCCTGGCTATCTGCAGTATTAATTTTCATCTTCATCTTATTCATAAAACTAAAGGTTTTTTTGAAAATATATCGAGTTTGCGATAAGACTGCCCATTAATATAACCCTTTAATTAACTTATAAGTTCAAAGTAGTAGTTCTTTGTTCCGGGGTCACAGTAATAAGTCCCGCGACCCCGGCAGGCTTTGGCTCTAGAGGGGGCCCCCATCATCATGCTGACGCTCTTTGAGGCGCGCGTGGAACACAACGCGCCGTAGGGTCGACCCGGGCATGGTCCATGGTCGGACAGCGAGTCGCCCATTACTCGCCGCCCGCATGTCCGCGCAAAGTAGTAACACTAGTCATTTTAATGGTTACATAATAGACTCTTCTATGTATCTATCTAGCATTAAGTACACTTCTGACCCCTCATGCCGTAATATTAAGTTATGTGGTAATTAATAGTTACGCGTATTCAGAAGCCCAAAAGACCACCGTGTTGAGCCATAAACCTATCATTATCTAATATTTAACTTGAAGCAATGTAAGAACAATGTTATGTACGTATGCTATTATATTTTTTTTCTCGGTAATTGCCAAAAGGCGTTGCGATTTGACACACTAGTATTATACTTTCGATATGGGGTTTTTGTATCAAATGGCACGGGTTCATTGTATTGATGCGTTTCACATAATAGTATATGGGAATTGGACGTTATAGTACCTACCGTAGAATTTACATGTAGCATTCACGAGCTTAACTGGGCGGAAAATTTTATTTTTATATTCAAGAAAAATTTACATAACATAATTATAACCCAAACTAGAAATATACAAGTGTTACTAACTAAATATTTACAAAACATAGTTACTAAACTAAAACTAATATTTAAAAATAAAACAAAAAAAAAACCCTAACTAAAAAGCTTAACTCACTCAAGTAAGTGCACTAACATTTCTTTTGTGTAAATTATAGCGGAGTATGAAAAAAAAAATTCAACATAATAGACTCGATGGAGTCGCGGGACTTTCTAATGTTACCGTGAGTAACCCCCTTTTTTACGTGGTAAAATCATCAAATGAGTCCTCGCATCCAGGGTGGGACGGAAGGGGCTGTTAGCCCCTTCATTCACTAGGCGACGCAAGTCTCCGATACCTTACGATTTTGGTATTCATAGACGCGTGCTTGTGTTCGAACCACTATGGGTTTGTATGCGATAGCCGCTTGGTTACCGAAGTCGTAAGGTATCGGAAACTTGAGTCGCGTTGTATACGAAGGGCCTTAGACTTGTACTGACTAAAATCCGCGGTGACCTTCAACAGCCTTTACGTTCCAGGGTCACGGGTTACCTGATGAGACAGCCCCGCGACCCCGGCACGCTTTGGCTCTCATCCAAATTGACTCTTTATTTCTAAACTAGCTGACCCGTGCCCACTTCGTTGGGCAGTAAATATCTTTATAATTTATAGCCTATAGCACTCAAGGATAATGTAGCTATCTACCAGTGAAAGAATTTTTAAAATCTGTTCATTACTTCCGGAGATTACCCCCTACATACAAACTTACAAACAAATGTTACCTCTTTATAATATTATTAGTATAGATTTACGCGAGTGAAGCCTCGAACAAAGAGCTAGTAAACAATAATTCTCAAAATTAAAACAATACACATACCAATGCGCATTGCAGTATTTGCAGTGCATATTTACTGAATGCGCTCACTTCCATCAGTTCCGTTTACTGCTCATGTTACGATAAGCGCATGATGTACCGAGTGTTTACGAGTATTGCGCTTTTATGGCTAATGGGTAAGCAGGGGTTCAAGTAAACTTAAGTAGGAGCAAATTAATTACTTGCCGTAACGTTTGGTCTTTGGCAAATATTACTAGCTGTTGCTCCGCCCGCTGCAACTGGAAAATTATTCCACAAGAGCATAAAATTGGGATGAGAAATATCCTATGTGTTAATCCAGGTTATGTTTAACTACCTGTGTACCAAATTTCATCCAAATCCGTTTAGTAGTTTTTGCGTGAAAGGCAAACAACCATCCATCCAAACATTCACGTTTATAATATTAGTGGGATTTTGATGATTTCATAAATTGATGATGATGATGATTTAATAAACTAAATTAAAATTTAATTTAATTAATTTATTATTTATTCTAAGATCCGAGAGCATATGACAGGAAACCTCCACGTGCGCCCGTGGACTGGAGTTCCCTCTCGGATACGTCCGGGGGGAAGACCAGTTTTTCGGGCCGGTGCACCCTGGGATGCGGGCAAAAACTCTTCCTTAGGCACTGTGTGCCTAAGGGGTCTCTTTGCCCGTATGCGAATAGCCTGTCGTGTGGACGCTCCAACGCGTGTCCCTCTGATTAGCAGAGGGCACAGCGGTGGAGCGGGCTTGCGGACGGTGAGTTATGGGTAGCTCGCCGTCCGACCAAGGACCAAGCCCGGGTCGGTGGCGCGTCGTGTTTCGCGCCAAATGCCTGCTGGGGTCGCGGGTTTTTTCTTAACCCAGGTTACCGTGGCCCCGGAACGTAAAGGGTATAGGAAGGAACACGGGTGGATTTTAGTCAGTAAGAGTCTGACAGTCCCTTCCGCCCCACCCAGGGCGGGAGAACTCATTTGATGATTTTACCACCTAAAAAAAAAAAAAAAAAAAAAAAGATCCGAGAGCATCAGATCGGCTTCAACTTATGAGTCGACTTCGACTTATTTTCGTGGGTTCAAATCCAGCCAGGTGCATTACTTTGTGTAAAGTCACCATCACCGCTCTCATAACGGTGAAGGAAAACATGGTGTGGAAACCGGCGAAATGTCCTAGAACCAAAACTTCGAAGACATGTGACATCTACCAAAACGCAATGGGCCCGCGTGATGGATTATGGTCCACTCTCTCTCTCAGAAAGGAGGCATGTGTCCCAGCAGTGGGCTGATGATGATGATTCCGAGATATTTTAGTTTTTCTATGATGTGCTTACATGCCCGCAATGTTCCCGAGGATCTTCACAAAGAAAGTTGGATGTATTAACCACATGTGAGCACACGAACGCCTAGGTTTGAACCTATGATCAACTCATAAGTTCCATCCTACCACTATTGCACTGCTCTCAAGTGTAAAAATGGAAATGTGCATTTTCATATAAAATGGTAAAGCGATAAATTACAATAAATGTAACCGAACATCCGTTACACCATCGCCAGTAGAATTGTGTATAGAATAATGTAGGAAGACATAATAGTTTTTTGTGGAAGACTTTCATATCCTCTGTCTTCCACAGTAGTTATTATGTAATGCCAATAATGACAAAGGCGGAAATATATTCCAACTTAATACATTATGGTAGGTATACTTATTCACGCAGAGGATTTAAGCTATTGTCAAACAGACAGGCGAAACGAATGCGTGCCGAAGCGTTTTTGTTAGTAATGTATGGAATTGTTTGAAGCCTGTCACATAGACTATCGGACCGCTTTCGTTTTTCAATGTGACTGGTATTTAACAACTCCATATATTACAAACAAAAATGGTTCGGCATGCATTCGTTTCGCTTGTCAGTTTAACAAAGGCTTTCATGCTTATTGAGATTCTAAAGTCACAAAAAAGGGATGTCTAGTTTTCAAAATATTTACATTTTTCATCAAAATTCATCATCATCACCTGCCTAGCCTTTTCCAAACAAAATTGGTGTCGGCTTACAGTCAAACCAGATGCAGCTAGATATCAGTATTTTACATGGAGCGACTATACCTATCTGACCTCCTCAACCCAGTAACTAGGTAATACAATACTTAATGGTAAGATTGGTTGTCAGACTTTAGAGCTTCTGACTAACAGTAACTACTGTCAAAGATCTACAAATGACAGCCGTGACCAACGGCTTGGAAAGGCACGGAGAAAACTCGACAAGAATGATGGACACCCATCCACAGACCAACCTCAGCAATCGCGGCTTACCCCTAATAGGCTTGTGCGGCTCTAATTATTTAGCCACAAGCTCCTTTTGTTTGATCAACTCATGGCAAAGACAATAAACGATAATTATACGAGCAATAGACAGGACATCACGAAGAAAGTTGTGATCCAAAACTTTTTACCGCTATGTAAACTACTAGACTGAGCGACTTTGAACTTTGAATCTATAGTGCTACTGACGCACGGCATCAACAATTTTGTATGACAATTTTTCCAATGCCCTCTCTATAGGTTCTTTTAAATCTCTTTTGATCAACTGAATTCATTGTCCAGTAATAGTTCGCAATGTAGTCAATCTCGCATGCAACTTCTTGCAGCGTGTAAATGGGCCTTAAAACGTCTATCGCTAAACAACCGCTATCTTCCTATGTCCCATAGAAAGAAGCAAGAAATAACCTGACGCAAATGATGGTGATATCCTCCGAAGTAGACTCGTTTACCGTTCTCTGTCGGTACGAAGTCCGTTACGTCAGCTGTCAATGGGGTAACACCATAGATAAGTGGTATGTCCTTTGGGTATTGAGTAAAAACTGTTTGGTTTGCCAAGTGTGGATACCTATATTTTTTTTTATATTGTCTGCTAGGAATATTTTCTGTATCGTGGCTGCGTTTACAAACGTTTTAACTCATAAATATAAACATACAAATGGTTCTGTCGCAAAATGTCCCTTTTGCAAAATGTCCACAGGTAGCAAAAAGTCCTTTTCCGCAGAATGTCCCTTTCGGAAAATGTTATTTTCGGAAATAAGCAACAAGTACTTTTAAGTCTCAGTTTTGTGCGATAATTTGTTGAACCCACGTCATGCAGCACAGCAGTGGATTGCTTGGCCACTGTGCTTACCGTAAAATAGTAACAAATGACCATAAAGGCACTAAACTGAAAATAGCGCCAGGAAACCGAATGATGACGGTAACAACACGACACTGGCGTTTCCTCTCTCGCTTCTTTTTTTTGCTAGAAATGTAAGAAACTACCAATTCAAACGATATCATGTCGATATCGTAATCCTGTAATGGAAAAGCGCCCAATAACTTACATGGAAATAAAATAACATAAAACTCTCTTACTCAACAATTCCTTGAATGATCACGTAGCGAAAAGACATTTTCTAAGTTATTTCTAACCGCTTCATAGACAAACATTATACCACAAGATGCAACCAACTAAAAACTAGTCCCACCATCCGCTAGAAATATACGACCTCTATAACTCAAAGTAATGTACGTTGTCGGAGCTCAAGTTATAATGGGTATTTTTCTTAGAACAACTAGTTTAACAAGACCTGTAGTGGAGTGCTGCTTGTTGGTGAGGAGAGGTTAGGTTATGTTGGACGATTGCATGTGAGGATTTTTTTCTTGGGGTCAATAAACTAGAGTGCGAGAGAGACGACCTTATCAATTATCGATAGATTGCGGCGCTAGAAAAATATGGGGTGTTTCTATTTAAGTATTGGTTTTAAGTTATGCTTTTAATAATGAGTATGCAATATATCACTCAGTAGTAACAGCTACTTGTACAAGAAGACCTAGAATCTTGATATCCAACCGTTACTGTATTGCGTGAGACCTCAATTTACTCTGCCATTATATAATTACTTTATTGATACTACATATTTTATGACAGTTTTATAAAACACACTGTTAAGTATAACTCATTTGTAGACTTTCCTTGTATTAACACATTAGAACTTCTAGACCCACTAAAGAACACTTTTATTTTTTTTCTATAATAGCCAAAAGTTCGAATCTGCCAAAAATAAGGCTGATTTTGTCAGGCTTTTATGATAAATTGGGAGTGTGGACCGCAGCTGTAAATCCTTCATTAGTGCAGTATTTGTGTCCAAATGTCATAACTAAGCAAACTCTTTGTTTATTTATTTACGATAAATAAAATTATTAAAAAACACAAAAATAACATATTTTTTGTCACAAAGTGAATAAACACTTCCCAAAAAAATCTATTACCTTCTAAGGCTTCTAGTAACTTTACCAAACCACCGATTTAACCTCTTCCAACCACACGCTCATCTCGTTCCCGTATACATGGTGTAGAAAATAAATTGAATATATCTTAAAATAGTTTTCGCACGAACAACACTATATTCGTTTCTAACGCACCTATTGTACAGGCCTGTTGGTCTAGTGGTTAGTGACCCTGACTGCTATGCCGGAGGTCGTGGGTTCGATTCCCACCCAGGACAAATGTTTGTGTGATGAGCACGATCATTTGTTCTGTGTCTGGGTGTAATTTATCTATAATATGTATGTATTTAGAAATATATATGTATGTTTATCAGTTGTCTAGTACCCATAACACAAGCTCTGCTTAACTTGGGACTAGATGGCGTTGTGTGATAGTTGTGGAATATTATTTTTATTATTATTATTTTTTTTAATGTGGTTTTTTTTATAGAAAAACTACGTTACCATATTCGATGGTACTTTGAGGATCTTTGATGCAGCTCTGAGCGATAAAATTCGTGGTTTTTATTCTTTTTTAGGCCGCTATCAAACTGGCGTTTTACAAGGGTTGGCGACTCTCTAACGTCGCGTTCAGCGGACGTTGACGTCAACACTCGTAAAACGCCAGTGTAGCAGCCTTTGATATAACTATACTCGATCGACGATCTAATAGAAACGTTGACCAAAATATTATTTATTTACTTTATTTTACAGAAAGCTTACAAACTAATAACAAAGTTGAATAAATTTCACATGCTTTTGGACAATTGCTAATTATAAGCTTCCACATAATATATGTTAGCAAATTAGCAAATCTCAACAAATACCTACTTGATGAGCATATAGTTACATAAACTGATGAACTAATATTGTGCGATCATTAAACTAAAAAAAAAACATATTTCCTACAATATCACAATGACATTAATTATAAAACATGGTGCACTTTTAAAAAAAAAATATTATGCTACAATTACTAGGAACATTGTTCATAATCATTAACTAGGGTAAACAAAGACGAAAATGAACCAGGCTATTAATATAATACAATGATTTATGCGCTTTTGTTGTTTCAAGCTAATATGCTATAACTCTTTGTTTTACGTTTATTGCTTTATTAACTATAACTGATCTAGATTTAACCGTTATTTGGAACAGCAAGGTGGGATCCAGGTCTATACAGAGTACCGATTTAGTAATAAAATGATAGTAAAATATTGTTATGAGCAATATTGTTTTCGTTAAATTGATTTTTTTTTTAATCTGTCCCTCCTTTGCATTGGGTTGACTCACTATTTAAAATTATTAAGTTTTTATTTTATCAGTAACGTAGTTATTTTAACGTAATTATTCATTTACTAAATTAATAAGCTTACATCTTGAATTACATCCAGCTCATATTAACACGATAAAACCGTAAAAAAATAGCGTCGTTCAAATTCTAGTCCTTCACACTTTAAATTCCCATAACTTCTATTAAATCCTTTAAAATCCAGGCATACCTACACAACATGATTACTTTACCTGTTAAATTCGAGTTCAATTCTGAGAAATTAAAACATTTAGCCTATCAACGAATCGGTCCTTATACGAACAATCAGTATCCCAAAGCAACCACACTTCTTGACGCGGAACCTGCTGAAGCTGATCAGAACTTTATACCATTGCAATAAAAGCGAAAAGTTTGATGTAGAGTTGATTCGCGTCGTCTGAAATGAAATTAGGTGAAAGAAGTGATTTTCAGCCTTATTGCCTGGTTGCAAAGATCATAATGACTGCGTTGCTATATCAACAAACTGTATAACCCAAAAGGCTACCAGTAGTTATCGTTAGTAATCAAATACTCGGGATCCTTTAGCTATTAATAAAATCGCTGTTCCCACCGTGGCTTCCATTTTGGTCTGAATAGAGAAGCATAAATCGTATGTGAATGCGTCTTGCACCTGGCATACTGGAATGCGACCTCCGACGTGACGCGTGGTACAAGTTATGGACGATTTGGAATATTGGTCCTTTTATGCGAGGGTAAGTAACTTTGGTCACCGTGGCTTTAGAACTCTAGAAAAATAATACTCGTATATTTATAAATCCAATTAAAATTATTTTTTTATATTTAAATGTTTATAATAAATGTTTGTTTATCAATTAAATCTTCGAATGTAAAAAATGGATAAAAACCCAGTAAGAGTTTTCTAGTCCCTTCTTATCCATTCAGTGTGGAAGGAAAGCCATTTATTGAAAAAAAAATAGGACTGTCGTTTTTAAGACCAAGTCGTAAAATTTTATTAATAGTTTCGCCAATTTTGATGTCGTAAAAATAATAATCAGCAGCAGAATTTGAGCATTATTTGACAAACAAATACTTAATGAATCGTGGAGTCAATTTATCTTTAAATACTGCAATAAATAACAAGAATGCCACAAATGTACTTCATCTCCGCCGGATGCCGTCGGTCGCTTAACGTGAATATGTATATATAAATTAAATATTTGTTAATCACACAAAGCTTTCAAGTTTGCAAAAAGTTTAATTAGTATTATTTTATTCAATTGCGTGTTGCTGCAATCTGAAATGTTTTATTAATTGGTAATCCCAGCTTATTTACTAATTAGTATTTTAATTGTATTTACCCTTATCTGTAGGTATTTTTCTGTATGTAGGGGAGCTAGCAGTTAGACTGATTGATTAATTATTTATTTATTTATGAATTGTGGTTTTAAGTCTGTTTCACATTGTCTTATTATATGTACTTATATACATTTCCGTGGTATAATCTTATGAATGTTGCGTGGCAATATAAACTGTAATTTTTCTAAACATTTTTTTTTAACCAATGAAAAAGCTGTACTTATATTTTATCAACAATTAATTTTAATACTTTTCCTGTCATAAGTAGTATTTCAATTTGTTTTCCTTGCCAACCCAGTTTTGTTTATCGTTTCAGTATTTATACTAGTGTCCGCTTTCTCTTATGACTTGTACCGTCTTATGATTGTTACCGTGTGCAGTACAGTTCTTCAAAGCGTGATCTCGCATCGAGAGGATTATGCAGCTTCCACCTGCTACTAATAACGAAATATTGAGATCACGGTCCAATCTATTGAGAGACGTTTTATTTTATGGAGGTTATTTGAATGTTGTATTCGAAATTAGAGAACAGTTTTATGATATTCGAAAAAACTACATATACCTACTACATGTAGGTACTCGTATATTCACACTGTTTTTTTTCTAAATGCATGCCACCAATGATATTCAACGCAATCTGTTGATTCAATCTAAAACGGCACACTTGCTATCGGCTATTTTAAGTGTCGCGGATTCGGTTCCCTCATGGAACTAAAATATTCTTTAAATTTGTTTGGCCTACAGGTATTACTTCGAGTCTCTAGCCACAGTATAATGTGGCTTAATTAAGAAGTTTCTAATATTAAGTTTTTTGTTGTGAAATTAATCGTCATTGTTGTGAAAATATACAACCTGACGATTCACCCTGCAAGTTGCTGAATAACTTATTCGAAAATTCCAACTTCAATATAATAATGGCAATTTACTATTGGCATTTACTTATAGTTGGGGAGCCCAGGAAGGGATTTCTGCTGTGACTCCAGCGCGTCAGATTATTATAAGGGAGAATCCTTGCACCCTTTAAAGTACCTGTACCAAGAATCAACCCTTCATCTGGTGGGGTTTGCTTGGGAGAACCCGTCAGATTAGTAAAAAAAAATTGATCCGCAGAAATACTCGAGCGCGTCAGATTAAGAAAAAGTAGATTAATTAAGTTCAGAAGAGTGTATATTTCAATAATCTGACAATTTGAGCGTGGCATTAGGAAATGAGCGAGTACTGAAGTTGTAAAAAAAAAACGTCATTTTGAAATACTCGAGCGCGTTTTATTTTTTTTGTAAATTGAAGGTAACACTGTAAAAATCATACTCACAAATAATCTGACGTTTTCCATGGGGCGATGTCGGTAAAATCGTGGAGAAAAGGTGAACTACCAGTTAGTTCGCAACTATCGGTCGTGATTTAATGTCCGCCATCTTCGATGGCGATCATTGATTGTCAAAATGATCCGCCATTTATTGAATTAATTTATTACAAAAAATGTGATAAATGAAGAACCGCTCTACTGATTTTGTGCAAACTTCGCATAAACCATCTACTAAATAGTTCGAACAAAGCCTAAATATTTGGTTTGGATAGGTGAGCCCGTTCTTCAGTTATAAAATTACAACGAAAAGTGGCATTGATTTCGTGTTATGTGAGGATCATTTCATTGTATGGGAAGGAAAATGTCTGGGCAACATAAGTGGGTTAAATCTAATGAAATACTGACTACTACAAATAAACTTCATGCTGTTAGAAGAAACTTTATTGCACTTTTGACCAACTTCTACTGTCCAGATATTTTCCTTCCCATACAATAAAATGATCCTCACATAACACGAAATCAAATAACATCATAAAAAAATCATCATACAATTTGTATGAAAAAATATTTTGCTAAATTTGACCAACTTCCGCCGTCCCGATTTTTTTCTTCCGATACAATAAAATGATCCTTACATGAAACAGAACCGAACGGCATTAAAAAAAAATTGGCCAATTTCACTCATTTCTGTGGACACTGTGGACACTTGACGAAAAAATAAAAAATTCTTAAATAGTCAACATCATAAAAGAGCTAAAGTTTCCTAAGAAAGTTTTCCCGTATCTCTTATGGATTCGGATTTCTCCCTTTTAGCCAATTTAAAAGAAACACCCTGCTGTATTAAGATAAATAAATTTCAGGACTGACCACTGACCTTGGCACCCATTTAGATTTCACTTATTTTGTCCGTGAAGTCAACAAGCAACCAAGGCATAAATCATAATTGAACTTGGCTCTCATTTCACATTTGTGTTTTTGATGGGATTTTAATGATGCAGATGGGTTTTTATTCGTAATTAATACATAAAATTTTATTTTATACATTTTTTATACGTGAATGCAGTTATCTTGTTTATAAATTTCCTTTAAGATGCTCAGAATAGCGATATCCCTCCATATAATAGTCAGATTATTATTCAGGAGCACTATGATATCAACTTGAACCTCCCGCATAAAAATCTGACGCGCTCGAGTATCTCGAGATTACGTTTTTTTTTTACAGATAGAAATATGAATTATTGCTTTGTGCCACATCCAAATCGTCAGACATATTAATACGACACTTTTTAGGGTGTACTTTACATTCACTTTGAATATCTGACGCGCTCGAGTAACTTATTTTTTTTGGATTTTCAACCGCTTGCCACGGACAGACCCCTCGAGTTAATCGTCAGATTAATATGTATTGGTTATCAGAAATATAAAGCGCGTTTACACTATAAATATCTGACGCGCTCGAGTATTTCTGTACAACTGTTTTTTTTTACAGTTTTAAAACTGTTTACACGCTTTCCCCCCCACTAAAATAGAAAACTTGTCAGAAACTTTTTTTCGTTTTAGCACATAATCTTTCAAATCCAATAGGTCTCCATGACGCTCGAGTAACTGCAGATTTAGCATCCTCGGCTCCCCTACTATTATCCTACTTACGAAAGAAACATGGACATAGTTAAAAGGATAATGTAGAGAACGTAGCAGGTTTGCAAACCCCCCTGAGAAAAAGGCACGGGTTTATATACTCAAACGTTTCCTTGGAATTTGTTTACTGTCAGTCACCATTATTACAGAAACTTATTCGATCCTTTCCTGAAAATAGAACCCTTAATGATGACTTTATAAGGAAAATGGCCATGTCAGGTACGTAGTAAGTTTTTTAAAGTAAATAGAAGGAGATTGCTTCCCATACTTCTCACGGTATTCTTTTAGCCTTTTTTTTACATTATTTCGAATTGCAACTCATTGTAATAATATAATTTAGTCAATTTTGATTCTAAGACACGTGTCACCATTATTTTTATTTATAAGAACGTTATTGTTGTTTTCCCCAGAAATAGGCACCACCTCACCTTTCTGTACCCCTTTTTTATCGTGGTAAAATCATGAAATGAGTCCTTCAGTAGCCATTTACGCTCCAGGGGCACGGTTACCTGATGAGGCAGTCCCGTGATCCTGGTTTCTGTACCCCTGAAAACGTAAGTGTCAGCAAAATTTCTAGATGATCTATTCAGTAGTTCAGGCGTGAAAATGAAACGAACATGCAAAACTTTTTTTTCGCCTATGTTCGGCAGTAGACGTCCTTCGGCTGATATGATGATGAATAGTGGCTTGAAAAGCAAGCACAACAATAAAAAAATGTTTTGGTCATATTTCCTGCCTAGCCTTTTCCCAACTATATTGGGGTCGGTTTCCAGTAGAACCAGATACAGCTGAATTTCAGTATTTTACATGGATCGGCTGCCTATCGGACCGCCATAACCCAGTATCTGGGTAATGCGATACCCCGTGATAACACTGGTTGTCAAACTTTTAGAGCTTCTGACTAAACTTAACGTGCTTTCCGAGGCACGCACGGCATGGTCATATTTTTATTTTTGCACATTTCCGCGTACATTATTCGCTAACTTCTCCTAACTTAACCCACACCAAATAACTCTCACGATTGTTACCGCGCAGTTTACAGCTCGACTCTAGATAATGTAACTATAGGGTTAACATTTAACATACTGTTTGAACTACTTCGCGTTTATCGGTGTAGATTTTAGCGATAAAAGTTAATACATTCTGACAGTGACACGGTAATTGGTCGTTTGTTCGTATAGGATGTGTCTTGACGTTTGAAATAACCGTACCTTAAAGTAAAATTATCGGTATTGTACGGTTATTTATGGTACTTTTATTTTGTACTAACAATATAGTGGCATGAGCTGTGATTTTATTTATTTTTACTAGCTTACGGAGAGTCCGCATTTTTTTTCTTGTGCTAATTCTATCAAATGAGTCCCTCCCACTTAGGGCTGTGTGGGAGCTACTATCAGACTTGTACTGACTAAAATCCACGGTGATCTTTCAACAGCCCTTTTCGTTCCAGGGCCACGGTTTCCTAATGAGACAGTTTTGCGACTGGAGTGTCCGCTTGGAGTGTGTTTATTACTGTTCCAGAAGATTAAACTACTGGGATTAATAGTTCTGTTTGTAAGTCTAGACTTTCATCTAGGTCAAATTTTGTTCTGACAAGATTGAATAACAAACATCTACGCATCCATCCCTCCATCTGTCCAAGCATTCAAGCTTTTGCATTTATTTGGACGTCCATACGCTGCGAGGTCGGCTGGGCGGAAAGGGTACAGGGTCTGTCAGACTCCTACTGGTTAAATCTAGGTGTTCCGTCACTAGTTAGAATTTAAATCATTTGTCATACTTTTTTACATTAAATTCTCTTTAAAAATAATGTACACACGGCTACGTCATCAAGCTATAAAAAACCAGTTTATCGTGGTCTCGCTTGTATGGTCTTTCCGTACATTCAACGATCATCTTATACTGGTTTTGTATAACTTGATGTGTAGGCGTGTGTACTGTGTATCAGGTTTTTGAAGTGTTTAATAGCCCAAATTTTTAAAAAACTTGACAAACAGTACATTTCTTTGCACTCAGGAATCAAGTTTATAACGAGGCCAAGATCAACAAGTCTGTAGAAAATGTTCATAATATTAACTTCATTATTATCTTCGTACAAAAGAAAAATACACACCCTTAGGGGAAAACCTCGTAACTCAATACAATGTCTTGATAGGAACTGTCGCATAAACTCCGAATAGGAAGAGGAAAATGAAATTTGTCATCATCTGTAGCAATTGTCTAAAAGGGGTCTGACATACGTGGTGGGGCGTTGAGTGTGCCTTTCCTTTCATTCCGGTGTTATTTTTGGATAACGTGTTGTTTTTCATTGGTTAAAGAAGTCAGTTGGAAGAGTTTTAGTGAGCACTATTGCAATCTGAAGTCGGTACGGTTGGTGCAGTGTGTGAGCAATTGGACTGATGCGTCCGTCTAGCTCCGCAGCATAGCCTCGACCAATGCCGGGCGCAAGATGGGACCCTTAAAACGGTTTTAGGATATAAAGGAAGCTAGCAAGACTAAAAATAAAACATAATATTTAAAATATTACCTTGTGAAATATCTGCTAGATGTTCAAGTGTGGCACGCTTTGTCGTCTGTATCGGCTGCCAGCAGGTGGACGTGGACTTCCGAAGATCGGAATTGGTTGCGACCCTATAAGAATGCTTACGTTCAGCAGAGGACGTCAATGACGATAAAAAATATCTGTCACTCGGATCACACGTTTGACTGTTAGAACTACACAAGAGATAACACCAATTGGCTTCAACAATGAAAATGTGATTTTATTTAACAGTATCATTTTTTTTATACGTCATTTTGTTGTTGCCTTTAATAATAAAATTGTAGTGCGTCACTAAAATAATAGTAGTTTATGTAACTGATACATAATGAGGGGTATTATACACGAGTGTGAGTTTAAAAAACGAGCGAAGCGAGTTTTTTAATAGTATCACACGAGTGGTATAATACCTAATTATGTACAGTTTCATACACTACTTTATCTACTCTCATTGAATACGAACATACCAATTAGAAGATAAAAAATAATTAACACTAATATTCATCCACCGAAATACAAACGTCAAAATTCAAACATTCCTATTTAAAGCGCGCGCAGCCACAGATAAAAAATGAAATAGATGTATCTATGATCTGTAATCTGTATCATAATGAAAAAAAAATATTATAACATTATTTTGTTAGAGAAGTAGTGTTATAATTTAATTTTTTAATTTCATTTCGATACTCTATGGTATAAAGTACGTCTTTATAAACTCGTTTTGAGTTTTGTATTTCGATGTTTACGATATGAGAGTAGATAAAATAAGTTTACAATCTTGGTATACTTATCGGGTATTTTATTTCAACATTTTCCGTCACTTAAATCAATACCGACAGTACAACAGTACAACATTGGTCATAATAAGCCTATTACATCCTTATTTCATCCTTTTGCGTCACTCGCCTAAACGAACGTGCCTCACCTTTTCCAATGCATATTTGGATCGGTTTTCATTCCAACCGCATGCAACTGAAATTTTCAGAGAACTAACTGACTCTTTAAAACATCTGTTTTATTTATTTCTAATACCCTTCTATTACTACTAATAGTCTCGGCATTTGATGTTGATATTAGGTCTGTTAAGCAGTTTCACTTCTTTTGGACAAGTGTTCAACAGATGTTTAAACTTTACTGTAGAAAGTCTGTATTAGTTTTACTTATAATATAACTAGCGACCCGCCCCGGCTCCGCACGGGTGCAATCTTTATAATATTATTAAAATTGCGACTATAATTTGAGATTTAAACTATCCTATCTCTCAAGTTGGATCGAACTACACATGGTGTGCGAATTTTATTATAATCGGTTAAGTGGTTTAGGAGTCCATTGAGGACAAACATTGTGACACGAGATTTATATATATTAAGACTAGCACTTCGCCCTCGACTCCCGTGCGTATTTTGGAACGAACGAAGTGGTGGCCGGGACGAGTCACGGCCACTCTCCATATGGGATACTTTTCGAAAATCTAAATCAATATCCAACAAAAAAAGATATCAACCTCAAAGACCTCAATCCCTCAAGATGTTTCCACAAAATACCGTCTTAGATAGCACCAACGTCCTAAAAAAACCCCATACGAAATTTGAAACCCCTAGCACAGTTGTAGAAACAAAGTTTCATAGAAACTATCAACCCGAAAACAATCCTTTAGTGGTCTATTTTCACAAAATACCGTCTTTCTCTTAAGTACAACGTATGTCTTAAAAAGATTCCCCAAGCTAAATTTGAAACTCCTAGCACTCGTAGTAACAAAGTTTCATACGATCTTTCAACCCAAAAAACAACCATTCAGAGGTGCAAAATCCCGTTTGAGTGAGCACTTGCGTCCTTTAAAGAATCCCCATGCAAAGTTTGAGACCCCTATATAATAATTATAATAATAATAATATTCCACAACTATCACACAACGCCATCTAGTCCCAAGCTAAGCAGAGCTTGTGTTATGGGTACTAGACAACTGATAAACATACTTATATATTTCTAAATACATACAAATTATAGATAAATTACACCCAGACACAGAACAAATGATCATGCTCATCACACAAACATTTGTCCTGGGTGGGAATCGAACCCACGACCCCAGGCATAGCAGTCAGGGTCATTAACCACTAGACCAACAGGTCAGTCAGTATATATCAACACTTAAAAACAAAACCTTAGTAAGGGTTCGAATTTCACAACACACACCGACTCAGTGGGCATCTGAGTCTTAAAACCAACCTCCATGCAAAATTTGAAACTCCTAGAACTTGTAGTAACGATAGTTCCAAACAAACTATCAAGACCAAAAACAATCCCGTAAGGGTCAAATTCGCAAAACCTCGTCTTAGCTGAATCGTACGTCCTAAATAGAACCCGCATGCATTTGAAACTCCTAGTACTTTTAGTAACAAAGTTTAATTACAAACTATCAACCCCAAAAACAACCCTTTAGGGGTGGCATTCCGCAAAATCCCGTCTTAGCGAGCACCTATGTCCTAAAAAGAAACCCTGAAGTCATAGAAACGTTGATTTAATCCAGCTTAGCTAAGCCAAAGCAGTACTTTCTGAAATAATACTTTCAACAGATGCCTGGCAACGACTTAGATTTCAATACCTTTCTCATAACAAAGCATCAAGTTCAAAACTAGAGATTCTTCTATACTTAAACAGTCTTCGTAACTTGAAACATTACATGAGCATAATACCAACAAATAAACCCCAACTAGAGTATGCATAAACATTCAACTTTATAATGTTATCCGCACCACGTTGCTAGTATACCAAGATAAGCTGAACGGCGCCATTTTATCACACACTACATGTTTATGAAAGCCTTCGTAACCACTGCACTTGCATTTGCTCGCTTGAAATAATTTCAGGAGATAATCTCTAATTCGGCCACTGATAGAATTATTGCACGCGAATGGATAGCTTGGATCGTAGCCAACTAACGTACGGACCTTTTACATCCTTCAAAGGATATTCATTTTCAATACAAAACCTTTAAAGTTCAATTTTCATTGTGCTTTGAACCAGTTTTTTGTTCAAACCAATTTCGACTCCATCCTCCAGGATATACAATCAGATTTTGTTAATCTGTGACTTGATGCAATTACTGATAAAAAAACGAAAGGCCAGGAAGTATGGGATTCTTAAAATAAAACAAAAACAAATTTTGCAACGAACTTAATGCAATTTACTTGGGTTTAATTTTGATAGACATGGATTTACGCAAGATTCGAAGTTGGAAACTGAAAATAAGTTGGAATGGATAAAGTTAAAAATAGAAAACAACGCATAATGCGCCGTCAGAACAGCTATCAAACTGAATTAGATAATACGAGTATTATTTAGGAATTATAGGCTTTATGCACTCGTAGTATTCGTAAAGGAAGCAATAAAAAAATAGTAGGTATTATTAACCTACTCGTATATTATGTATGTGAGCAGTAGATATGAGCGCCGCGCCGGCGCGCCGCCGTCGCCGTGAATTCGGTCGGCGCGCCGCCGCCGAAAGAAACGCGCGGCGCGCCGCCACGACGAGTCGCAACTTGCTTTCTCGCTCGCACGTGCGTCCTAATGGCATTCGGCGTTTGTTCGCTCTAGCCTCTTAGCTACACTCACTACGTAGCTTATGCCACAGTCCACACACGTTAGTGCCTTTTCACTTGTTCCGGTTGCCGGGTAGCCGGCGGCGCAGTGTATGGCATGTACTATAGCTTTCACACGTACCAGCGTAATTTGCCATACCGGCACCGGCTACCCGGCAACCGGAACGTGTGAAAAGGCACTTACAATATACTTGCGGTAATCCAAACTTGCGCAAGTATACTGAAACGTGTGTGGGAAGAGACTTGCACAAATTTCTAAGGGACGACACAACGACGTCAAGTCAATCGAATTGCATCATTATTTCTTAGTGGCAAGGTTGATTTTCACTTGTGGTTGGAATCGATCAAATCGCGTCACATCAGGCCATGGTTAAAGTCCCTAACATGGTCACTGTCCTATGTTTGTGCAAGTCTCGATTTGTACAAGTAGACTGGTACTTGTATAGTCGGCTCCTCTACACAGTCAAGTGTATAAATTACCGGCCAAACTCGATTTCAGGATAAACTAGTCTGGCCTAGGCAAAACTAGTTCTTCCTTCACAAGAGAAATTGACGGAGCCCCGCTTAGCGGGGCTCCTACTTCTGGGTATCGTCAACCTTGTCTTAGTCATTCGTGACCTAGACTAGGGACAACGGGCTCGCCGCAATTGCGGCAGTAAGATCCCTCTTTGAGGAGTGGCTGGATAGGTCCTACGGCGTCCTCACCTACCGCTTGACGCAGGTTCTCACCGGACAGTGGACACGGATGCTTCGGGAGGTATCTGTGTCGGATAAGGAGGGAGGAAACGTCTGGGTGTCACCACTGCGAGGACCGCCCGGAGGACACGGTGGAGCATACGGTGCAGCAGCGCCGTGTCCTGACGCAGGCGATAGGCGACGACTTCGACATTGGTCGCCGCCATGCTGCGGGGCGAGACGGAGTGGGAAGCAGTCGCCTCGTTCTGCGAAGCAGTCATGCTCGCGAAGGAGGAGGCAGGACGCGCGAGGGATAACCCACGCCCACGGCGCAGTGGTAGACGCTCAGGGCGTCGGACGTTGCGGGACGACCTCCGGCCACCGTAGGCGCGGGCATGCGGGTGGCGAGTAATGGGAGACTCGCTGTCCGACCATGGACCATGGACCATGGACCATGCCCGGGTCGACGGCGCGTTGTGTTCCACGCGCGCCTCAAAGAGCGTCAGCACAATGACGGGGCCTCCCATTTAGAGGGCCAAAGCCTGCCGGGGTCGTGGGACACACTTATACCGCGACTTCGGTACACAAAGGGCTACTGAAGGACACCGTGGATTTTAGTCAGTACAAAGTCTGACAGTAAGGGGGTAGGAGGACTCATTTGATGATTTTACCACGATAAAAAAAACTAGAGTCAAACCTATTTCACATAAAAAAAAATAGATAGTGCTTTGATTAAAAACTCTGTCTCGCATCTTAAAATACTGCAACAATTATTGTTTTTAGTAAACGTAATCTCTAATTATAGAAGACTAATTATATATAAAGAAACGTATTTTAAATTGTAATTAAAAAATACGTTTCTTTATAAAACTTGTTTTGGTACCTAACAACATGATTTTCTTCATTTTTCTTCTTAAGAAATCTCTCCCTAATAAAAAAAACTAAGGTGCACAGCCGGACGCGACGCGCCGCCGCGACGCCGCCGCCGCCGTGAAAATATACAGGCCACGCCTTCGCCATCGGCGCTCATATCTAGCTGAGCAGTGGTGGCTCAGAAGTATCGGTCCCGACTTACGAGTTGTAGGTCGTGGGTTCGAACCCCGCCAGGCGCATTACTTTGTGTAATTTATTTCATCACCACTGTTCTCAAAAACGGTGAAGGAAAACATCGTGAGGAAACCGGCATGTCCTAGAACAAAAAATTCGAAGACATGTGACATCTGCCAACCCGCACTGGGCCCGCGTGGTGGATTATGGCCCACTCCCTCTCACAGAGAGGAGGCCTGTGTCCCAGCAGTGGGAACATTATAGGCTGGTGATGATGATGATAATGTTATGTATAACATAATATAGGCATACAAGACGGCACGGTTAGCGCAATGGCTGAGTGATTGGACTGCTACGAAGCATGTCGTGGGTTCGATTCCCGCAAGGAACAAATAACCTACAAGTAGTTGTTCGGGGTTACGGTGTTTGTGTATGGGAGTTTCTATGTTTGTAAACGCACCCACGATACAGAAGATATTCCTAACATGGGGCAACGTTTTTTTAAAACAAAAATAAACATATTAATGTGGCAGTCCTGGAACGTGTTCAGAAGGCACCTTCCAGCGATGCGGAATAGTACTTTGATGCTAGATGTTTTCCTTATATTCTAATATAATAAATGATTTAACATAAAATTTAATTAAATGTCCTCTTTTTTGTAAATATTTATGTAGTTTGTATTATTCAGCTAAGTGAGTAATATTGTTGTAACATACCTTAATAGCTTATTAAACATTGAAAAATAAAAATATACGAAGTAAAACCCATAAAAAATACTTAAAGATTTTTTTTTCATATTTATGTGGGTATATTTAGCAAAATACTCTCTCAAGATTTCAACAACCTCAATTAAGCAATTAGGCATACTTTAACGCTATTAATAGGAACTTCAAGGGCCATCCAATCCGGGAGGGTTGTGGGCCAAATATAGAGTATTTTATATAATAACTAGCTGACCCGGCGAACTTCGTACCGCCTAACAGTCGATTCTTTTAATTTTTTTTCTTAATACTTTATTCTGCTATTTAAGAAACGGCCAAGGGCGAGTTGGACTCGCCCATAAAGGGTTCCGTGTAGCAGCAAGTAACATAATATAAAAGTTCTAGTAGTTGGTTGTAACTTGAAAAGGTAAATTGTGGTTTACGAATTATGACATATCGAGCCATTACCACCGTCTTATCGTAAGCGACATTTTTACCTAAACGGCGTTTTTTATCGCAGACGACATTTTAAACTATAACGGACTCGGTTCGTCGACATTTCCCGCCAAAAGACAACCAATTAGAAAGTTATAGCAAAATTATTAAAAAAAAAACTAATTATTTGATCTCGTTCAACAGTTTTCGCAGGAAGTTCGCATGGTAGTGTACATTATAATTATATTATTTTTTCAGTTTTGTCATCCTCTTATTTTGGAAGTTACAGGAGGGAGGACACATTTTACCACTTTGGAAGTGTCTCTCGCGCAAACTCTTCAGTTTAGAAAAAAAACATTTTTGTAAATTCCATAACATTTTTAAAGACCTATCCATAGATACCCCACACCACACGTATGGAATTGGAGTTTATTTTTTGAGTTTCAGTTCTAAGTATGGGGAACCCACAAAATTTTAATTTTTGTGTAAAAATCCTAAGGCTGTTTTTCCACCAGACATGCGCTATGCTACGTTGCTGCGGATGCGTTTGATATCCACCAATCATATTTACATAGCACAGCACTGGTGGAAACGGATTCAACTAAGATGTGTTTTTATATGAAAAGATGCGTGCTATGGCTGCGTGCTATGGATGCATGCTATTGGTCGTTTTCCGTACAATCGATACATCGCATAGCTCGAGCTGCGCAGCTACCTTGTGACAGCGCATTTTCATAGCGCAGCTACCTTGTGGCAGCGCATCTTTATAGCGCAGCTACCTTGTGACAGCGCATCTTCGTAGCGCAGCTACGCATCTTCGTAGCGCAGCTACGCATCTTTGTAGCGCAGCTACGCATTTTCGTATCGAATTATGCATCTTCATAGCGCAGCTACCTCGTGGCGGCGCATTTTCGTAGCGCCAGGGCCCCTGTAAGCACTACTGGCGCCTGTGTGCAAAAAAGGATTTTGGCGCGCCTTAAAGCATTTTGAATTATCTTTTTTTATGGGTGTAGGTCAGTGGTGTATTTTAAAATTCAGCGCCCTCGGGCTACTCCTCAAAGTTCACACCCAGAGTGCCATACCATCTTAGAGAAGCTCAAAAAAAGCAAGTGTCAACCTTATTTGACTAACTAACCTACGATGCCAATATGTCTTATCCTGCAAGAAGAAATAACAGAATATGTAAGACAACTAAACACAACACTGCATTCTTCAGGAGACACTCATGTTTCCTCGCACCGTATTTATATAACAAACTTAATTCTCTTTTAAATAATATCTTTCCAAAAATCACACATGAATGTAAATCAATTATTCAAAAATATCTCCTGAGTTTGAATTACAATGACACAGAATCCTTATTTATAGTCTCTATATAACTTTTCTGTTCTCTAAATAATATGTATAACATGTATAAACAGTAAGCGCACTCATGCAGGACCACGCATACACACATAATCTTGTATGCAATTATAATATAAGCACACACAACCGAATACTCACTCATTACACACACAATACACAACTCCACACGTAACACCCACACAAACATACACACAACACTCACACGTACACACTCATGCATAAATAAAAATTATTATTGTACCAACTCACTCGCCGCGGGAGGAACACCTGGAGTCCTGAAATATAGGGCTACCCTAGTTTAGGCTCCAGTCCACTCCATGATAATAATGACTGTACTGTATTCTTTTTATTAGTGTGGAAAATAAATGCATTTTTACTTTTTTTTTACTTATTTGAAGCGCGAGCGAAGCGAGCGCGAAATTTTTTAGGTTTTTGGAATAGGACATGGTAATTCTTCATAGAAGAGCGAACGCAGTCAGCTCTAAAAGTAAAACGTTTCCGGACTTCAAGTTTTAATCTAATAGTGAGATCAAATATTTGAAGTCTTTATTAGGTACTTATTTTTGATAAATTTTTTTAAATATTTTTTTTGGGCTCTTGGCTTTGGGCCCTTAGAGGATGGCGCCCGTGTGCATTGCACACTTTGCACATAATTATGGTAGCGGGGGCCCTGCGTAGCACAGCTACATTGTGACAGCGCATCTTACTCGCACAGCTACATAGCGTAGCATCAATGGAAACAGTCACACAGTTTCGTAGCTCAGCTTTTACATCCTCGCAGCACAGCTACATAGCACATCTCTGGTGGAAAGGCACCCTAATGCGGTTCACATAATACATCTACTTACCAAGTTTCAACAGGATAGCTCTTATACTTTAAAAAAAAAGTGGTTGTGACATACGGATGGACAGACAGACAAACATGACGAATCTATGAGGGTTCCGTTTTTTGCCATTTAGCCAAACCCTAGAGGAACCTTATAAAGAAAGTTGATAATAAATACAAAATTAATAAAAAACTTAAAATTCTTTTAAAAATCCATGGCGTCTTTCAATAGCCCTTTACGTTCCAGAGTTACAGTAATGAGATAAGTCCCGCGACCCCGGCAGGCTTTGGCTCTCTAGAGGGAAGCCCCGTCATCATGCTGACGCTTTTTGAGTCGCGTGTGGAAAACAACGCGCCGTCGACTTGGGCATGGTTCATGGTCAGACAGCGAGTCGCTCATTACTCGCCGCCCGCATGCCCGCGCCTGCGGTGGCCGGAGATCGTCCCGCGACGACCGTCGCCGTGGGCGTCTACCACTACCGCGTGGGTGAGGGATGGACGCTGTCCTCTCACTCGCGCGTCCCGCCTCCGCCTTGGCGAGCATGACTGCTTCGCGGAAGGAGGCGCCCGCTTCCCACTCCGTCTCGCCACGCAGCATGGCCGCGACCAATGCCGGGCGCGAGAGGTCGTCACCTATCGCCTGCGTGAGGACACGGCGGTGCTCTGCCCAAGCGGGGCAGTCCTGCACCGTATATGCTCCACCTGTCGTGTATGCACGTATTCTCCGGGCGATCCTCGCAGTGGTAACACCCAGACGTTTCCTCCTTCCTCATCAGACACAGGTACCTCCCGAAACATTTGTGTCCGAGAACTTTATGGTAAACGAAATTTCTTGTTTGATTTCCTGGCGAGTAAGCAAACAGTAAAAACCTGACCCGACAAACGTCGTTCTATCCGAAGTTATTGGTCTGCGGTAGTCTTACAATTACATGCTTATATTTTCTGGTCAAGTCTGGTGATCCGACAGTCCTTTGCGCTTCACCTAAAGCGAAAGAAATCATTTGATAATTTAAACATCCCAAAAACAAAACAAAAAATTAGTAGTTTAAGAAAAGTCTGTTTTTTTTTCAATTTCTGCTGAAAATTGAAATAAAAAACATTTAGCAAAAAAAAAAGTATTCACAAAAATTACCATCCTGAGATTCGAACCTGTGCCCTAAATATATCGGTCCAATCGTATAACCTCTAGGCCATCGACGTTGCTGTTAATGACCTTCAAATAGACGTTCTTATGATACTTCAGTTGAAACGAAAAACAGATGACGAATAACATACATTATGCGTTTCATAACAGAAAGTTAAAAAAAAAAGAATATTTTAGTCCTTATTAACCTGGTCCTGATGGTTACAAACATAACAAAAAAAGAATCATCCGAATCGGTCCAGCCGTTTTCTTGTTTTGCTCTTAGCAACACATTTGGCGATCCATTTTTATATTATAGATCTTTTAATAAATACCTTTTCACATGAAAACCGGCTGCTGCGGTTTGCGGTTCCCGTTGTAATTCTGCGGTAAATTTTAATTCATTTCATTTATAATGCGTGAGTATTAATTTAACGGATTTATAATTAATTTTCATAATTATTATATTAGAGGTGTTACACTAATAAGTTGTTTGGAGTTTCGGTTATAAATTCGGTTTATTAAAATTTACCAACTTAAATTAATAAAATTTAAAAACTTTATTTCAAATCATGTAGAAATTGTAATATCACTAAGTTTACATGCACATAATTGTCTTTATTCCAACTTAGAAAACTTTGATGAAAATTTCTTGTGCTTGAAACTCAGTAGACAGGAAAATAAAACAGTAATCGTTCGTGATAGACTAAAAACTAAAATTAAGCTTATCAAAAAAGTATACCTTATTTGGCTTATCAAAAGGTATATAGGTACATCATACTCTAAAATAATAAGCTACTTTATTGTAAATTTGTAATTAATCCGCCATATTTTTTTTACATGAAATTAAATAACACTAAATAAAAGATATAAACTTATTAGGTATAGTATTGAGTTTTTTTAGAATACGTGTCCTTAATTTTTCAACTCTTTTTGACTAAATTTTATTTATGCTGTTGTAGCTTATTCCTCTATATAATATAATTTTAATATTTTATGTTATTATTGTAGTGTATTAAAAATACGCCAAGACAGTGATTACCACCGCACTTTATAAAAAACAATGCATTAAAATTATCAGTCATTCAACGCAGCGATTAGCACCAATCGTGTGAAGACCACTTTACGAAGAAAAATAAGTTAGTGTTCTTGTTGACAGACGCAAGTTGAACTCTATGGAATATTTATGGACATTTTTATGCTTTTTTTTCCTTGTTAGTGAATCCATATAGGAAGATGTAATAATGCAGAATGATTTCCTGTCGTAAAAGATTTAATGGCAAGTGGAAATACTTAATGTTGTGTAAAATTGATGTGGGTATCTACAATACACTTGTGGAAGCAATTTTAGTGCGTTTGTCATCGTTTGTTCTTTTTATGACTGGTGTATATAAATAATGCCATATACACGTTAGAGTTTGCATGATGGTTTTAACTGCGCAAGCCTATCCGATACATAACTGTGCAGTTTTAACGACAGGCAAGTCCTAGCGTGTAAATACACGACTTGCCTGTCGGTTATGCATGCAAGGTTAAAACCATTAAGCAAACCCTTGTGGCCTCCATTGGTACAAAAAGTTTGACTAGTTTAATTATAAATGAAACTTTATATTTTACTAAAATACGGTTATTAGATGCACAGTTTGACAGTTTTCTTAAGCCTCTTTATGATAGTAATTAGTAGTCTAAAAACGCTATTTCTAATTCGAAGCCACTTATCAGTTATAGCAGCCTATAAAAAATAAAATACATACTAATTAAATTACTAGCCTACCTATTAGGAAATACTCCTTATTTTATATCTTGCCAATATCCGTTGAAACTTAGCCTATTTATTTCTTAATTATACAGAAGAAATGCACAGAACAAATTAATACAGAAGGTCTGCCTACTCCATTTATCAAGAGGAAACGCACGCACACATAAACACGCTTCACGCACAGCGAGTTTAGTCCGACTTGCGACAAGCTCGCGCGACGCGCGACTGACATTTAATTTTGTTTGAGAATTCTACGCACACACACACACTTTATATGCAGCGAGTGCAAGCGCGCTCGCAACTGCCATTTGTTTGAGATCTGTTTAAGATCTCCACGCACACATGGACACGCTTTACGTACAGCGAGTACAAAGTGCACTCGCTACTGTCATTTGTTTGACATCTGTTTAAGATCTCCACGCACACATAGACATGCTTCACGTACAGCGAGTGCAAGTGCAGTCGTCAAATGTCTTTTATTTGATATCTCCGCGCACACATAGACACGCTCCACGTGAAGTGAGTGCAAGTGTATTCGCGACTGTCATTTTGATTGAGATCTCCACTCACGCGAGTGTGTGGCGTGCCACGCCACACACTCGCTGTACTTTATTCATGTCTGAAAAATGTCTGATCGGATCGACGTGCGTGTGAGTCTATTTTATGGAAGTCATCTTTCGTCTGACGTGGACTTTCTGTACCTTTCTGTTTAATGAATGCAAGCCTATAATCACGAAGTCTAAAACTGGTATATCTAGTCTAAGAGGAAATTAATACATAAATGGGAACGTTAGAAAGGCGACAGAGTTCCAGTTTTGGAATAGAATTAATTTTATAATGGATGGATGCTGTTTTAGGATTGTTTTTTTAAAGATTTTTATTCGAGGAAGTCTGAGGCTACTAAGCGAGAAATTGCTATGGTTTTATATAAATAATTGGAATTTATGTTCAAAAGCGATTTTTAAGTAAGTATAATAACAGTTTTTACAATTAAAATCTTGGATAAAACATGCGTGTTGCAAAGGTGCCAATGTTGTGCAGACTGATTTTAATGGTTAAGTAAAACGTATATTTGAATTTTATTAAAGAAACATGGGTAAAGTATAAAAAGTAACCAAAAATACTAGTTCAATATAAGTCTTGTACGAAAAATAAAATTAAAGTTAATTGAAATTGGAATTTACTGACTACTTCACTTTCTTCTTTTTTTTTACGAGCTACATATTAGTTCTCAAACTATAGTAGATTTGCCTTATGTAGAATATCTCATGAAATAAAAATACAATTTCTATGTATTTGTACCTACACACTGGAGATGTGACACGTGGATCTAGGAGAAACAGATAAAGATAGATTACTGGAAGCGAACTATACAATCTATTTCCTTTCTAGGTTGAAATAAAATATCTTAGAACGAGCAGACAGAATTCTCAATGTAAATAATAAGGAGGATATGTTTTGGAACTTTTGTTTCAATTATTCCTCTAATTTCTTTCTACTTATTCTTTACTTTGATCTGAAAAATTATTTGTTTACTAAATTTCAAAATTATCATCTTTTTGAGGTGGAAAATTCACCAAATTAATGAGTCCGCGCGTCCTGTCCTGATTTTTGGAAAAATATAGTGACTTAATCAAAAACCGATCGGCAAAATTATTAATGTATGTAAAGCTATCAAAGAAAACCAGATAAGGAAAAATATCTCAGCAACAACCACACAGATACAGCCAATAATAAAAATAAACATCAAAATAAAATATTAACAAGTATACTTTATAAAAAGAAATTGATGTACAAGTATCAAAGATATTTCAAAGAAATCTTGACCTTTTCACGACAAAGTTAAAAAGATAATTACGTGTTTCCGAAAATAAAAGGGACATGGTAATCAAATATTTAATTCGTTTATTATTTTCTTTGTTGATAGATAACAAAGTTTGGAGTGAAGAAAATGGTTCTAAACGGATACGACGAAACGGGACGGAACGGGAAATAAATTTCTGACATTTAAAACTATGAAAATAAATTATGCACCAGTATTAATAAAGCCAATGATTTAATCATTGCAAAAGTAACAACGGAAGCCATAATATTTTTATCAACTGATATGATGCTTTCAAAGATAATTAATATTATTATGTCACTTACTCTTCATTTCTACACAAATCATCCATAGTTTTTTTTTTTTTTAACAAAAATTACATTCTTCACTCGTTGGTTTATAAGTATGCGATTAAAAATAAAGTGAATAAAAATTCTAGATCTACAGAATTTATGATGAAGAGGAACACGAAGCAGAAACAATATAACCTAACAATTAATCCACACCTACAATTCCTACAAATTGAATGACCAAACCCAACAGAATAAGATAGCATGAACCCTGAACCCGTTCATGTATTAAACATACAAGATACAGCAATAAATTAACCCACAGAGGATTATTCATAAACAACCAAAACTATATAGTACAAAAACTTATTTCACCTACAAACTACAGTATGAATATTCATTGTAAATTTTATTCATGAATATAACCCATGCAAATGGCGGTACCCGTATAATTTAATTGAGCTCTTCCTACAGCGGAGCTTAAATTAGCTAAAACTATTCAAAGAATCTACGGACAGTAGATGGACTGTTCGGATTATGGTAGCAAGCTTGCTGCTGACTGGTTACTGACATACGGAGCGGTGGATTGACAACCTGTCTGTCAATCGAACACCCTGTTTGGATTTGTTTCTTTTGGTCACCTTTTTTTTGCTACTTGTATGTATAGAAACTAACAACCAGCTTCGACTTTGCAAATACAGTCCGTCTTAATCGCTGATAGTGTGTATACATGAAATAATTTAAAAAATTGGTTTTCAAGGTTGTTTTTATGGGTTTAAGGTTTGTTAGGGCCAGGATTACAATCAAAATCAAAGGCTGATTTATCAGCACATTGAAGGTCAGTTTTAACATAAGACAGTCCTCCAAAGCGAGTTCCTTCGCTTCGACATGTAGCCAATCAGCGTTTGATTAGGATTTTTTTTATCGGCTAGATTCATCAGGGTGTACCTAAGCTAAAACCGATATTTTTGATAACCTAAGAGAAAGTCTTAGGTATAGCTCACCGAAAAAGTAGCATTTGTTATTGAACATCTCTCATCAGAGAAGGAAAAATAGATTTGCAACATAATGTATTTCCATCGTATTGAATTTCCACTTGGCAACCGAAATCCCCTCAAACTCCTAACATACTCGTATTAAAGCCGCTACCAAAATTTTCAATGTAATTCAAGCAAAATCTCAACTTCACTAACTCAATACTGAACATCTAAGGAAGAATTAAGAACATTGAAATCCAACTTTGCGAACCTAACTTCGTCCCCGTATCTCACACTATGCGAAACTTAAGACAGTGCTGCTTTGTGTTTTACGGGAATTATCTTTTTGAATGGATCTCTCAGTTCCAGATGTGGTTGTCTCATCGAGACGTTTGAGTCGTCTTTTGACAGTCGGTAGACTTCGTAAGTTTCTATTGTGGAATTAATTCTTGAGTCATAATCGTTTACCTGTATGATTTCTGTTGATTGAAGTGCTTAATGTTCATGGAATCTTATTTCATGACGTTTTTGGCGTTTATATTTGTTGCTGTTTTATTTAATGTAGGCGGGTAAGCAAAAATATTCTTGCGCGGAAAAAACTTGTCGCGTTATGCAGCATACATCACAAAGTTGAGATTTTTAAAACAGCTGTCTTTTATGAGTATGGAACTATTTTTTCACCTAATAGTTCAAATGAAACTATGACCATTGTTCACAAGTTTCATCCAATTACCAGTCACTATAAAATCCAATGCTAAGAAAATAACCAGTGAATAAAAAGCTAGCACAATTCCTCCAAAGCCATATTCTCTTATTTAACTTTTCATGCCTCACTGAAATCCAGCAGTTTCAACATTTGCTGAACCGTCCGTCCAGGCTTCCTTATTAACACTCCTCCCGTTTAGATCTTTATCACTGTCATCTACTGCTTCATGGCCCATATCAGTAGACTTTATCCCAGCATTCCCAACTATAACCTTAGCAATATAGTTTTATGTTAGAGTCTTCAATACATTTAATATATTTTAGCTCTCACTTGGTACACCTGGTTTGCCAACCTTCTTTTTGTGCAGTTCGCAATGTATGCTTCATCCTTATTACTAAGGATGTAAGGGTTAAATTGGTTTGCCACCAACATTGTTGAGTGTTACATTACATTCTGGACTTTTATACTTAAAAAAAACAAATATTTTCTTTTCTTGTTGGTGTATCACAAGGCAGCATGTTGAGCCTTTTCTTGTTGAACAATATTTAATGTTTTTGGTATGCGCTGCATTTTTTAATTTATGGATTGAGCAAGAGCTGTAAATATTTTTCAGAAAATATGTGTGAATGCTGAGTATATTTTCAGCATAATACTTGTATGATAACGGAAAAATTACTTGTAATGTAAAGTTTATTGAAGAGTATTCAATTAGCTATGATTCTGTTATTAAAATGATTTAATAAATACATGCATATTGAACTATGAATTTTAATAAAACCAAAAAGCAATTTGGTAACAATCTGTTTTCAATTTTTATTGGATTTAAAATTGAGAACAAGACAACAAAGAAATAAACTATCTCCGAACAAAGTAATACTACTATGTAATAGGAAACACCCGATAGTTAAAAATAAGACCTATTTTGAGATTCCTTTGAAGGAAGTTCTACAAAAGAGACGTCTTATATCTCTTTCTTACAGTTTAGATTGGCTTAAGACAGAAAGAGATGGGAAATGCGATTCTGTCAAACAAGCGTTAGTCTTACAGAAGATTTTACTACTTGTTCTCGTGAAAGTGAGTCATTATCGAACATGACTTCTAACCGAAGAGAAATTTTCGACTGATCAAATATTTGAATTGCCATTTTATAAAATGCAGAGATTGAATTTTGAATCAATCAATCAATAAATAGAAAAAATAGCCAAAAATGATACTCGTCTTTATTAAAAACAATAACATTCTAAACAGCCACTCGGATCCATTTGATTTGAAAGGATTGTAAAAGTTCAATCAATGGATCCGAAGTGTATTAATATGGCTTAAAGCCAAGACCTCAATTAACCTTTCCAATTTTTCATTTTGCTGTTGGGAATTGAAGAAAATGTAGACTAATTTGTTCGGTTACTGTAGCATCAATTGAAATAAGAGTTGCTAGAATAGAAATTAATTATTCGTTAAATACAAGTAACTCTTCAATTAAAAAAAGAGAATGTGTTGATGGTTGATATTTTATCGATACTTGATACCGAATGAATGTAATTATAGACTGTTACTGGCTAGGTGAGGACATAATATTATAATGATAGAGTCAGATTTTGACCGAATAGTGGCCATGGTTCGGTCAAAGAGATTAGGTGAAGGAAACACAGAACCGAGAAGTATAGCAGAAATAAAGAGCCTGTAATAAAGAGTGAATCTTGAATTAAGTGATGATGATGAAAGTGATCATGATAGTAGTAAGGTCACAGTGTAGGTCAAAGTCGGGTGTGTAGTACAAGAAAACATAAGATATTACGTACTGTCACAATTATCCCTCCCCATTTTTATTTTTACAGGAAACAACACCTATAACAATTTTCAAAATACAACTACAATCAAATACTATCAAATTCGACTGGCCTGTTGGTCTAGTGGTTAGTGACCCTGACTGCTATGCCGGAGGTCGTGGGTTCGATTCCCACCCAGGACAAATGTTTGTGTGATGAGCACGATCATTTGTTCTGTGTCTGGGTGTCATTTATCTATACTATGTATGTATTTAGAAATATATAAGTATGTTTACCAGTTGTCTAGTACCCATAACACAAGCTCTGCTTAGCTTGGGACTAGATGGCGTTGTGTGATAGTTGTGGAATATTATTATTATTATATTATTATTATTACTATGGAATCTACGAATTACACGAAATTGAGAAGTTTTCTTCAATTAACTGTAATGATAATAGTCACGGTAGAAAAGACATCAAACATTTCAATCCAGTTAATTCACGAGCTGAAATGACTGGCATCGAGTTACTTTCGAGTTCATCTAAACTATTGAAACCAATGGTAAAGCTTTTAGATATATCTATTCCCCTTCCTTCCGAGGACTATAAACCGGTGCAGTAGAAATTGCCGTCTTTTGCAATGCTCCAGAATGATTTATTCATAACATCCCCCTCTATAATACAGTATGGTTAAGACATGTTTATGCAGTCGTGTACTGAATAGAATTTTGAAAGCGTACCACTAACTTCTATTTATGTTTATGGCCAAGTTTTAGCTATGCGGAAACTAATTTTCTTTCCATCACGTACATATTTCATATCATGTTTAGTATCTAGAATTTATAGTCCTCGTTTCCTTTGAAAACGCTGTTGGATTTTGGTGAAACGATGACGAGGTTATTAACACAAGCATTGGCTTTTCATTTATTTTTATTCGTGAAATTTTTTCGTGATGAAGTGGGATTTTTAAATGAAAATGTTTGGGTCCAGTTTGATTGCATCTCTTTTGATGGTGGCCGGAATCCGACCGAATTTTGTCAAATAGCACCCGAGTTAATTTAAATACTGAGTGCGTCAAAGGAGACCTGTTAAAAGCTCAGTTTTAGGTTATTTTGAGCAAATGCGATATTTAATGTGATCAAGAGAATAGAGACGCAATTAAAAATAAAGCAGATAGCGTTTTCAACCAAAAACTAGAATGTATTCTTCCACCACGTTATTACAGACAAGGAAATTACTAAATATTAAATGAAAAAGCTAATCAACAAACGTTCTTTGTTTCAGATGCAGAACAATGAACTCGAAAGTGTTTCTGCAAGAACAACTGAAAATTTGAACCAGCAAGAAAATTAACATGTGACTGCAAAAGAATAATGCACTGATCCAAAATGGGAACTATTGACTCGAGCAAATCGCATAATGAAATTAATTCTGAACAAATTAATATTCATAAAACGGTAGATAACGATAAAAATACTGATGTCAAATATAAGCAAAATATCAATATGAATAAAATTAATAAACCAGAAAGTGATTTTAGTAAAAGATCTAATGATGTGAAACATAGATCACGAGTAACGAGTAGAAGTGCCAATGTATTGTTTCTTTTGTTAAGGATAACGGTTAACTTCAACGTTTTAGTGCAGCTTTGTATATTACCTTTGGTATTGGTTAGTTCAGTGAGTGCGTATAGGGAACAGAGGTTCGCGATTGAGCCACAAGATCAGGTAAGTAATTTTTTTATTGTATTGTAGTTTATAATAATTCCTTTGGAACAACACAATAATAATAAACAACAATAAGTAAATACCAAAATCTAAACAAAAAATATCTAATTTCAGTTCTGTTTCTACGCGGAGACTGTATTTGGTTATTACCATGATTCAGACTGTATACAAAAACAAGATTACCATAAAATACAGGAGGTAAATCCTCGTATTTCGTATAAATTGTATCTTCAATTTACTGCGCTGTTATTGTACCACCGTCATATAAATATTTACACTTAAATCTCCACCATATAGTCGAACGTCAATTAAAATCATACAAAATTCGCTCGACCAATATTCAAAACATACACTTGATATTGTTTTAACGATTGTTGATTCAATAACAATTTATTTCTCGCCAATAACAGACGAGTACTCTGCACTGAATACACAAATTAATTCAATCCTCATTATGAGCATTTCTGTTCAACAAATGAATATAATCAGGCAAATAAAATACGTCAGGGAACTAAGTTATTTTCATTAACGAACAATGTATTAATAGTGGCTTCATTGGAAATACCGTCGCGTTTTAGTACAGTTTTGTTTTAATCGGCTTTGTTTTATGGGACTGCGTTGCTGTCTATTTTAGTTAAATGTGGTGAATAGGTGGAAATACTAGTATTAGTGTTGTTGTTGGTAATTGAACAATTTATCCAACTTAAATATTCGCCATTCCGGAACCCAGTGGTGCGTGTTCACAAATATCCTGGTACTAGTGAATAATGAAATACCTATAATGCGAGAAAATAAATCAACGAAACAGTTCGAATAGAAAAACGTTCACAATGGAATCCTCTAACGAAAATAAAATTAGGATCAACAAACTAACTGGACCAGAAAATAGGAACAGAATTAATTCAAAAAGGTTTGTCATCTATGAAAACATCCGTTTCGTCCCAAGGGGATGGAGGGTAGGAATTTTTAATATCACCAGATATTCAATACAAGCCTTTTCTATGTCAACTGAGTACTTGCTTACGAAAAGAATAATATTGGGCGACGTTGTTGCTCGGAGGATTCCACGGGGAATATTTGATTTACGGAACAGGACCTAAATTAATGTTGCGAAATGTGAAGTAATTTCTGGAATAACGGATTTTTCTTTGTCTGCCTCCTATACCGGAGAATTGGTATGAAAATGGAATTCGTTCCGTTCACGGTGGCTGTGAAATAGGTGAGAACGTATTTGATAATGTTAATAGAGAAACGTGTCATTTTTTTCTTACATTTGTTTAGAGAAGTCTGAAAGACGATATTTTTTCTTTTGTAGGTGTTTTTATATGTTTAGAAGTTGTGAATAAAGGTAGTGAAGCTATTTTTAAATTATTGTGGCTCTGTATTCATCGACATCTGACTAGTCTTTTCCCAAAAATGTTAGTGTCGGCTTCAAGGCCGATTTGACCTAAAACATTGGCATCCGAAGTGACTGGATGAACCCCAACATAATTAGGAAAAGCCAATATATGAAATTGGTAAGGTAATGTAAATTAAGTTCATTAGAATACTAATTGAATCCTATTATAAAAATGCGAGACCAAAAGCAACATGCACGTAAGGACCCAACTAAACCTTAAAACTTATATTTCGTGAGTTATATGATGCGTAAATCGATAAGATCATAAGGACAGGTGTAGACCGGGCATGCGAGCGGCGAGTAAAGGGCGACTCGTTGTCCGATCGTGGACCATGGGTTGACGGCACGTTGCGTTCCACGCGCGCCTCAAGAGTGTCAGCACACTGACGGGGCCCTCCCTTAGAGGGCCAAATCCTGCCGGGCTCGCGGGACTAACGAATTACAGTGACCCCGGAACGCATAGGGCTATTGAATTGAAGGACACCGTGGATTTTAGTCAGTACAAGTCTGACAGTCTATCCTGCAATGCCCTGAGAGGACTCATTAAATTTTGATGATTTTACAAATAAAAAGAAAAAGGACAAATTAGACAAATCTGTAGCACTTTACGTAAGCGCATAATTTTTGATTTAATCCGTGACCTTTGTCAATACATATAGGTATTAGAACTTTATGTATTCTAATCTCTATGACTGCCTCATTGGTCTAGGGACCGCAAGATCGATGGCTAAGCATGAGCTCTGGGGTTCGTTTCTCGGGGAGACCAAAGTCATGCTGAGTTTTTTCATTAGAAAGGGGTTTGAACTTTTTTGTATGGGCGTGTACCAGGTGCCATCCGCCATTTTGATTTTTTTTCAAAACGGCGGACACGAATTAAAAATTCATAAATCGATAGATCACAACATCAATACAAACATAAAATGTGAGGGGCAAAACCTCGTAAACCGTCACGTTTCCGAGTTATGAGCTGTCAAAAATATAAAATAAGCGACACATTTTTTTTTAAATATTTTGATTCGTGTACGCCGTTTTGAAAAAAAAAACAAAATGGCGGATAAGGAACTGGTACAAAAGGCATAAAGCCCTTTCTAAATCATGTAGTTTGGAATTCGTTTTTATCGCGGTGGGAATCAAATGACGACAGACTGTCAACCTGTTACTGACTAAAAATACACCCTCTATCTTCAATTGCCCATTACATTCCATGGAACCCTGATTGGGCCGTCCCGAGACTCCGGTATGCAGGCTATTTTATGTTCTAATCCTTTCTTCTTTGTTTAGAGTGCTGTGGTGGGATCCAGGGTGACACTACCATGCCGGGTAGAAAACAAGGCTGGACAGTTACAGTGGACTAAAGATGACTTTGGACTGGGGACACACCGCCATCTTACTGGTTATGAGCGGTACAAGATGATTGGGAGCGACGAAGAAGGTATTACTAGCTTTTTCTCTCACTTACGCTGATGTCGGACGGGTACGTCGCGCGTCGGTCGCGCGTACTAATAATGATGAATGATATTTATTTTGTAAGTTAGTCATTAGAAAACTCTTTTACACGTCACAACCAATATTTTTTAAAACTAGATGAGGCCGGTGTTTCGTACATGATTACTCTGAGAAGAAACAGCCGAAACAAGCTAAGAGGTCACAGTCTCATTGTTTTGCTCAGGTCATACGAGGACCATGCGGGTGTCTGAGATGGTCAGTCCAGTCAGTGCAAGCATTTGTCGGTTATCGTATTGCTCGACTCAGACCTCAAGGAACTCAACAATATACATTGTGATCTGCAACGCTGATGTCAGCAGCGCGTACTCGGTGCAATTTCTTACTAAAATACGAGACCGACGGTATGCGACTGACTTCAGCTTATGAGGAATTCATGCCTTTTATTTAAATACTTAGCAAAACGACGCTAAGGCTGCGTTTCCACCAGAGATGTGCGAGGATGTGTAGCGAGGGATGTGTTTGTAAAGAACCACTAGAATCGCTTCATGTACCTCGCCTCAGTCAGCACAGCTCTGGTGGAAACGGCTCAGAGGAGCTAGATTTTTGCGCATACAAAACAAGTGAAGGATGTGTGCGAGGGATGTGTACGAGGAATGTGTGCGAGGAATGTGTGCGAGGGATGTGTTGCGAGGGATGTGTGAGTAAGATGTGTTGCGAGGGATGTGTTGTTTCTCCGCTCCCACTACACCGCATCTTCGTCGACACATTTCACAGCTTCGCAACGCATCCTCGCACCACACATTAATGAGCATTTTCACAGCTCCGCTACACATCGTCGTAGGCACATTTTTATCGCATAGCTTTGGTGGAAACGCCCACACATTTTCACAGCACAGCTAAAATTCCTCGCACGACACATTTCCATCGCACATCTCTGGTGGAAACGCAGCCTAGCGCTATGTGCCTAAAAGTTTTATCTACTCGTTGATTATATCCCAAAAGTGGTTATTAGGCGTAAAACTTTGTATTTAAAACTTCAAAAGAGGCTCAAAGAACTAACTTCAGAGCGAAGCGAATATTCTCATGTGCTTAAAATTCTTAGCATGCCTCCTTTGAAATCTGAAGCGCTTTAGTGAAGATATTCAGCGCTTAGTGCATCAGTGCGTTTAAACTTGAATGTGGGTAATATCCAAAACCAACATGAGTATTGCTCCGTAAAGGCTTTGGCAAACAGCGAACTCGGCGGGGCGCAACGCTGGCTTGGCGTGTCCTTGGCGTGCTTACTCACTTGCCACGCTAGCGCTGACGCTAGGGATGACTTAGCTCCTTCGTAAACAAGGCTACGTAAGTCTCCGATACTTCATGAATTCGGTATCCAGGCGACTATCGCAATATAAATTCATAGAGGTTAGTACACAAGCACGGGTCAATGGATATCAAAGTCGTAAGGCATCGGAGAACTGTGTACGAACGAAATCCCCTGTCGAGCTCGCTGTTTGGCAAAACCTTAAGAGGGAATCTATTTATGCGAAATAATTGGGTTAAGCAAATCACGGATATGGTCGCATTTAGTTCTGTGTAGTTTTGGGTCACATTGGATTGCGTCTTTAGAATTGTTCGCGTCGGAGAAGTGAGTCCTTTGCTTCCCAGTACCCACAAGTTGGACAGATCCTATAAATATGACAAGATGGTATTGAATGCAAGTCCTTACAAACCGATAATAATCGACATCTATTATAGGGGAGGCCTATGTTCAGCAGTATACATCCTAAGGCTGATTTGGATGATGATGAAGTTCATAGGAAATGTTGCTCGACGAACATGCTTTTACGTATATAAAGATGCCATTGTAATGACAGCGTTTTAAGTCTATTCTGATACGTAGTTTTCTTTCAGGTGACTACTCGTTGGATATTCGAGAAGTAACACTGGATGACGATGCATTATACCAATGCCAAGTGAGCTCCGGAGCGAGAGGTAAGTAAACAATAACATTAAAGCTGTTTTATACTGCGATTTTTGTCTACCTGTGAAGTTTTAGACCGCCATGCTTGATTATAAGTTAAACTATTTGTTTAATTCTTGACACTTTTTAACCATTAGTTTATTTAACAAAGTAAAAATTTTTTATTTTTAAATTTGACTCGTGGCGCAGACCATTTTTCAGGCTCTTTGGTCGTTTGACCCCGCTCTGGCGGGGCCCGCGGGTCCAAACGACCTAATGCGTTTTTGAAGTAGTCGTTTGGACCCACTTTCAAAATTTGAGAATTGTACTAGCAAATAGAAAAGTTTCCTACCCCAGTCTGTTCCGACTTTCAGTATGTCGCTTGTCTAAGGAGATGGTGATGTAAACCGGGACATAACACACCGGATCAACTAGGGATGGATGAAGTGGCGACGGGTTACCGGAACAACTTGCGAAACACGGATGGCCCTCAAGTTAAAGGGAAAAATATACAAATCCGTTAGACATTGTATGTATCGGAATGCTGGGCTGTGTAAAAGATGGATGACAAACGATTGCATGTAGCGGAGATGAGGATGTTGAGATGGATGTGTGGAGTGACAAGAACGGATAAAGTAAGGAATGGGGGTTTTAAGGGGAAGTTTGAAAGTCTGTCTTGGTATGGACATGACATGTGATAAGTAGGGCTGATACTCATGTGACTAAGCGTTCATACAATTGCAATGAGGAAAGAGCGGGCAAGCGTTTAGCAAGACGTTAAGATTACTCACAAAAGTATTCCATATCCGTATAAATCTGTGTATATTTATGTTTCAACTGCTGCTGCACAGGCTTCCTCTCTAAGAATGGACTGTTTTAATCCACCGGGATCTTGTGTATGTCAAAAGTCTTAGATTTTTGTTTCTAGGATAATCTGGTATTCTTACAATGTTATCTTTTACCGTTCTGAGTGGTGATGAATAAACTTCACAAGGTTTTGCACCTGGTTGGATAAGAATCCACAATTTACGCCTGAACGAACTAAAAACAAAATAATACTTATTTACTTCCTCAAAACTTCTTATAGTGTTTGATGGTTTATACCTCAAGTTAAACGCAACTCCAAGGAACCGACAGGGATCACTTAGTACTTTGTATCTCGTAAGGGATAAAGCATTAACAAAGTAGTTAAAGAGTTTAATGTCTAACTCCTGTTTTATGACTTAAATTCTAAATAAGGGAGCTTCTCGACTATTTTACGGCAGTCCTGAAAGCTTTGGATGTTTTGTCTACTCCTGTGTAATTGGACTGTTAAACGAACTACCTATCAGGAAGTACAGGAGTTTGGCAAAAGTTTTAATTATGATTCAAATGTTGGCTTCAACATTTAACTGTGGGTTGGTTTGTAGATTTTGTTTCGTTAAATTACTCGAATTTATTTGAGCGTGTCTTCTGAAATGGAAGGACGGATAAAGTTGTATTGCCAAAGGGAGATTTAAATTGTTACTTTTAACAGTATTGTTTTAATAATATCAAAACAATCGTGCTAAAGACTGTTTTACCAGGATACCGTAGGCCTTGAAAGTAAAGGGTGGCTGAAGGGACAAGGTGGACTGTTGTGGGACTTGTGGGGGTTAAAACTGTTAGTCAGAAGCTTGAACGTCTGACAACCAGTTCTTGCTAAGACGTGTAGTACCCAGATACTGGGTTTTAGCAGTCAGATAGGCAGTCGCTCTATGTGAAATACTGATATTCAGCTGAATACGACTGAGACTCGTCCACAACAGAAAAAGGCTAAGCAGATGATGATACTGACCACAACGATCTGGCAAATCTAACGCGATTTTAGAAATCACAAAAAGAAGGTTCATATCCAAAATTTCCGACTCAGCTAATTACCACCCCTTAACTTCACCCAAGGGGTGGAAAACCGGTACTTCTAGTCCTCCAGAAGTTATTTAATTCTGTCATACTCGAAGGTTCTACGCCAGAAGCATGGCACAGGAGTGTGGTTGTTCTTTTCTTCAAAAAGGGTGATAACACCTTGTTGAAGAACTACAGGCCAATCTCACTTCTGAGCCATGTATACAAGCTGTTCTCAAGAGTCATTACGAACCGTCTCGAACGCAGGTTTGATGACTTCCAGCCTCCCGAACAAGCCGGTTTCCGAAAAGGTTTTAGTACTATAGACCACATACACACGCTCCGCCAGATTATACAGAAGATAGAGGAGTATAATCGGCCATTGTGTTTAGCGTTTGTGGACTATGAAAAAGCCTTCGATTCAATCGAAACCTGGGTAGTATTGCAGTCCCTCCAACGATGTCATATCGACTATAGGTATATCGAAGTGTTGAAGTGTTTGTATAGAAACGCCACCATGTCCATCCGACTTCAGGAAGAGAGCACGAAACCAATCCAATTGCAGAAAGGCGTGAGACAGGGAGACGTTATTTCTCCGAAACTGTTCACGAACGCGTTGGAGGACGTTTTCAAGCTCTTGGAATGGAACGGACTCGGCATCAATATCAATGGCGAATACATCACTCACCTTCGTTTTGCCGATGATATAGTCATCATGGCAGAATCGTTGGAGCACCTCAATGCTATGCTCAGCGACCTTAGTATCGTTTCCCAACGGGTCGGCCTTAAAATGAACATGGACAAGACGAAAGTCATGTCGAATGTCCATGTGGCACCCGTACCGGTTGTTGTTGGGAATGATACTCTCGAAGTTGTAGACCATTATACTTACCTTGGACAGATTGTTCAGTTAGGTAGGTCCAACTTCGAGAAAGAGGTCGCCCGAAGAATCCAACTCGGATGGGCAGCGTTCGGGAAGTTACGTGTTATCTTCTCATCGAGAATCCCACAGTGTCTCAAGACAAGGGTGTTTAACCAGTGTGTGTTGCCAGTGATGACATATGGCTCTGAAACGTGGTCTTTGACTGCTGGCCTTTTAGAGAGACTAAAAGTCACTCAACGAGCAATGGAAAGAGCTATGCTTGGAGTTTCTTTGCGGGATAAAATCCGGAACATGGATATTCGGCGAAGAACCAGAGTCACCGACATAGCTCATAAAATTTGCAAGTTGAAGTGGCAATGGGCAGGCCACATCGCTCGTAGAACTGACAACCGATGGGGAAGAAAAGTTCTCGAGTGGCGACCACGGACCGGAAAACGCAGCGTAGGCAGGCCTCCCACTAGGTGGACCGACGACATCGTGAGGGTCGCGGGCAGCCGATGGATGCAAGTGGCGAATTGTCGTTCGGCGTGGCGGTCTAAGGGGGAGGCCTATGTTCAGCAGTGGAGGTCTTCCGGCTGATGATGATGATGATGATGAACTTCACCCAACAAAAAAACCTTTATAACGATTACGAGCTGCAATAAAAGCGTAACACAACGAACAATTTTGCAGCGCAAAATAGAATATACAGAGCATAAACCCGGGTTATGCCTTTGAGTCAACCGCCAGGCGGCTTTGTAGCAAGACAACGGATAGATCAGCCTCAAGGGAGGTAGTTGACGCAACGTTCAAAGAAGTAGATGTGGTAGTTTTTATTCTGAAGTGGTTTTTCCTCGTTGTTTTAGGCTGAGCATTGTTATTGGTGTTTCTGTGAGAGTTATTGTAGGATTTTGAGGATGTTTGTTTGAAAATATGAGCTAGTTATTAATTTTTTTATGTGACGATTGGCGCAGTGACTCGGCGGTTGGCTGTTGACTGTGTCGGGAGTTCAATAGTTGTTCAAGATATTATGTGCATTTGAGTTAGAATGTTTTTAGATACACGCACGATACAGGAGAAATTCCTTAGACATGTTTTTAGGCCTTTAACGAGTTCTGGAGTGGAAAGCGCGAAACGGCAATCGTAGTGTGGGCCCGACTACCTTAAGAAGGAGACTGAGTCAGACTGGATGCGGAAAGTGGCGGACATGCTGTTGTGGCACAGCCTGGGAGAGACCTATGTCCAGCAGTGGACTGCGATTGTCGAACTAAATTGATTGATTGAACGGAAGACAAATGTTGGTTGTATTGTAAGCTCATGTTTAATTTTAATCTTGAGAGTAAACTACAGTTTTAACTGCTGATTATGTGGGGACGTATTCTCAAAAAAACTGTAGTATATACGTTCTTATACACGAACGGTAAGTATGTCACTATTTATAAAACAAAATTACTTAACTGACATTGCTTCACAAACATACTAAACTCTGTTCACGTAAATTTCGGCTTTGTTCAAAAGGAATATATTACCTTCGCCTACGTATAAAAGTGAACTGTGAACGTATAGTACGTAGGTGGATCAAATAAAGGATAATATTAGAATATGAATTAGATGCCAACACGTTGTTAAAAGAATACATGAAAGGTGGGCAGGGAAATGTAAAAACAAAAGTGGCTACCATTCAAGGGGGGTTGCGTTCCGTCCCCAGATACGGAAAAGTTATTGACAGAATTGAGCAAGGTACCTTCGATTAATATTAGAAGTAATTTTTACCCGTGGTGGTAGACAAGTGGGCTTCTACCGGTGGTAATGTCCCTTTGTGCCTATTCGGCTTGTTTTGTTCTGTCTCCTGCTTGACATGGAGGGAAGTGGAAACGTATCTTTCCTACTCCTCCACTATTCTTTTCTGATTAATTTCGTTGCAGGATCCAAGACAGATAAATTAATTCTCCGGGATGCGTCGAGCTTCATTGTCTTGGCGCTTTTCTGGTGGTTCTCACTTTTGATTCTGGATTTAAGGAGTTGCAGTGGTTTGGGAATAGTGTGGTGGGTTTGTTCAAAAAAAGTTACCAACCTTTTAAGTTTTGTGTATAGCTACTTATTTATTTTGTATTCGAGCACAACCAGATCATTATAACTACCACATCCACTTATTCACGCCTCACCCCTGCCATAAATGGCAATTCTCTTTATTTAGCTTTTTGCTGTATAGGGCGAGATAGATCGTTGATTGAAGAATGTGTGCCAATGTTTATGAAAGTATGATAGTTTGATGTCAGCTTCATGTACGATATTGTGGGTTCGATTACTCAGATAATAATTTGGGTTATGTATGAATAAGAAGAAAATCATACGTTCCCCGTAACTATCTAATATAACGTGGATATTTGGATGGCTACATGTTTGTTTCTCAATCACGTCAGAACAGCTGAACTGGTGGGAAGCTGGTGGTGGCTGGTTTTTAGTACAGAGATAAAGATTATAGCCATTTTTTAGTGGATGACTGGGAGGAATCATTTGATGATTTTACCACGATAAAAAGGTACATATTTAACTGTTTGGACAGTTCCGCGACGTGCCTAAAAAAATATTATAACACCAGTTATCCTGGTATTGTGCCAAAGCCCCTGGCAACAACAAATATCTGTAAAATGGTCGATTTATGCTTATTTTGTGCCAGATCAATTTGTGCAAATCATCAAATAACCAGCAAAACAGTGAAGCCAAATCATTTTGACTAAGGTCTAGAGATAATGATCGCGGGATTGCCTCATTACGTAACCGTGAACCTATAACGTACAGGGCTACTGAAGATACACCATGGATTTTGGTTAGTACGAGTCTGACAGTCCCAAGAGGGACGGACGGGAGGACTAATAATGATGATTTAATTAAGACAAAAAGAGGTGTAATAGTTAGGGCTTGTAATAGTGTGTAAAATAAGAAGCTATGCTTTACTTAAGATTTGATATCTTTTTGGCAGTGCAACCGCTATGGTCTAGTTTAGGCAACATTTTAAATGAAAATACTTTTGGTAGGATATAAGATATTATAATATCAAACATCACAAATTATAATACAAACAATTTGTTTCAAATTGTAGATTGTCTTTCAAACCAGACACGTTGTGCTTTTCTTTTTACGTGGTAAAATCATCAAATGGGTCCTCCCAAATGCTAAATGACCACCACACTCTGGACCGCCCATAGTGTGGGTTGACCATATAAAGCACTAATAATATTTATGTATGTAAACAGGGACATAAGAAATGAAGTTTAATAAAAAGTTGTTGATTTAATTGACAGTTACCATTGACTCCTGCAAAGAGATTTAAAAGAACCTATAGAGCGGGCATTGGGAAAATTGTCATACAAAATTGTTGATGCCGTGCGTCAGTAGCGCTATCTAAGCGTTGCACAGCAACGCGACTACTAGACTGAGGGACTTTTTACCTATTGGTAAAAAGTTTTGGATCACAAATTTCTTCGTGATGTCCCGTCTATTGCTCTTATATAGTTTAATGTCTTTGGACTCCTGTGAGCTAAGCTGATTTAAATGCTGTTTCTTTTACATCTATACTTAATATTATAAAGCTGATATGATTGTTTGGTTGAACAAACTAATCCTGGGAACTACTGGTTCGAATTGGAAAATCTTTTTGTGTTGTCATTTGTCGAGGAAGGCTATAGGCTAAATAACATTACTGTATAATTACTGCACATAATGCAGTTGAAATGTAGTCTGTCTGTCTAGAACCTTAAGTTACTTAATATTACGACCTTACTTTAAGTTTCACCCACTACAATTTAAATTTTCTTAGTAATGCGACACCAATCTGAGGCCATAACATGACTTTTCAGTTATTCTGACGTAAACTGGAACTTTGACATTTTCAAATTGACTCAAGTAAAAAATTAGTTCCTTCTTTGTACACCAGAGGCGCTGTTCCATTTTCTATACAAGAAACTCTGTAAATACTGGAAAGACGCTGTAAAGTAAAATAGTGAAAACTCATGATAAGGGTACTGTAAGGTGTGATTTACGTACGTTTTCAAAAGTAAAAAATACGAAATAAATAAAGACATTAAAAAAAGGATAATATCCCCGGGTCACGACCGTCAGTGGTTCATTAGACGCACTCAGTGACAAATGAGCCGCATACAACATCATATAAGTTTGTTTCGTAACAAGATTGTTTTTGTATGGTTTGTTTGGGACTGTTCGCGTGACGTATGATAAGTAGAACACAGGGTTGTCACTTATAAATATACAGGTTGAATTTTCCAATTGGGCTTGGGCGTAGATGACCAAATCCGATTTATCCGATAACCATAATCTGTTTTTTTTTTTCAAAAACAGCGGGTTCGATCCCTGCCCATGATTATTGATTTTTCTAAAATCTACGGTGCAGTTTTAGTTTTCGTCAAAATTGGCCTTCCTGTATTTTTAGATTCCTTTCAGCATTTTTCGAGTTTCGGAAATAGCCATTAACGCCCAGTTGAAATTAAAATTTACCCTGGATTCACAAATCTGTAATATTTTAGGATTAAAAAATCAACCTTTTGTAAGCAAGAGAACAGAATGACACCTTTTTTTCTTTATTTTTAGATTTTTTCGCATTAGTACAATTTATAGGCATGGTTTTTTTAATAAGTTTAATGTAGTGAAGTGTCGTGTCCAACATCTCGACAAAGGCCTTTAATTTATACTCACAACATTTTCGTAACAAACACCGCTGCGCATTTAAATTCAAAACTGAAATAGTGCTTATTTATAATTAAAATTGTTTAATAAAATCAGAAACTCATATCAGATGACAAGATAAATATTATCTTAAAAATATAAATTACGGTTAAAACTAGATTTAAGCTTTAATATAAATAAATGAAAAGAGCTGTCTGCCCTTCAAGCAAAGTTTCAGTTACTGAATTACATCTGTAGTATTTATTTACGAATGAAACTTTTAAGTGACTGTCAGAAGCAAAAGTCTTAGACAATTTCTTAGAAAAAAAAAACATGATACCATCTTAGCCTTATATTTTCACAAAAACTGTACTATTTTTAGAAAAAAAAACAAGTTTTTTACAGTCTATGCATACATTTAGTCAACTGCAAACAAGTTCGCTATTATTTTTAGTTTAAACAAGCTCATTATTTTCTTTGCGTGTTAACTGTACTCTATTTTGAAAGTTTTAGTTTTTCTAATTAACTTTTATGTAAATTGTCAATTATTATTTTGTTTGTTTAATTTTTTTATTTCATATTTTAAGTCTTTTAATAGAGATAAGACATGTTTATTCTTGTTAGAAGACTCCTAGACAAAGATCTGAAGTTTCACGAATTTTGAAAGTGAATATTTATTTTTGAGTAATTTGATGAAAATAAATAAATTAACGTTGATTTTCTCACAGATTACAATGTTTAGAACCCATTTATATTGTTTGAATGCAACGCTAAAGCTACCATTTCTTTTTTGTTATTTTTTTTCATTCTAAAACAAGTAGCCGTTATAACTTTTCGCTCTCCTGTCCTCAACATAATTCACAATGGTTCGCCGCCAGTTTGTCTTCTTCAAACATAGTTCGTATAATTTATTTTAAAAATGACATCTTCGTACACTTAGATAAATATTAAATATGCAATACTTAGGATGCATTTATCAATATCACTTTCCTTAGATCCTAGGGCCAAAAGTGCCAGCTTACTTTGAACAGATGCTAGCATATCATTGTCTTTCAATCTGAAAATAGTTTAAATTCTATTGGGGAAAAAAAAAGTTTTGGAATAGGTTGACATGCGTTTGTCTGTACTTCAAACTTCCAATTAATGTTATATTTTTTATTAATTAACCTGTTTGAAAAAAAAAATAATAGACTTACCTAAGTCAATAAAACATCTCAGTTACAACGACATAGACAGAAACACTTAAAATAAGAAAATAAAGGAGGAAAAAAGACCAGCTAATAATTCCCATTAGTGCCAACCCTGCATTTGCTCCCTCTTAATTAGGGGCGGGTAACTAAAACGGGTGAACTGTCACGGATAATTTAGAAAAATATATATCCTTAAATATATCCGGAAAACCGTATTTTATTCCGAAAGACCCTTTTAATTTTTTTAGTAAAGCTGTTTCGTTCGTGATAAGTGCTCTTATTATTATAGTTTTGTCTGACCTATATAGTCCCACTTCTGGGCAAAGCCCTGCCCTCCCTCATTCCTTCTACTTCACTCGATGTTGTGCTTCATGCCAATTCAAGAGGAAGTCATCCAAGATGTCCGTCTTCTAGGTCTACTGCGCGACGTTGTCTAGTTATCTCCAGGTTGTAAAAAACAACGTAAAAAATAGTCTCGGTTTCTTAGTGTCTATACCTATGATTTTTGCTCTCATCATTAGCATAACCAAACAAAATCTATGTTTTGATCGGTTTCAGTAAAGTTGCATCACAAAAGTCGTAATTGGTCAGAAGTTAACAACTCGCCTTTACTGAAACGTTGTGCTTTCAAACCCGGAGGATCAAAACCAAACCAATGTGTCTTTTTCAATACCAAAATACCAAGATCTTGGCCACCACTGACACCAGTGAAAGAAAACATCGTGACGAAACATGGATTATATTTAAACCTTTAATCGATTTATAAGTTTAAAGGCTATGTCAGAGGCCTCTCGGGTTTTCCAAGAGGCTGTTACATCTGATGTAACAGCCTCTTGGAAAACCTTTGTTAGTCATATTTTCAAATGAAAATAATCTCATAGTTCTTCAAGTTAAATCCAAGTTAATTAATACGTCTTTAATTATATTTGCAAATCTGGCTCTAGTCTAAATGTAATTTTCTGGAAAGCATTATCATATAGGAAGACAAATTCAAACATTAAATGGGAAAGTTTCAAATTCTAACTTGTCATAAAGCGAATTTGTTTATCGAAACTCTTGTATTACGAGTATTTTGGTTTTCTTTGTTCTTTGGAGTCGCCATTCTAATTGAAATGAGATAATGACTCGCTTTAGAATAATGTAATTAAATACGAGATATTTTTACCAACTTCAAAAATGAGATGGTTTTCCAATCGGTCGGTATATTTTTTATGTACGAACACCGATTACTCCGAGGTTTCGGGACCGATTTGTAAAATATTGTTGTTCGTTGTAGTATACTTGTCATTTTGTCACATTTAAATTTCATTCATTTTGCTTTAGTAATTTTACTTTGAGTATTTTACACTTATTGTGGACTTGGACGATGTTATTACCGTCACTACAGATTATAAAATTCTAGTGCGCATGCAAGAAAATTATGTAATGACAAGATTTTGTGTACATAACAAACAAAAAATTTAACCGACAATAAAAAATACTATTTGATTACCTAGTGTCTGTATCTACAAAAAACAAAATTACCTCAAAGATACCTTTTATGCAGCATGCGCTATTCAGCATATCCTTGCCAAATTCACATAAAAAACGTAGGCCCCATAAGATTACAAACTCATTTAGGAACTCCCCATTCTATTAGTCATATCCCCACTCGAGTGGGGTTGAGAAACCATAAAAATCCCATGCAATATTCCTATGAAGTCTTATAAATGTTGCCGAAATGACTTGGCGGGGGTGAGGGGTTGTTTATACGGGGTGCAGAGTGGGGAGGAATCACGGTGTCCCATGGTTTGAACCCCAGGGGTGTTGTTCGTTATCATTTTGAATTATTCAGAAGACTCTGAAGTATTTCTTTCGGTGGATGTGATTTGGGAGTATGGATCGTGGAACTGTGTCAAGTAGGTATTTTTGTTTTGTTTTTTTTTCTTTTTTTTTAGAAACCAAAGACTGATGGCCTTTGGTTTCTAAAAAAAAAAGAAAGAAAGAAAATAAGTTTATTTGGCACGCATTTAGCACATAGTTTCGACACAAGAATACAATAGAATAAAAGTGTTTGGATCTGTTTTTAAATATTTAAGATCATCAGTCCACTGTTTTCATAATTATTTTAATTGCTTGGCTTCATCGTCAATAAACAATTGAAATAAATGTATGTAATATTTGATAACAACTGTTTGAACCAAATACATAGTTTAGCAGAAATCTTTATATTTGGATGTCGTTATCGTATGATCAAACGAGCGCAAATTCAGAATCTTGGCGGCCTTTAAAAATCTCGGTAGAAATACCCTATAACATTATTCTGGTCCTGGAAATCAGGCCTAAAGGTGCTCCCACACAGCAGTTATAATTATAACGTTATACAGCATTGTGTAACACGATAACAATAATAATAGCGTGTAACAATACTCTACAACATGTTAAGAAATGTTATATGTTATAAACGCTCCCACATTGGTTGAACTCGTTGTATAACATCGTCATTATGTTCAATCAGTTTGGGTTTGTCTTGGGTTTGTCGAGGAATGATGATGTTATACAACAAAAGTTATATTTTGTTATATCATTATTGTAATCAGTTGTAAAACATTTTGTTTAATGAAGTTGTATTACATCAATAGCAATTTATTATAATTTGTAACAATTTATAACTTTTGTTATAATTTGTTTAAAAAAGTCAGTCTCTAACGTTATATAACTGCTGTGTGGGAGCACCTTATGACCTCATGCTCGGGTCGCGGGACTATCAAACCAGGTAACCGTGACCCTGGAACATAGATGGAAGGAACACCGTGAATTTTATTCAATACGAGTCTGACAGTCCCTTCCGCTGTAACCAGAGGGGAAGGACTTATTTAATGATTTTACCACGAAAGAAAAGAACTCATGGTTGGCAAAAAGCTAAAGAAAAAAGCTAAAGCTAATTTGCTATGTCAAGACCAACAAAACAGTCGAGTCGGTTGTTGTTGATTTGCCACAAAGTTAATTTGCCACAGTTTTTTAAACCTCATACATTGAAAGTTAATTTGCCACAGCTAGTATTTTTATTGTTTTGCTACATATAATCTTCATTTCACATAATTATACTGAAGATGGCGGCACCAACACCTCCATGATCCTGTTCTTCTAGTACTATCTGTTCAGATTCCACATTGCATCCTCGTTTTCTGTAGTTTTGTACTGGATTTTATTATTTAATAATTGTTCTGCTATCCGTGCGGAAAAAAAAAGTATTTTTTTTTAATTTTGTTTACTGTAAATTCACCCCATTTGAAATTACACTAAACAAAATTAAAAAAAAAAACTGTGGCTAATTCACAACTTTTTTTCGTGGCCAATCAACTTTGTGGCGAATTTACAACAACCCGATAGTGGCAAGGTTAGTATGCAAATGAAAGTTAATATCTAACACAATATTGTCGGCCATTTGCAATTTAGAAGGGATCCAGACATTACTGTTATCAGTTTAAGGCTATCTAGAGTCTGCATTGTTACAAACCAGTAATACTAGGCTCAGTTTCGTCTTAACGATTATGAGGAAGTTGTGAGACTTTGCTCTGATAACACGGTTGAAGGTGGAGCGATAGATATCATTCTGTTTATAGATCTGAATAGTACCTATTCAGAATTATAATTACCTGATTAAAATACAATTTTATTATAACAACAAAAAATATCACCCAATACTACTGATATTACTACAATAATTATAAATGTTAAACAGCTTTATGACATGGATGAATGGATACAAAAGAAACTACTACCTAAGATGTTTGTTATTCTTTAAAGCAACGCGCAGAACGGATTTAGATGGCATTTGTAACACAGGTAGGTACTTTTAAATATGCTGGATTAACACTCAGCTTATCGCAGTCCACTGCTGGTCACAGGCTTTTCCCAAAAATGGGACACATCACCCTGTCGTCTGCTTTCCTCATACCCAGTCTGCCCCAGCCACCTTCTTAAGGCCCTAAGTCCATCTAGCAAACACATTCTTCTTCTTCAAACCTTATATTAGTCACCCAATGCTGAGAGTAGACCTGTTCCAAATCTTTCTACTTCTGGCAGTTTTGTGTTCGGTTGGCTATTCAATTTCTTCCGGAAACAAAAAAGCAAATAAATTAGATACTATTAAACCGATAGAAAATCTCCAGGCAACCTAGCAACAAAATAAATGAACCAATCCCATCTATAGTACAAGTATCTCGGACCAAAAATACTACGTCCTTATTCCCGACGGATGTTTTTCACCTCACTTTCGCAAATTGTCTCGATAAGAACTTCCTTCGAGTTTCAAACTTTATTTGAAACTGTAATCTTGAGTGGTGTCGCTTTTCTTACATCAACTTATTAAAATGTTGAATCAATTTTTGTCTTCGAACTTTGTGACAATTGGACTTTAGAAGTCTTAGAGATGATAAGAAGGTTGATGGTAGAAATTTCTACTGCGCCGTCGATTAAATTATGTGGACTCTAAATCATACTATCTTCTGACTAATATTATAAATGCGAAAGTTTGTAAAGATGAATAAATGGATCGATGTGATGGATGTTTGTTTCTCTTTTACGCAAATACTACTTAACAGATTTGAGGAAATATGGACTTTCTGGTGAACCACGGGCAAAAATATTTTCCTGTGGTCTAACTAAACTGAACCACGCGGGTGGACCACGGGCAACAAACGGGGTACACAGATAGTTTATAACTTGGATTAATACATACAGTCGGCCAAGAAAGTGGTGTACCACCCTAAGGTTGAATATCGCTTGCAGATTCATAGGTGATAAAGATTAGTTTCGCTTGCAGATCGATCTGACAACTTCTATTGCTGTCTTTATCTGATTATTGATAACGACTATTACTGTTTGTAATGTGACAGCTGTTCTTAGTTTGAACTTGATGGAACCAATGACGTCGTAAAATCAACGGCGGGGGGCTGTAGATTTTGATGACAAAATTGTATCTACAAATTCAGAATTGTAATCAACAAGTTACATAAAATTGTAAAGGCACAAGGCGAATCCACAAACCTACAATTTCTGTAAACTTGTAATTACAATATCAATAAAAAACAAGCTAAAAATAGATTTATCCTTTTATTAAATTTCTACAATCAATTTTAAAATACTTATAACAAACAAAAACATAGCATAATTATATAGTAATATTTAGAAGATATTGAAAATTTTTAAAAATTAGAAACGGGTGTAACCGCCGTTGGCCTCTATAACCTCTACAAGACGAGACCTCATTGAACCAACAAGCCGTGAGCAAATATCGGTTCCCCGCATTTCCTCCCAAATATAATTACAGTGACTAATAAGAGCTTGTTTGGTTCTTTCATTTTGATGCGACCATCGTTGGACCATAAGGCCCCAAAGATTTTCTATCGGGTTGAGGTCCGGCGATCTTGAGGGCCACTGAATTACCCTTACGTCAGTGTGTGAACGAAACCAGGCTCTTACGATCCTCGCATTATGAATTGAACAATTATCTTGAACAAAATCAAATTGTGGCACTTCGTTCTCCGGGTATACATTACGGACTGTCGGTAGCATTGCATTCTGAAGCACGTCGATATAATTTACAGCCGTCGCTCGAGGAGGTAGAGAACACAATTCTCCTACACCATCCGCACTCATCCAGCCCCAAATATTTACGGAAATTCGACCTGATTCTCTATTTGGAATTACATGATCATCTTTATACCGTGTTGAATTATATCGCCAAAGGTGAAGACGTCCATGCTGACTGGATTTAAACGTTTTTTCATCACAAAACACTGTATTAGACCAATCAAACTCTAAGTGCTCTCTGGCGAAGTTCAGACGAGCAAGTCTGTGAGCATCCGTCAAATATATTTTCTTGGCGTAATGCCTGTGGTGCAACCCCATGTAATGTAGATGATTCCTTATTGTTTGGGCACTCACATCGAACATCTCCGCAAAATGTTTTGTGGGCTTAAAACCATTGATTTCATATTCCCGTCTCATGAATTCTCTATCGTTATTGGAGAGTGCAGGCCGGCGACCACTTCTTCTGTGATCCAACAAACTTCCCTCCTCTCCTTCACGACGAATCCGAAAGCGGACAGAACGCCTCGATATATTCAAATTCCGGGATATCGCACTGATACTGCTTCCCTCATTAAATTGGGCAATTATTTGTGCTCTTTCGGCAATGGTCAAGTTGGCAGGCATTGAGATGATTTTATATGCAGTTGATTGAAAAATAACACGGAAAATATATCGATTTTTTGCATATATTTGACAAAATGTCAATTGTCAGTTTTCTTTTTCAAATGGAATTCGGTTGTCTATTTAAATAGTTTTTATTACTTTTGTTTGGAAACATTTCAATTGCTTTGTAGAAACTAATGTCCTTTTCATTTATACTAAAGGTTAAAATGTCATGTACTTATATGTGACATATGACGTATGAATACTAAATACATAGGTTTACGTCATGATAATGTTGTCTCTTTCAGTAAAATCTTTTTATAACGAACCTTGTTGTAATTTTCGATGACCGGGAAACTAAATCAAAACTGGTACACCACTTTCTTGGCTGACCGTACAACAGTTTATATCCCGATTCTTTTGATCCCATGGATATTATGTCGAGTCGAAATAGACAAAGGCACTGTCAACAGCTGGTTTGAAATAAGTATTATACATGCATTATCGCTTTCGTTGCCAATTATGAAGCTTTTCTGTGGAAAGAAAAATTCGACTTTAATTAGAATAAACTTGTAGCCTCCCAATTCATTTGTGAGATTAGATTGTGACCAAGACTGCCGTAGCTCGGTTAGTAAAAGCGTTCGATGTATGACGAATTTTTCGGGGGGTCCCAGGTTTAAATTTATTCGCAGTTGAATTTTTTTTCCACAGAAAGCTTAAGCGGCAGGGTCAGTCTGAAGATGCGGGATATATTTTCTAGACATTTTTATCTTGTGTTAAATTATATTTTTCTTGCCTGAACTACCACTTTAGCGTCTCTATTCAGATGACAAGACTACAAGGCGACCCGACAGACAACAGACAGGTGTCGTCCTAATTTTCCATTTTTTTCCTAACCGACAATAAAATTTTATTGCTAAGAAATTTTTATACTCTCATTTTTGATATTCAACAACACTCTACTAGATATTTAGACGTATTCGACATTGGTCACCTGCTGGAATAAAAACTGAGTGAACGGCACTACCACCAAGGGTATTTTATGTCACATTTCAATAATATTTTTCACAGATGCCAAATAGTTTATATTATGTATCTAACATTTTATTCCGTCTGGAGCACATCTAGACACGCGGGAGAGTGGCCATATGTATTAGCACGTACTACTGTTACAACGTCTACTTTTTTAGGACGTCAAAAATAATTTACCAATCAATAGAGAGCTAATTAATAGTTATAACAATATAATTTCATAGTACCTCATTTAGGATTAGGCTACTACTGCAAGAAGGATCAAAACAGCGTCTATTAAATTATTAAAACAGCACTATTCACATAACACACCTTCATAATATCATCCGAAACACCACCCTTTACAATTCACACACAAACTTACTTGACCGCACGAAACAAATTATTCATACATCGCAAAAACCACCACAGTTCCGCACAAAACAGTAGGGCAATACCACAGTACGGTAACTTTACAGTGGTACAAGTTAATTGTGTCCAACTTGACGTTCGTCAAACACGGGTTGGCAAAGAAAAAGCCACTTTTGCACGGTCAAAGGCAAACACACCCGCAAATTGTTCAACCACAACGGCTTTGTTCGGGGTTGGGGTGTGGTATAAGTTGTAAGAGATAGCGGGGTAAAATTGATTAATTAATGAGTTTTGAGAATACGTGAGACATGATAATTATCTATAAAATAATGAAGAAAGCATAAAAATTTCCTTCAATATTCCTGCTCATAGCGAATGTTGACCCAAAACTTTAACTTTGGTGCTATCGCTAGTTTTCGTCAATTTCCGTAAGTAGTGTTCTATTATTTTGTGTAGGAGCACCTCTAATTAGAACTCCTTTTTTTACAGAACAGTAAGTTAGTCAGTCAAGTCTGATAGTCCCTTCCGCTATACCCAGGGCGGGCGGTAGAACTCGTTTGATGACTTGCCAACCAAAGAAAAAAACTGATGGTGAGATAATTGGAAATTATGGGCAGTATCTTATTCTGAATTATACTCTAGATTCCGTATTGACGCACGTAAATAGTTTATAATAATAATAATAAAATAATAATAATAATATTCCACAACTATCACACAACGCCATCTAGTCCCAAGCTAAGCAGAGCTTGTGTTATGGGTACTAGACAACTGATAAACATACTTATATACACACATCAAAACTGTCTAGGGATCAACATAATATTTTTGCAATAACTTTTCTCCTGATTGATATTAATTAAAATGTTCTTTAAGGATTCATCAAATAAAGTGTTATCGTTTGTCACAGTAACGATAAACCAAGTCACCTTTGCATTCATAAAGAAATTTGCCATTTTCCTAATAAAGGGATTTTTGACATTTGAACCACTAACATTAAAGTTCGAAAAAAAGACTGAAATAACAGTTTTCTTTAAAATTTTATTGGGTAACTTAAACAATTAATAATCCGTGTTTCTACCGCGAACACTAACAACACAAGAACATCGGTTTGGCATACTCAAAATGAGTTCATCCAAATCACGCTGTGGAATGGCCGCCCATGTTCGTTGCAACAACAAAAAAAGGTCTTCTTGCGACTGGATACCCTCCATATTCGGCAGAGCTCTTCTCTGTAGCATATCCCATGCATGCTCAATCGGGTTCAAGTCTGGCGACTGAGCAGGCCAGGGCAGGACATTGATGTTAGCTGCGGCGAGAGTCTGTCTTACAACTCTTGCGGTGTGCGGTCGTGCATTATCATGCATTAACTGAAATAAGGGACCGATTTGCACTTGTAGAGGAACGATGACGTCTGATACAATCGTCTCAGCATAAATTTGAGCGTTGAGGTTGCCTCTGATCCAAATCAACTCAGTTCTTCCGCCGATCCAAATACCCGCCCATACCATGATGGTTCCACCACTATAAGGATGGACTTCCTGGCAGGATTTTAATCGCTGTTGGAGTCCAGGGGTTCTCCAGTGTCGTATACGTCTTGTATCCGGTCTCATACCAAAACGAGACTCATCAGAAAAGCACACGAAACGCCATTGTTCTTCTGCCCAATTTCTGTGTTCAAGAGCCCATTGATATCGAATCCTACGATTGTGCATTGCTATAGGTGGTACCCGTAGCGGTCTTCGGGAATGAAGGTTCACTTCATGCAAGCGGTTTCTGACTGTTTGGTCGCTAATTAAGTTCCCTGAAGAGTGATGAAGCCTCACGGCTAACATCATGGCGGTTATTGTTGGAGCTCTTCGAGTTAAGATTTGAATGTATCGGTCTTGTCTCCGTGTGGTGCAGCGATACCGTCCTCCATGGCGCTCAGCCACGGTACCAGTGCTTCGGTAACGTGTCCAAAGTCGACTGATAACACTCTGACTTGTATTCAGAGCTAAAGCCACAGTACGTTGCCGGGAACCAGCTTCTATCATTCCCACGGCTCTGAGCATTTCTTCCCTGCTTAAATGACGTCGCCGCTCCATAATAACGTTGGTTTTAATCAGTAGTAGGGAAACAGTAGCACTAATAATGTCTTCAATGCGTTGTATGTTTTTATAGGGAAAATATTGACAGCTGATTTTCATCTTTTACTCGAATTTGATTTACAGTTCCTGATTCAAATTATGAAATGCACCAAAAAGGATCCATATAAATTTATAAAATCATAAATTTATTACAAAGCCACATCTCAATCTCAAGAAATCCGCATAAAAATGCTTGATCCCTAGACACTTTTGATGTGTGTATTTCTAAATACATACATATTATAGATAAATTACACTCAAACACAGAACAAATGATCGTGCTCATCACACAAACATTTGTCCTGGGTGGGAATCGAACCCACGACCTCCGGCATAGCAGTCAGGGTCACTAACCAATAGACCAACAGGCCAGTCAAACCAACAGGTCAGTTTTATAAGTAACCGTCAGATTAAGATCATCCAAACCGAATTTTAATATCAAAACGCTATCAACTTACAACTTGGACCAGCTCCCACACCAGCCGAATTTAAACAGGCGTTGGTGAGTTAAACGATGTAAAGTTGTACAATTTCGCAGCACTGAGACAACTATTGTATTTGCCCAACCCTTTTGTCGCTAAAAAGGTACAGCACTCGAACGGTACTGTGGCCACTTCGGGTTTTAGAAAGAGGCCATCAGATGAGTGACAGAGAAAATTACCTTCAAAGACGATAGCTTTAAATAAGAACATGTTTGGCAGGTGATTAGTAATCGAGTGACATCCAAAAACAGAAAATTTTGGTCATCCGGTAGAGAGATGGGATATGGAATTGTTGAAATGGAGGGAAATCTTGGTTGAAACTGGCACAGAAACGTGGAAATGAGCACGAAACAGAGAGACCTATATTATATGAATTCAGGCTATGGGTGATGTTAACGGTGGAATAATTACAGATTTCAAAAAAAAAAATGTTTGTGAAAGTTAGGTAAGGTAACGTCATATCAAGTGAAATAAATATCAGCGACTGAGCGTCACGTTCGTGAGCTTTATTTCTAGTTGTTAAGGCTCCATAGTACTTCAATATAATCTTACTAGCTCGCACTTGCACGTACCACGCACTATTGCTTGCTCTTTCTTTTAGCTGTCTACACGCAAATCTATTTATTTTACGGCGAAAAAAAAAAGAAAATTCAAAAAAATAAATAACATAATTAAGTCCTACTTTACAGTTAGTTCAGTTAGTATAAAAAGTTTCATGATCTAATTTTAAGTATTTTATGATTGCCAGCGGTTTATTGTTCAATTTAGAAGTAACTTTGGGTTTTTTTTTTTCTATCGAGAAAATTTTATGGAATCATGTTTTCGCCAAACATATATAACGCCTAACATTAATCCTTAACTTTACCATTTATATTTATTTCAAAATTAATGCTGCAGTATTTTCGACGTATCACAGGATTCTGCTAAGCCATTTGAGGTAGTATGGGCTCTTAAGCCATTTGGTTATTTGTTAGTATCACTGCTTGGACGCAGGTCTGGGACAGGGAAATGGCCGTAATTCATCACACATTCACAAAGCCATTGTGGGATCGTGGATGTCACAATAATTATCCTCGAATTTGTGGTTTATGCGTTTTCAGCAGTAGTTACGACATTATTGCCTTTTGGGGTAGTAAAATCATGAAGTGCTGGTCGGAGTGGAAGGGATTGTCAGGCTCTTCATCATCATCAGCCTATAATGTTCCCACTGCTGAGACACTAGCCTCCTCTCTGTGAAAGGCCATAATCCACCACACGGGCAAAGTGCGGGTTGGTAGATGTCACATAATCTTCGAATTTTTGGTTATAGGACATGCCGGTTTCCTCACGATGTTTTCCTTCACCGTTTTGAGAGCAGTGGTGATGAAATAAATTACACAAAGCAATGCGCCTGGCGGGGTTCGAACGCACGACCTACAACTCATAAGTCGGGACCGATACCACTGGGCCACGACTGCTCTCAACTCAGACTCTTACTGATACAAAATCCGCCATGTTCTATCGGTTGCCTTTTATGCGGACCGTCAGACTTCTACTGACTAAACGTGCAGCGTTCCTTCAGTAGTTTTTAGCGTTCCAAGAATACAGTGTAATTTTAAGGCAGTCCCAAATGATTGCCTTTGTTGACCCTGACTTTGAGTTGTAACTAACTCAAAGTCAGGGTTTCTCTATTGGATCTTCGCTCCTGACTGATGCCTTTTTAGCATCCCATAAAGTCTTATTGTCATTAAAAAGGCACGTCCTATTTGCAGAACACTTTCCTAGTTTCGAGATAGATAAGTTTAGAGACATACGGGTCTTCTGTGTTGGGTAATTTTGGCTAAATAAGTTGGTAAATGTTTGTTTGGGGACAAGGTTTATTTACGAGTTAAATGTGGTCTGAGGATTTCCGTGTCTCTTGTTGGGATGTTGTTTAAGTCTTGGACTAAAGCTATTGTCAAACTGACAGACGAACCGAATGCGTGGCGTAGCGTTTTTGTTTGTAATGTATGGAATTGTTTGAAGCCTGTCACATAGAGTATCGGATCGCTTTCGCATTTTTATATGACATGATTCGGTTCGGTTCGCTATCGCCTGTCTGTTTGACAAAGGCCTTAGGAAGATACGTTTTTAGCAGTTAGTTTGTAAATATTGGGCATTGTATGTAGGTATGCATAACTAGAAACGAGGTTACTACTGATATGCTGAAAAATGGGGGTTAGGATTTGCATAATGGTTTTAAACGTGCACGCATAACCGATACATGTCCCGATAACTGTACAGTTTTAAAACATACACGCTAGGGCTTGCCTGTCGGATAGGCATGCAAGGTTAAAACCATCATGCAAACTCTAACGTGTACGGCCTCCGTAATAGAAAAGTTAAACACTCTGCCTTTTTCCAACTGTGTTGGGGTCGCTAATGTTACTCGGCTAAGTTATAATCAAGAGCAGTGATGGCCTAGTGGTGTCGACCACGAGTTACGGTCGTGGATTCGGGGCCTGCGGGTGACGAACATTGGGCTTAATCGTCGCCTGACCAGCCAGGCTCTAACAGGAGGAGCGCTTCAAGGAGAACGTGTGATGAACACATTGCACTTGGAGATAGGTCTGCTGTGAATAGCGGGCCGATCCCAGTTGGGGGTGCGCGCGAATGTTTCATATATATATCCCGGGCCCCCGACCAATGGTACAAGAAGGAATAGTGGGTTTTTAGTCGGTTTGAGTCCGACATAACCCTCCGCTCGCCCCAGTCGGAGGGTATCCGTGAGGATTTTCCCACTCATAAAAAAAAGGTCGTGGGTTCGAATCCAGCCAGGCATATTATTTTGTGTAATTTATATCATCACCACTGTTCCCAAAACGATGATGGAAAACATCTTGACGAAACGGGCATATCCTAGAACCAAACATTTGAAGACATGTGACATCTACCAATCCGCACTCGGTCCGTGTGATGGATTACGTTCCACTCCCTCTCACAGAGAGGGGGCCTGCGACCCAGCAGTGGGAACACTTATGATGATGAAGTTATAGTCCTTGTAATATTTTTTTTTATCCAAAAAACTGATGAGATGAATTCTGACTATTGTGCATGTGCTTCAATATTGTAAAACTGTTGGAATGAATAACATAAAGCATTTTTATGACATCAGTCAAAGAACGTCCACTGGTAGATATAGGTTCTTTTCTTCTCTCAACCTTTCACTAGGTTATCAGCAATGAGGTTTGTTTTCAAAAGGTTCCAAAAGGGTCCTCTTATTCCATCAACTGTATCATTTTGTAATAATTACTTTATCATATACATCACATATTTTTGCAATACTGCTGAAATTTAAATAAGCGAATCACCTCCATAATTTTAACCACTAACACCCATTTTTTCCGACCACAAAAATGGTCAGAAATGTTTCATTTTTCTAGAAAACTAAAAGAGAATAAGTGGGCTATTTATCATGCTATCCACGATACGACTCGAATGCAGCTTGGCTACCTATCAAGTAATTCTATGCGGTTATTTTCTAGCCAGATACTTAGCTTTGTACGATATGAGGGTAGTATGTGCTTTATGCGTAGATGGAGACATGCAATTTCTATGTAAGCTAAAATAATCTACTTTTTTCTAATATCAGTTGGAAGAAGCAGTTTTAATTTAAAAAAAAACATACAGGGTTTTTTAGGTGTAAGGGTGTATGGTTAGATCGTAGTTATTTTCAGGCAAAACGCTCTTATTTGTCTGAGCACACATAAACAGTTTAAAATTAATCTCAAACTCAAAGCATTAATAATTTAAATACGGCGATTACAGGCACTTTAGAATTAACAAAACAAAATATAAAAATAAGGCTGCCTAACAGTCCCAATCAAAAGGCATAATTATGATTATTTTGTGTATTGATTCGGAATTATTAAAGTTCTAATTTAAGAATTCTTTATGAGTCTTTCAAATACTTTTAAAAGTACCATAAAGAAAGGTCAAGAAGGAATTGTGCGGAATTCTTATACATAAACATAAAAACATTATCAGACAATAAAATGTAAGATTGCGGTAAACACCAGTTACCATCAATTTTAAAACATACTTTATCGTCCAACCGGAACCATAATTTTAAACTAACACAAACTTTCAAAGTAAAGTCATGAAACATTATTTACTTTAAAACCAACCTTATTTATATCCGTGAGATTAAAATATGTTGCAACTTTTCAAAAACTTTCCGACTACACATGCCAAAGCAAAAAGTACGGGAAAACTTCGGTGTTTCAAATGTGAAACTATTAACCTCGAACGTAGAACTATTAGAATAAATCAAAACTACTTGTACATCTACTGTACATTGAATGTATAACGACTCTATTCATAACGCTTGGGTTCCTCATGTCTGTTTTGGAACTTTAAAACGGAAAGAATTTTTACTGTGTTGATTTCTGAAGCTTTTGAATGTTTGATAGTCGACTATTTTTGGGTTGGCCGAGAATGCAAATAGAATTGTATGTATAAGCAAGCTTCATAAAAAAATACGATGGAAGATGTAGATATTTTTTTAACGTGGTAATATCATCAAATCTCCCATCCAGGGCAGGGCAGAAGTGGCTATCAGACTTATACTGACTGAAATCCACGGTGTCCTTCAATAGCCCTTTAGGTTCCGGTAGCTCGTTTGTCCCGCGACCCCGGCAGGCCTTGGCCCTCTAACCTCTTACCCCTCCTTGCCCCGTCTTGGAAGAAGTATATACCAAAAATAATAATTCTGTAGTCTACATCGCCAACATGCCGAAACTTCACCTGACGAGAGATTTAACCTTTTTTGATCAAACAATAATAATTATTGCCATCTAAGGTGGGCAATGCTGAAAACCGTCTGAGGGTCTAAGACGACCACTTAGAAAAATTTAAAATGATTCATTTCGAGAATGAATAACAGACAAACAGTCAATGACGTTTTCTGGAAATTCTCGAAGTGAGCAATTTCGAATATTGCTTTTTTTTTACGTCGTAAAATTATCCAATAAGTCTTCTCACCCAAGACAGGACGGAAGGGACTGTCAGACTTTTACTGACTAAAATCCACGGTGTCTTTCAATAGCTCTTTACGCTCGGGGCCACGGTTACCCAATAAGACATTGCTTAGAGGCTGTTTTAGACTCGCTGGTCCATTTATCCCCGTAAATATTTGGAGTCCCATCGTCTAAAAAAACAAATCAAAAACCTTGATCATGCGATAGGACATACATTGTTCTTTGTGGCTTATTAGATAGTTTGTCCAGAAAGAGCAGACTATCCAACAAGGGTTTCACCAACAATGCGCCAGACATCCTTAAGTATCGTCAGTTGAGGAGGCTTCTCATTCCCCCAAGAATGGCTATGGACGTGTATTCGTGTGGCTCTATAACAGGCTTATTACTTGAAAGATGAATGAAGAGTTGAAGACATTACGAAAATAATTGCAAAATGTGTTAAAATGTGCAAAACAGGTAGCAAAAGTGCATCGATATATTAATAATAGGCTATTTACTGACAAAAAAAATACTGAAAGTTAGATTACCTACCAAAAAATATTTGAACCGTATTTATTCTTTTATTACGTGAACCAAAAACGACGAAGATACAACGCTTCTAAAAATCACAAAACGTCACTCGGTCGGTATAATATTACAGGCATTATGACGTCACAAGCCTGCACTCCCAAATTTCAAAGCATTTTATTTCTGTCAAAATATTTTTTTTTTTTTTTTTTTTTAATTAGCCATTTATGTCCCACTGCTGGGCAAAGGCCTCCCCCATATCCTTCCAAGTGTTCTTTACTTGTGCCACTTCGGACCAGCCATCGAGGTACGCATCTAGATCGTCCTGCCATCTCTTTTTGGGCCGGCCTCGGCAGCGTCGTCCATTCTCAGGCACCCATTGAGTGCATATTTTTGCCCAGCGACTATCTTGCATGCGAATGACGTGACCCGCCCAATCCCATTTGAGCCTGGCAGCCTTTTTACCTACGTCAAATATTCCAGTTTTAGAGCGCAGCGTGGTGTTACGTATTTTATCGGATCTTCTTACACCCAGAATGCTGCGCTCCATTGCTCTTTGGCACACTCCAAGGCGGAACTTCTGCGACTCGGTGAGCGACCAGGTCTGAGCACCGTAGGTTAGGACGGGCAGGATACACGTATCGATGAGTTTCCGCTTCAGGGAAATCGGCAGATCTCCCTTCATTAGCGTCTTCATGGACCAGTAGCTCTTCCAGGCGTTGTCGATTCGGCGATCGATTTCCTTTTCCTGCCTGTTTTCGAAGGAAACTAACTGGCCCAAATAGATGTACTCATCGACATATTGTATTTCCTGCCCATCTACCTCGACCCTACTTTTCGTGCTATTTGTCATTATTTTAGTTTTAGACCGATTCATCGCAAGTCCCACCTTGAGGCTAGCCGTGCTCAGGTCTTCGAGCATAATTTGTAGTTCCATCGCTGTAGGCGCAAAAAGAACTATGTCATCGGCAAATCTAAGGTTTGTCAACCTTTTATCGCCGACTTCAATGCCCTTGGTTATCCATGGGGCTGCCAGAGTCTTAAATATCTCCTCAAGAGTGCTCGTAAATAGTTTTGGAGAAAGCGGGTCACCCTGTTTTACACCCCTTTGTATTCTAAAACTAGGTCCTGTAGTGTTAAGCTTTATGTTGGCGGAACTATTGTGGTATATGTTTTTAATCAAATCTATATATTGAGTTTCAAGGTCTTGGTTTTCTAGAGATCGGAATATGTCGGGGTGTTTAATGCTATCGAATGCCTTCGTATAGTCTACAAACGCCAAATATAGTGGTTTGTTGAACTCGGATGTTTTTTCTAAGATTTGGTTCAGTGTTTGAAGGTGGTCGGTTGTAGAGTAGCTTGGGCGAAATCCGGCTTGTTCTGGTGGCTGATGGTCATCCAGTTTTTCGTCTATGCGATTATGAATGACTTTTATAAATGTTTTGTAAATATGTGATGTAAGACTAATTGGGCGGTAATTGCTGATATCACTTTTGTCCCCTTTTTTGTGAAGTAAGATTATATTTGACTTGCACATTGTCTTTGGGATTTTTCCTGTCTGTAGTATTGTGTTGAAAAGGTTTGTTAGGTGGGGTAGCAAGGTAGTGGAGCCAATCTTGATTGCTTCGGTGGTAACTCCATCCTCCCCGGGACTTCTATTGTAGCGCATTGTGGTGAGCGCTCTATGCACTTCATACCCGGTTATCGGCAGAACGGAATTAGAGAGATGATATTCTGTATTCAAAATGGGTGGTAATTGATCTGAATATAGGACTTCATAGAATTTGGTGGCTATTTTCATGATTGTATCTCTATTGTAGTGTTTAACTCCTTCATCATCTACTAGACTATTGATCCAAGCCTTTCCCTTAGTAATTCCGTGCTTGAGTACCCTCAAAGAGGCATGTTTTTCCAAAGCAGTTTTTACTAAATGTGTGTTAAGATTTCTCAGATCTTTCCTAATACTTCTTTTAACTATTTTATCTATGGCTCTGTGTTCTGCCGTCCCAATTTCCATTGTTGTTCGTTTTTCTATTAAGTTAATACTGTGAGCTGTTAGTTTATTCCTATTTTTGGGTGTGTTTTTTATTATTTTACAACTATTGTTTATTCCTGTAACTATTTTGTTATATTGATCTTCTGCGTCTGTGTCGTCAACTTTGAGATTTTGAAAATAATTTGTCAGTTCTTTATTAAATTGCTCTAGGTTATTTATTAGCGTTTCCTTTGAAAGTCTTTTAATTTTCTTTGTAAACAGTTTCGATCTATGGAGTTTGAAGTCGAATCGTATTTTCGCGCGGATTGGTCTGTGATCGGAGCTGTATTTAATTTTGTTGATAACACTTACATTTTTGATTATTTGTTTGTCTGACGATAATATATAATCTATTTCATTGTGCGTAAGACCATTAGGTGCGACCCAGGTCCATCGTCGCTGCGGTTTCTTAACAAATAAACTATTGGTGATGTACATGTTTTGACCAAAGGCAAACTGCGTCAATCGAACACCTCGTTCGTTGCGATCCCCTAAACCAAAGTGGCCGAGAATATTTTCGCTGTCCAGTTCTTGCCTTTTCCCTACTTTAGCGTTGAAGTCACCGATGACCATGTTCCAGGTGCCCCTATTTTCGTCACATGCTTTACTGACCAAATCGTAGAAATCTTCTACGTCGTCATCGTTGTGTGCAGATGTCGGTGCATAGACTTGTACTATCGTCAGGGTTTTGTCAGATGTGAGACGGAATTTAAGCACCGCAACACGCTCAGAGTAGCCCAAGAATTCGATGATGTTATTCTTCCACTTCTTTGCCACCATGAATCCCACTCCATGTTGCCCACTGGTTTCACCAAAGTGGAAGAATATAGCATCGTCTCTTTCTTCTGTGTGTTCGCCCAGTCTTCTAACTTCTGAAAGGCCTAAAATGTCCCATCTGATATCTTTTAAAGCATTTTCAAGTTCGATTAAACGCTCATCCTTCATCAGTGTCCGGACATTGAACGTAACAATGTTAAGTGAATCGGAATCCGTAATGTATGTTGCTGTGGTCGTTTGACGGTTAATGGTTCTCACCCGGAGATTCTTAGCTCCCCTGACCCCAGGGCCGCGCCAACACCCGTCCACGCCAGCACAACCACTGGAGTCGCCGGGCACTTGGGGCCTGTTTCTTATTCCTCTATCCATTGGGGGGGATGGACCTTAACCCACCACGCTGGTCCAGTGCGTGTTGGTGGGTCGTCAAAATATTTATTGAAAAAAAAAAACAAAAATTATGTATCCATTGTTTTTGAATACTCCATTTGAGGGACAAAACAGTTTTTCAATTTATTTATGCAGTAAACTTCACTAGGTATTGGGTAACTCACTCACCATTATGTTTTGCCTCTTTCTACCTTTGCAGACGCCGACAAACCTCATCAGGCTATTTCAACTCTGGGGATACCAGTACTTGATAATACGAAATCAATTAGCATACCTCCAAACGCGAGACGCGTTTAGCAACACAGGCCTTCTCCCCCTTAGCCCTTCGTTTACAAGGCGACACAAATTTCCTATACCTTACGACTTAGGTATCCAGGCGACTGTCGCCATAAATCCATAGAGTTTCGTACACAGGCACCCGTCAATGGATGACAAAGTCGTAAGGTATCGAAGACTTGCATCGCGTAGTGTACGAAGGGGTTTAATCTAAACACCACATACATAATAATCTACCGCAATTACTTCACAGGGAACTACAAAATTCATTAAATCTATACATCTATACATATAAATAAAATTGGAGTGTCTGTTTGTAATATTGAAATTCCGTTATTTACTACATGCATATGAACATAATTATATATTATATATATGTTCATATAATTATATTATATATTGTTGTATAATATTTTGGGCCCTACCAGTAGTACCCTTAGCACGAGTTTTCAGTATTTGAGACATAAAGTAAACTGGAACTTAAACAATTTCAAATTGTCAATTTTCAAGGAAAAAATTAGTTCCTTCTTCGCACACCAGAGGCGCTGTTCCATTTTTTCATACAAGAAACGCTGTAAATTCTGGAAAGACGCTGTAAAGTAAAATAGTGAAAACTCGTGCTAAGGGTAAAGAAAACCAGCGCTGTGACAGTTAAATGTCGCAGCACATGCTGAGGTAGGAGCCATTTGGCCTTGCACAGGACTAAATTTTATAGTTTTATGTTTTTGGTTTTGTTTTACCTTATTTTTCTTTTATTAAGTTTTGTTTTTTTTCTGTTGTTTTTATTCATTAAATTTGTTTGTTCTGTCCTGTGTGTCCCAATAAATCTCTTTTCTTTCTTTTTTTCTGTATACGGTACATACACCAAAATAACATTTTTTAAAATTTTTGTCTGTCTGTCTGTTTGTAATGGCGAATCTCTGTAATGGCTGGGCCGATTTTGACGGGACTTCTATTGGCAGGTAGCTGATGTAATAAGGAGTAACTTAAGGGGCGCATATCTTAGAGCGCAGCAGGCATTTAGAGTGATTTCCCCCCCTCCTGTCACGTGGCATCACAGCGCTTTTCAAATGAACTTCGCTGACCCCGTTGGAAAATGTACCACCTTGAGCTTATTCTAGCCTAGTACTTTGGCAGGCCATTTAGAGTTACCTTATCCCCGCGCTGCGTGTCACGTGGCGTCAGAGTGCAAGACATACCACCTTGATCTTATACTAGCCTAGTACTTTTGCTGGTTAGTGACATTCTATCAGTTTATAAGCATAGCTGGAATTTAAAAACTTTTTACTTTTGAAAAATGCGCAATACAAAGCGTCTCAAGGAGATATCGACACGGGCATATTATTGCATACCTTCATGCATTTTTATTTCGAGAAATTCTTTGAAACATGTTTAAAATTCATCTCTCTTCAATTTATTTAATAAAAAACAGTGTATCCAAGTTAAAGCACAAGTTACTTGTGCACTAAAAGTAAAAGTAACATATTATTAGAAAAAAATAAATAAAAAACAAATAACAAATCTTTATGTAATGCAAAAAGAATATCATATCAAGTAAGGATCGAACCCGAACCTCGTAGCTTACCAGTCCCGGCGTTCTTCCGTTCGGCTACGCGGTCCGCTGAGTAAACATTTAAAATAGCTGTTCATAGACTATGTCATGATTTTTCATTGGTTCTGATAAAATACAGCAGAAGACGAAGCTTTATCTTTCACATTTTATGTAATCCTGGTACTATCGGGACAAATGCATGCAAATTTTACGACTCTCCTATCAAACTATAAGGCTGCGTTTCCAACAGAGATGTGCGAGGATGCGTAGCTAGGGATGTGTTTGTAAAGAACCAATAGAATCGCTTCATTTACCTCGCTTTGGTCAGCACAGCTCTGGTGAAAACGGCTGAGCGGAGCTAGATTTTTGCGCATACAAAACAAGCGAGGGATTTGTTCGAGGGATGTGTGAGAGGGATGTGTTGCGAAGGATGTGTACGAGAGATATGTACGAGGGATGTGTTGCGAGGGATGTGTAAGTGGGATATGTTGCGAGGGATGTGTTGTGTCTTCACTCCCACTACACCGCACCCTCGTCGCCACATTTCACAGCTACGCTACACATCCTCATAGGCACATTTTCATGCACAGCTTTGGTGGAAACAACCACACCTTTTACAGCACAGCTAAACATCCTCGCACGACACATTTCCATCGCACATCTCTGGTGGAAACGCAGCCTTACTGACTGAAGTGAAGCGATGCGCGCCGGCCGTGACAATTTATAAGGGGCCATAACTTGTCCTGAATTCAGGATCCGATATTCAGAATATGATTTAGAGTAAGAAACTTAGTCGCCAAAGCATGTACTAAATCGTGTCCTAATTAGGATGCTACTCGTCCTAAATGCAATTACACTTTCCTGAATTATGGACGTCCTGAATATCGGAGCCTGAATTTAGGACAGTGTAAATTGCCCCTTATGTTTTGAAAGTCTAAAATAGTTTGAAACACCGCCCGCCGTGATGATATCTTTCGTAATATGTTTGCCTGGTAAGATCGTCAAAAAATGCCCTTAAAAAATGAATGAAGGAACTTCGTGAAAATAAATGTTTGTTTACTTACGCTAATGTCAAAGAAACTCTTTCATATCTATGATCGCCTAGTACTAAAAACTTCGTGTATGACTTGTTAGAGCAGTGTTGTATAGTTTATGTGGCAGATTAGATAGAGACAAAGATACCATATGAGAGAAACATCGAAGATATCATGGTGTCTCTGTCACACGACAGTGACAGAAATATACTTCGATGCCGCATGCACTGTGTCTGTAATCTAACCGTTGCGTTTTATGCTTTCCTGTTAACGTGGCTACAAAATTACACTAAATAGTTAAAACTCAGAAATAAATGATATTACGTATATTATATCGATCACTAGCGGGGGGAATGGCGCGAGCCAGCAAAAGCGACACAGGTCCTACCTCGGACACGCCTCGCGGGCGACTGAAGCAATGCACGTAGGGCACGTCGTTATATAGTTAAGGGTAAAAAAAAACAGAAATATTTAGAAAAAAAGTAACCGGAAATTCCTCTGACAAACATCATTACCTATCTATTGATATGTTTTTAGGACCAAAAGCATGGTCTACTTCAAGTACCACTGAAAAAACGTTAAAAAAATCTCTATTTTCGCGATTTTTTTTGATCAAGGCAAGTTATAAATATCGCGTTTTCAACTGCAAATTAATTTAGATAGTTCATTGAACTACAACATATATTTTTTTCGGATCGAAAAAAAGAATATTTGATTGTTTATTGTTGAATCAAAAATAGGTCGATTCCTGATTACCTGGCCTTAAGGCTACTTTTATTTTAGAAAAAAATCCTTTGTTTAAAAAAAACATTGTTGAGTTCCGACATCCACGCGAACGAAGTCGCGGGCGCAGCTACTTATTTAATAAACAGAGTCGTCTAGTCCCCGTGTAACTCCCAAACTTTCTGTAACGTGTTTAAATAACTATTATTTTAGCTTTATAACAACGGACGAGCTTTTAGCATTTAGCTTAGATGTTAACTAAGTTAGTTGGTGGCAATCTGTTCTCGCGTTATGAAGGAGTAGTTTTAGTGTTGTTTAATGGAAATGTGAAATGGGTCGTTGTAAACTATGTTTGTCAAATATTCTTATATTTAAAGTAGTTCCTATAAGCTAAAGAATTCGTGCGAAGAAAGGCTAGCTAAGGTTAACCCGCAACCAAAGATGATGAGGCGACTTTGACCAGTCATGGCAGCCTGGCCATTGCTGGGCAAATTGATTTGAAAAGCGTGGACAGTGTGGGCTAGTCAAAGCATAAAATGTATTATGTTACCTAATAAGCCCTTAAAGATCTTCTGCTTAGACGACTGGTAGTCTACAGTAAAGTTGACAAAGGTTAAGCTTTATAATTGCTTGGCACTCAAAAACGGGGGATTCCACCTATGAACGAGTAGAATTGGGAATCAACTGCCATGAAATCCACAATAGCAAAATCAAGGTAGTTTTTTTATTTGTACAGTCACTTTAACCACCATTGCTCAGAAAAAACGAAAGAGAAAACCAACTTCAACAAATAGATGCCTAGATAAGTTAAGTTTTTTTTTTCCGAAAACTGATACAGACTACAGACCTCATTTTTTACCCAAAAAAGAAGCAAAGATCCCGAATATGGGACTATAGCCCTTACTCCCATCAATAATGTATGTATTTGCACTTGCTTTTCCCCCAAAACATTCGGGGCTAAACCTCCCCACGCAATTAATTCCGCTCAGGTTCCCTCGCAGGTATAAAACAGTTTATTAGATTATAATAAAACAGTACAAACTATGGTAATTGTGTTAGGTTTATGCGTTGGCAGCCGTACACGTTAATTTGGTAAAATATTTACTATTTTGTGGCAAAGGTTTACGTGTTTTAGATGAAATATTGTTATTACATGGATGGTGTGCTCACTTGCCCGCAATATGCGCGGATCTTCACAAAAATGTTGGGTATTATATCTAATCATTTGCTAGGCTTATGTAAGCTACATACGAGCACACGTACGATAACTACTACAGCTGTGCTGAGGCAATCGCCCAACAACATCAACATAAAAAAAAAAAAAAAAAAATCCATCACTATTTCCAAACAACTGCAACTACTGAAAGTCAGAATCAACATTCCAGAAAATACTAGAAAACCTCAAAAGAGTCCCGGACAATGAGTTTAACTGTTTTGGATCCTTCAACCAGATTTATCAAAAAGGAATAGGGAGGAGTAGAAAAATACGTAATTTCAACTTTCACACACTATGCGTCTTAGTGTGGAGCTTAGACTCAATTAATATCTATATAATTATAGACAGCTGTATTATCATTCGGAAAAACGGAGCATTTATTTTATGTTAAACCTCTAGTAATTCATCAGTGGAAACTTCATTTAATTCCATGCAGTAGTTTTTACCGTGTTAAATTCACGATGAACTGTGTCATGTCAAATCCACGATGTACGTGTGTACCTCCTGGTATTAAACCTAAACAAAAATCTACAACACAAATTATTCTTGTCCACAGGAGAACCTGCGATCCGCTCCAGATATGCTCGTCTGCTCGTCTTGGTACCTCCAGAGCCTCCAAAGATACTGAGAGGTCCAGTTCTTCAAGCTATTGAAGATAGAGAAGTCAATTTGGAGTGCATTTCTGTTGGAGGAAAGCCTGCAGCAGAGGTGAGTATTAAAACTATATTAAGCACAAAATTCTCCTGGCTTTAATCACTTCTGAGCCCCAGGCATCTGATGATCAACCCAATATCATTTTTAATCAGTAGAGTCAGTGAGGACCTTCCAAGGAGGGAGGACTCATTTGGTGGTTTATACAATAAAGTATCTTATCTTACTCTTAAATAAACGTGAACTCAAAAACATTATGATAACTAAACTTCGAAACGAAAAGAAAAATTACAAGCAAACGGTTATCAGAGGAATCGTCGTGCAAGGTAGTCATAAAATTCAGCACGTGTTTCTAGAGCCTCGAATAGTGAATAGCTTACTTCTCTAAATCATCGCAGATTCTAAACGAAACAATAAAAGAAACTCTAAAAATCACGTTCAAAATTGGAACGTTGTCTCGTTGAGAATCAAATAAGTTCGATTGAGAAGTAAGATCGTGAACGTTACAGAATAGTAACAGGTATACTTTGATGTTAATAAAATACTATTAACTTAAAATACTATTAATTCAGCTATTCCCTTATTCCCAATATTATAAAATCCAGAAATGTTAATTATTATTATTTTTCCAGATCACCTGGGTGGACAATGATGGCGGTGTATTGACACACGGAGTCAATTACACAGTGGTGCCAATGCCTGATGGTCGAAGATTCACTGCAAGGTTAGTATCTTACCATCCAATCGTCTAAACTATTGTTATTTATATTTGTGTGCCAAATTTCATGCAAATCCATTTATTACCCATTCGCTCATCCTCTTCATACTTTCAAGTTAATAGACTTGAATTCCTGTTACACTGATGTCGGTCGCGTGTACAATTTAGGTAAATTGTTATTTTTGAGGAAAGAAAAATTCAGTTACGAGCGAGGCTCGAACCCGCGTCCTCTGGATCACTCCAGACGCCTTATCAATTAGGCTATCGCAACCACTAATCTCGAAACTGAATTTCTCATTTCCTTGTTTTTGAAAGTGTAAAACGTTCAAAAATATCGTTGCGAAGACGCCACGCAGACGTTATTGCCTATTAGTAGATAACTTTAATATTCATTGTGTTTTATAAACCACCATACTGCGACACTCGTCAGCGGTACGTATTGTGTCACTTTTTATCACTAAAATACGCGACCGACCGTACGCTACCGACGTAATAAGAATTTAAGCCTTTGTACCTATAATTAGGTATTATAATTATGACGCAGTATGAAATAGATTTTGACTTTGAATTATATGGAAAGGATGGTATCAACACTTTCAGGCGGCGAGTAATGGGTAGCTCACCGTCCGATCAAGACAATACCGAGTCGACGTGCGATGAACCACTTAAAAAATTATACCTACTACTAGATTATTTCCTTGGTGATACTTTTTTATTATTTCAATACCTCGTTGGCAACTAAATATCGTAATGTAACGTTAAAATCGTTTCAAAATAATATATTCAGTCGCTCACTAAAAAGAAAAATAATTACTAAATAAAAATTGGAACGTCAATCAAGTCTTTAAGAACTGCTGAAGTCATGCTATTACAAGCCGCCCTAAGATATGATGAAAATAGATATAATTTTATTACTGACAGTTTTGCAAAATGGCGTCTTTGGAGAAATCTTCTCATAAACATTTTTGGAGACTGACATTTTGAATTTGCTAAATAAGCGTTACTTATTTGCTGTTAAAAGAAATAACGTCTTTTGGCTTAGCCTTTACAAGCACGACTGTTGAGTAAGAGGTCTTGTGTTTGATTCCCAGACAATAACACATTATCTAAACTGTTTTTGGGTTTTTCATCAGGCGCGTCTCAATAGCAACTACTGATTTTGGAATGTATCCCAGTTGATGGCTGACTTGAACGATAATATTTTACTCTTCTAACCTTTCGATGAGTACATGCTTGATGATATAACATAATACCGTTCCCACTGTTGGGACAAAAGCCTCTCTGCAAAAGGGGATGGGCGGTAAACCACCTCACGAGGCTAGTGCGGGTTGGTAGATCTCACATAATCTTAGAATTTTGAGTTCTATGATATGCCGGTTTCCTTACGATAATTTCTATCACCAGATTCATATAATGTTATTTAACATTTTTATTCTTTTACCAGGTCGGTACTCCGGTTACGTCCAAGAAGACATCACCACAACCAGACTCTAACTTGCCAAGCACAAAACACAGCAGATCGAGCTTACAGATCTGTGACTGTCAAGCTACAGGTAAGTCTCCATTCCGTAATTTCTATTGTAAGAGTAAATATTATGGATAACCGTATTCTAGCCAAGTGGGTCCTAGCCTTGTGGGTAAGAGCAGACCCATTGTAAGTTGAAGGAGTTATTTTTTCTTCTGGTATAATGTAACTTCATCATAATCTGCTGCCTAGCCTTTACACAAACTATATTGGGGTCGGCTAACAGACGAACCAGATGCAGCTGAATATCATTATTTTGCATGGAGCGACTGCCTATCGGACTTTCACAACCCAGTAACTGGGTATGACTAATAGTAACGACTGGCAAATATCTAGAAATGACAGCCGGAACCAACAGCTTTACGTGCTTTCCGACCCACGGAGAAAACTCGTTCTGACAGATGGTCACTCATCCATAGACCAACCTCGGAAGTGCGGCTTAACCCGAAAGATCGGCCTGTGCGACTGTATATATTTAGCCACGAGCTTCTTTGGTAAAATGTAACTTATGTACACACAAATATATTATTCAGTAATTCATAAGACACGGGTAAAATCTATTAGCTGAGTAGCTCAGAGGCTTCTTAAGTTAATTTATAACGAACCAGTCAGATTTCAAGTAAGCAATTATAATACATAATTGTGTGTATTTCAAACACACATCTTATATGATTACCTTAATTCAATATTGACTTGACTAACTTTGGTACACTGTTTTAATATTCCTTTATACGAATTTCTAAATGTCTTAGGTACTACATATTTAATTTGTAATCTTAATTTGCTAATTGGTACTAGAAATATTCAAATCCAAGCTCTTGTTTGAAGATGGCAGTTCTTGGTATAATTCCAATTACGAACAATTACTAAAATATTCTTAAATGTGATAACTTACGTTTGCAAAAATCTTTTTTTAATTTTATCTTATTAGTTGTGATACTTTACATTGTTATAAAACGTTATTTAGTGGAGAAAACAAAATAATAGCCAGGAGCCAACTCGCAAAGTAGTGAAGCAAAGGGATTAATGAATTCGTAAACTAGTGAAGCACATTTTTTATGGGATCACCGTACACTTTCGGAAAAACTGATACCGATGCTGTTAGCTTGTTTCATTCCAGTGGAAGTCGATCCAAAATTTGAAAGTCATGGGTAGAGGCTTTTGTCTAGCTTTACCCATGAACTCCAACTTTTCCAATTCAGGACCACTGGTTGTTAGTTTTGTCCAGATCGTCCCGCCACTTGCAAGGGTTCAATACTATTTTTTTTAATCGTTAATAAAATATATTTTTATTGTTTTTCTCCGCATTCGACAGCGATTAAAATTGTCATTCTAACACCTGACCATAGATACGCTAGTATTATATTAGCTGTGCCATAGATAATAATATACCAAGAATAATTCCTTATGATGCGAAATACTACTCGTATGTTGTATTTTATCCAGGTAGAATAATTTTGTCCTCCACGAGAGTGAATAGGGAGTTCTATTTCACAGGAATTTGGTAACATTTGGTTTATCTTGTGTATCTGATCTGTAACACTTTGCTTTGGCAAATATTTGCGGTACCTACCGCTACAGACTTGGTTTATGGAATGAATGCCAATTTTGCTGTCTCGTGTTTTCAGTTTGTGTGAATTTTGGTTAAATTGTTTTGTAGCTAGATAAAGGTCTATTTAATATTTATAATATAAACATCTAAATATATCAGTTGTAAAGTTAAAAGCCTGTTGTATTTTTAACTGGGTACAAGTACAAGTTCTATTTATTTCGAAATTGAAAATAATAAAATTTTACCCTGGATAGAGCGGAAAAGATTGCAAGAGTTGACTGACTAAAACCTGAGTCACTTTGCGTTCCACGGCCGTAGTGTTTTTTTGTGTCTTTTTAGGACAATCCTGCTACTTCACTAGAAGTTTAGCTCTACCAGTCCCTTCAGTTATTTGACAGTCGTCCTTGTCAACTCGGTTCCTTGTCCTTGATCGGACGCCGAGCTAAGTATATCCATGCCTTAAAATTAAAAAAAAAATAAAGAAAACACGTTCAAATATAACTTTTTAAACCATTCTTCCATGTAACCTTTACAGAAAATTCCACATAAAAGCAAGTATTTTACATGTAAAACTAGTTCACGTATATTCCTCAAATAAAAACGAGACACTACATGAACATGATATTCTTATAAGCAAAACTTACATTCCTTGTCCAATTCTCGCGTAGTGAACTAGATTTTTTAGAATTTGCTCGACTTAATAAAAAATATGAAGCATGTAGGTTATATGAGATTCTTGTCATCTCCCTCATATGTGAGCTAACGAAGCGAAATGAGTTATTATTACAAGATTGTAGAATGAATAGTTTTTGATTAAAGTCGTTGTAAAGATTTTTTTGCGCACTTAAAAATTGCACCATCTCATTAGTCTACGAATAAAGGTGCAGATGGACCAATGACTTGAAGAAGGTAGCTGGCAGTGGCTGGATAAAAAATTGGGAGATCGTGTGCTGTGACGCTCCCTCAGAGAGGCCTATGTCCAGCAGTGGAGTGCAATAGACTGAAATGATGATGATGATGACGATTGGTCTACAGGTCGCAAGAAAGTCAAAGGAAGAACTCCATGCTGATTAAAAGCATGAAGTTCTTCATTCGATCCCAATAAATTAAAGCCATTGCGCGTAGAATCAGTATGATGAAGTGAAAGTTGACCGGCCATACTGCAGACAGGCAAATGGTCGATGAAGCAGCAGACATGTGCTAGAGAGGAGACCGCGAATACGCCATGGGCAAGATGACAGTGCGTCCTCGTGAACACATTAATTACAGACATTAGATCTGCAAATTCTTGCCACCTAGATAATATTATTTTGATAAACATGTTCGACTGGTTTTTCATTACGAATTAAATACAAGCTAAAAAGTACTTAAGAAGGTTGCGATGCATATTACATGACACGTACGTTAACCATGAGTCTTTACGGTAATACTCCACGAGTGTGACCAGTTAGCCCCTTCGCACACAAGGCGACGCAAGATTCCGATACGAACCTCTTATGGGTTTGTAATGCGATAGTTGCCTCCGCCTGGATACCAAAGTCGTAAGGTATCGGAGACTTGTGTTGCCATGTGGACGCAGGGGCTTTGTGTACATCTCTGACACATCACACTGACTTCGCTGGTTGTGCATACGCAACATTAGCACGCAATGGGTGGAGCCGTGGAGCGGAAGGGACTTTCAGACTTTTACTAATTATGAACACCCTGTTCCTTCACATCTCTTTACATTCCAGGGTCGTGGTGCCTTTTTACGTCAAACCCGCAACCCCGGCAAACGTTTGGCTATAAAATGGATGAAAAGGGACTTGTAGGTACACTTTTGCCTCATGTAAATACATCTTTGCGTATACAGTGATCTTACATCAAGTAAGTCCAGCCTTTTCAAGAGGAATTATTCATGTGAATTGCTGATATTTCTGCTACACATGTTTTTCTCTCGTCCCCGTCGTTAATCTCACTTGGTGCCTCAAGTTTAGGGTTAAGTTCGACCCTTATTTCGTTGCCTTTTTATTTCTTCGCTCGTACTTTGGTCTGTCCTTGACATCTGTGTCGAAAATCTTGTGTGTGTTACTTGACTTCAAGACTTTAAACATAAATATACAAAGAAATTGCGCCCGTAATTTCCGAAAGGTTCAGCAGAGGTGTATCTAATGGAACACCCATATTTCGCCTGTTAGATTTAAAGGTGCATACACACGCATCAGTCACCGTCAAGTAACGTCACCGGCCCGGTTTAAAAAAAATGTTTCTATTCTCCTAGTATGACTTTGTTCCCACACGTCAGTGATCTATCAGTGGCATCACCGGTCAGGCACGTCAAGTAATATTTCGATACAAGTATCATACACATCCCTGATCGTCACGTCTCAGTTCAGTCAATGTATGTATGTGTTCAATGATTCTGTCAAACCGGCGACGTGACTGCTGTTTGTGGATACGTACACAAACCGTCACCGATCCGTTGTCGGTAACGTGACGGTGACTGATGTGTGTGAATGCACATTTATTAGCTTAGCAGGACGACACACGCCAATGAAAATTCACGCTAGAGTCACGCCGCGCCGAGTATGGTGTTTGGCAAAGCCTTTATTGTGGTCGGGTAAACAAATTCAGCGAAACTTAATATAGGTATTTCTAGTTATAAACCTCAAATCTCCAAGTCTGAAAGCTACAAGTTCCCCCAAAATCCGCATAACTAATAAAACAAACATTCTCATTCCGTTTCTGATAAATTATTCTTTTACTTCCAGCAGCTTGCTCCGAACCCACTTAGACATGATTTACGGCCATCCAATTTAACAGCTCATTTATTATCACGAGATCTAAATGTTTGAGGTGTAAGTAGATAAGGTTTGGAGTTGCATTGTAGTAATGTGCTTGTTCCTGCAAAGGTCCGTTTTACAAATGCGATTTATCGTATATTATGTACCTATGTATGTTTTTATTCGGCTAAGAAAAAAAAAATTGGTTTTTCATACAAAATGAGAAATTGATCGGGCCCATCAGTATGAAACATCATTTTTTTTTGTGAATTTCCAAAAGTCTTAGAACAAACATTGTTCAGTAACATGGGCTGAGTTACCCCACGTGAGGTTTTGCGCATTTAACGTTACACGTTGTAGATGGCGCAACGTGTAAAGCGTTAAAAAACACAAGAGAATGAGAAACTTAGCTTCTAGATTAGTTGTTTCGATGGCCTAATTGGTACGGCGTCTGGAGTACTTATCTAGAAGACGCAGGTTCAAACCCTGAGCTGAATTTTTCGTTTCTCAAAATATCAATGCCAAACCCGACCCAGGCGTTATTGCGTATAAATAAATATAACTTTTGATATTATATTGTTGTATAAACAAGTTCATAATAATGTAAAATAATAATCATGAAGTTTGTGAGTATTGTTTATATTTTGAGTCTTGAGGCAAGTTGTTTGATCAGTACTTAAACTATCATTTGTTAAATCCAATACAATTCTTAACAATTTATTAAAAAAGTGCATGGGATTTTCACAATGGTTAGTTTAACTATTGATCTAAACTGGCCCTAAGAGACCTAATTTAAAACATGGCCAAGGGTTTGTAGATAGGTATATTTGCAGATGGAATCACGTCTGAAGCCTTTTGTAAAATTGTAAAAGTCAAGTGGCAAAAGAAAACTCGGAAATGAAATGCCTGAAATAAAATGCCTTAACAAAACTTGGATAAAATGTTAAACCAAAATAATTTAGAGCAGACTTTTATTAAAACCGAAAGCTATTTGAAACTATCAAACCAAAACCAATTAATAGATTTAAAGTACACTTAATACTAAAAGTAGACACTGAAAATAACTTAAAAATCACATTATGAAAACCAGAGTTTATGCTAATGATCACTTAATATCCATAAATGGTCGTTTCAGCTTCCACAAAAATGAGATAATTTGATACGACGATTAAACCCACATTTTGTTTAAGACTTTATGGTTTAACTTCCCCTGGGTCCCTATCTTGTTCGTATAATTTTGTATTAAAATGTATGTAGAAGGAAAAAGGGGCACGTTTGCGCCCATCTTTTTGCGACGTACGCTTTGCCTCCGCGATGTTTTCTTGAATTACCATACGATAATAAATTGGTTAAGAAAATTCTTTATGTTTTTTGTTCTTTCTTCTTAGATTCACCCTTTTTATGTGATTGTAAATAATATCTAGAAGAATTGAGCAAAATATTTTTAGGAATAAAAAATCTAGATTAGAGAATTATATTATGTGGCAATCGTTTCCAAAGCGTTTTATTTTTCTAGAAAAACTAACTGTAGATTTTCTTTTAATGAAAAAAATAAGAAATTGCAGTAACAAAATATAATGCTAATCCATTAATTTTCACCAGATTCTTTAATTATTATTGATGGAAGGTTGTTTTATCTAGACTCAAGACGTTTAGTTTAAGTTCATAACTCCTGGATTACATTTGGAAAAGTTACCAATAGTTAGTTAAATCATTAAGGTATTAATATTTATTGCTTTTAAAAGTTATTTTATTAAAGCATTTTTGTTCAATTAAAACCGCTGAACCAAAGAAAAATATGTCCAAAAACACAAGTAAAACAAACCTTAATTTGAGTTTGTACACCATAAATTACTTCTTAAGCCAAGCTTCCAATAAACGGATATAAAGAAAGGAGAAACGAAATAAGGAAACAGACAGTCGGTAAAAAAAAAAATCCGTGCCACAATTTTTGTACATCGTCCTTTTACAAAATTCGCCGATTCGGCTTACCAACATGGCCAGTCTTCTTTGGCCTATCGAAATTGTCCTTTTAGGTGATATTGTGTTAAGTGGGGTAGATCTAATAATTTTGGTTGGTGTTTTATACTGGAAAAGTGAAAGAAGGTTCTAATTTCGTGACGACGCGTCTGTAACGCAGTCAGCAGATCTTGTATACCATGGGGTAAATGATTTTTTCTTTGCAGTTTTCCAGCCATTTTGCCAGGTTCTAATGGGACAAATCCTTTGAATTTTAGGCTACTGTTCGGGGAAATATATTTTTCGTTGAATATTATTTTTCTGTCCCTTGGTTTGTATTGAGTTAGTTTCAAGCTTTTTGCCTGTAACAAAAATCAATCAAAATCAAAGTAATTATAGGTCAACGAGGAATTTATTGTATGAAGACTTTCGAAAAATTCATCCGGCGCTGAAATTTGGCATATGATGAGAGAAGGTGATACAGATTACAGATGCACAATAATTTTTTCTAACCGAGGAGCTCCATTTTTTTTACCAAAACATGAAAATTGCTTATAACTCTCTGCGAAAAATTCCTCAGCCTCAAATTATTTTTGTATTTGTTTAAATGTATTAGTTAGAATAGGGAAGTATAAAAATCCAACAAATTTTCGATTTCAGTGTCACTCCAAATTAACTTTTTACATAACGCGCTCTAACTTCTAGTGAAAAATTGCTCTGCCGATTTTTATTTTTTTTATGCGATTTCTTATCCTTAAATACATAGGTTTGTTATGTAATCCAAAACTTTTTCCTTTTTAAACAACATTATTTGATGTCAAATCAATCAAATAATTACGTTTGAAAATGAAAAAGGTAACAAACCTATGTATTTAAGGATAAGATAACACATAAAAAAATAAAAAAAGGCAGAGCAATTTTTCACTAGAAGTTAGAGAGCGTTATGTGAAAAGTTGATTTGGAGTGACACTGAAATCGAAAATTTGTTGGATTTTTATACCTACCTATTCTAACTAATACATTTAAACAAATACAAAAAGAATTTGAGGCTGAGGAATTTTTCACAGAGAGTTATAAGCAATTTTCATATTTTTGCCATCTCGAAAAAAAAAGTTAAATTATTGTGCATCTGTAATCTGTATAACCTTCTTTCATCATATGCCAAATTTCAGTGCTGGAGGAATTTTTCGGACCACATATGCCTCGTTGACTGGACGTAGGCCAGTTTCAGGCACTTTTGAATTGTCAAAGACCAAAAACATAATAAAACACTACTTATTTGACAGTCCCAGTCACAAGACATAATAACTGTGAAAGTACCGTAGATGCCCATTCCAAGGAGTAGATCTTTATGGAGATCTTTGGTAACTCCATTGATTATTATTTATTGGTATATTTTTGAGTGTATTAACAAAAGTGATTTACCCCGGCTCTGCAAGGGCAGTGGAGCATATTATTATGTTTGCATGTTTTTTTATATAATAATATCTCAAAAGCATAGCAGGCAGCGTTTCCGATGAAACCTTTTTCCAACATTTTCAACTATTTTCGGCATATTTCAACTAATTTACACAAAACCTTCACAAATAATACACGTATCCTTTCTCATGAATTACACTGCATATCATTGAAAACTGCATAAAAATCCGTTCGTAAGCTTTTGAGTTTATTACGAACAGACAGTTTCATTTTTTTATAATAAGATATAAACGCCCTTTTTTTAGCGTGGCAAAATCATCAAATAAGTCCTCCCAGGGCAGAGCGGGAGGGACTGACAGACTTGTACTGACTGAAGTCCACAGTGTCTTTCAATAGCCCTTTTACGTTCTGGGGTGACAGTAATTCGTTAGTCCCGCGACCCCGGCAGGCTTTGGCCCTCTAAAGGGGTAAAGATAAACACGCTTTTTGATAGTTTCAAGATTTAGAAATCTTGTTCAGAACAGCAATAAATTACAATAAAAGTGATTTTGATTGACAGAGTGAGCGCTACCTCCCAAGTGTACCTCTGAAAGACTAACAATTTACCTTTAATAAATAAAACCGATTCGACGTACCCATTCAAAGCATCTAATCCTATATGTACCAAACAGAATGAAACAAAGATCTCACTCATATTCTGATACATCAGATGTTTCACTTGAATATTATGTTAAAGTCTCCTCTTTCACTGGGCAATGTCTATACAAAAGGATTCACAAAGCTACTAACGTTAATCTATACTGTTAGATTTTATGTAAGTTGGTTTGTAGGATCTTCAGAACGAATGATCCATTTGTAAAGTTCTTCTCTAGTGGTTATCCCACGGTGCAGGACTGCCCCGCTTGGGCAGAGCACCGCCCGCGCCGTGTCCTCACTGCAGCGATAGGCGGAGACCTCTCGCGCCCGGCATTGGTCGAGGCCATGCTGCGGGGCGAGACGGAGTGGGAAGAGGTCGTAAAAAAAGTGGTTAGCCCAACTGTAGAGGATGATTACAAGCTATGTAACGTCACGCTACAAATCTTATGAGTCGAGCAAAATCAGAAAATACGCTAAGATATGCAAAGCAGATTGCGTAGCTAATGACAGCCTGGACCAACAGCTTTATGTGTTCTCCGAGGCATAGAGGAAACTCTCTATAATAAATGCTTACCAATCCACAGACCAACCTCGGAAATCACGGCTTTGCCTTGAAAATGAGTGGCTTATTATTTAGCCATTCATCTGTGTTTGTAATTCACCTAATGAAAATAACATGTTATTCTTCCTGCCTGCGATGAGAGCCTTTCAAATGGTTTATTGTCACTTCAGAAAGGCTTTGTTCGTTTAATTCCCTGCAAAGTAAGGCTTCGTCTAGACTAACGGGTTCATTGGTTACAAAATAAAGTATGTGCTATAGGGGATTAAGGGGTATCTTTACGATTAAACCCTTTTGTATTAAGTAGGGATGTTTTTGACGATAAAAGTTGGAATTTTATTGGATTAAGTGAATTTGTTACAGAGTTATGGGGAAATAACAATGTTTTTTTTTTTTTTTTTTAATAATCCGAGATTCTTGCTTAGATTTTTGTTCGGAATTGGTCTACCATTCTTCCCTTTTAGATGTCAAGGCAACATTTACTCCTTTTTCACACGCAATCTATCCATCTTTTATTTATTTATTAAACTTCATGCACAGAGTACATAGGCGGACTTAATGCCTGAGGCATTTTCTGCCAGTCTTGTCTACCTTCGGGTGATGCAGAGAAAAGAGCATCTTTTCTTTTGACTTCCTCTTTCTTTGAACTGCCCACCATTATAAGGGACTTTTAAACATAATTATCTGGAAATATATAAAATTACAAAGCTATGTAGTTTTGTCAGTAATCATCATCATCATCTCAGCCATAGGACGTCCACTGCTAAACATAGGCCTCCCCTTTAGATCTCCACATATACCGGTTGGAAGCGACCTGCATCCAGCGTCTTCCGGTGACTTTTATAAGATCGTTTGTCCATTTTGTTGGTGCGCTGCGCTTGCTAGACCGTGGTCTCCACTCTGAACCCATCGGCCATCTGCTCTGCGAGCAATATGGCTTGCCCATTGGCACTTCAGCTTGCTAATCCGGTGGGCTATATCATAGTAATCAATCACAGAAGAATTAGTTACACTTCGGTGATAACAGGTAGGTATGATACTCTCATTTATTGTAATGTAGATCATGGAAGAGTCCTATCTCATCACATTTCATCTCTCATTAAAAGAAAATTGAGTGTTTTAAGACTCCTTAAAACTTAACGAAATTTAAAATAAAATGACTGCACGGTTAGCGCAGTAGCTGAGTGTTTTAATGCTGCGCAGCGAGTCGAGGGTTCGAACCCCGCACTGTACAAATATTTGTATGAACTGCAAGTGGTTGTTTTGTCTCTGTATGTATACCTGGATCTGTACCTACCATACAGGAAAAATTCCTAGTGTGGGGCCAAGTCTTAAAAAAAACATTCCAAAATGTTTTTATTTCAGGATAAATGCAACACAGTTCAAACATTATTCATGGCACGTTTTGCTCTCTAAACCATTCATTATTGTTATTAAATCAATTCATATTTACCGCACTAGGAACTCATCAAATTTTAGTACAGTGGATTTTACTACCTAACCAACTAATGTAATTAAAATTTAACTGCGTAACAAACACTGTTGTTTCACCTGCTTTGTTTATGAATTTACGATCCGCACGAGTGTATTTTGTAACGGGTCAGAGCCCATTCGTCCCCTAAAATTCGTACCCCAGCATAAAAGTTGTGGATTCGGCCCCTATATAGGTGCCCATTGGTCTCCTGGTAGGGTACCAATTAATATTTTAATAAAAAATATTATTTCTAAGGTACCCATTCGTCCCCTCTAATATAATACAATATACAGCTTGGCCAGAACGGATTGACGCGGAACTAAAATTTTTATTTCTGACAGCGTTTTAAAATCTTTGATACTTGATGTTAACAAAGACCGCAGGTTTGTTAGATTTATTATTGTGCCATAAAACTAACGTAATAAGTGAAAAAAAATAAAATAAAATAATTCAAAGTGCTGGTAGCGCGAAGACAGTGGCGACTTCCGGTTTTCTACATTTTTATGTCAAGCTGTAAGTTAAAGATTCGGCACCTATTCAGGTGCCTATTGGTCCCCTGAGATAAAATTAGCTATATTTTACATAAGAAACGGTTAACAGAGTACACTTGTGAACAGTTTATTAACGGAATGAATTTAATAAATCATAACAGCTCATTGAAAAAAGAGCTATGATGAATGATATCCGTCATGATAATTTTATTATAGTTTAAGAATTACCAGTACATAACCAGCAAAAACTCTCACTATAGGTGAAAAAAGCGACTGACTTCAAATTTTCTATCTTGACGTAGGGACTGTCGATCTGTTTCCGTTATGGCTTGTTAAAAAAAACGGGTTACAAAATTAGATAAGGTGTTTTGTTTGTATGTTATGGCTGCCTCGGTGACATATTGGTTCTTGAAAGTGACTGCGAATACGAGACTGTTCAATGTGTCTTTGGTCTTTTATTAAATGAAGTTCGCCTAACGAAATAAACTTTTTGTTTTTGTCACCGACTTTCGAAAGAAAAGTTTTTTTGTAGGTTATTTTGAACTTTTTTGTGGTTGTTTTGAAGTCGGTTACTTACATTTTTTTTTTGAAAAAGTTTTAATTTTATCCTTTTTAGTTTCACTATTCAACCCAAATTTTATGGGGCCAAATGGCAGATATACTAAGTATATCGAACAAAAAAATAATAATCGAAAAAAAAAGAATTTTTCAAATCGGTTGTTAAACGACGGAGTTATGCCCGAACCAACATAAAAAAAAAACACACACACATCCGAATTGAGAACCTCCTCCTTTTGGAAGTCGGTTAAAATTAATTAATCAACGTTCTAACATTAATTCTATTTTGCTCCAAAAATTGCGTTAAAATTGGTAAGTACTCTCCAGATGTGCGCGGGGAATCCGAATCCGAATTACTATATTTTTTATTTTACCCTTTTCTGCGCGACTGTACCAGGACTACCAAGCTGCAGTATACACATGTACATGTACTTATATTAGAAAAATGAATAAAAATAAATATTCTTCAGGGGACGAGTGGGCCCCTCAAAACTTCCAGGGTACGAGTGGGCACAGGGTGCGAATCTTAGGGTACGAATGGGCTCTGACCCTTTGTAACTGTCAACGATTTATGGTGATTATAGTATCATTAATTATGACCTGATTTAAATCAGAATATCATACTCGATTGAAATCACAAGCGAATTCGCTCTAGTTTCTGGCGAAAATTATACCACGCAATCGTAATATCGGAATAAAACGTAACATTCATGTTACTCCAGACTATGACCATTCCATCCAGAACCATTCAGCCGTTTTTACGTGACTGAGTAACAAACATCCATCCATCTATCCACTTTGTCAGTTTTCACCAATTTTGATTCACCGTCAACCACAGCTTCGCTTACTAATCAGGCAAGATAGTGATTAAACGCGAGCCTTCGTAAAAAAAATAGTTAAGTACCCAATTCAATATCAAAATGGTACATAATTTGCCATTTTTATTATTCCCCATAACAGGAATATCAGTCTCCTGTAGGTACCATGAGTACATTTACAATTATTTTAACTCACATACACAAACACCCAACCCGGAACAACTACTTTTAGGTCATTCAATTATATTTGTTCTGGGCGGAATTCGAATCCTTGACACACAGCACAACAGTCAATCGCTCAACCACTGCGCCATTCGTGCCGTCAGTCGCCTTACCTTAGACAGTACCTACTACTGTTATCTTTATTATCTTCTTAGAGTTATTTTCATATGATAATAGTTTCTTTGGAAGCATGCAAAGTGTTAAGCTGGGTACTCACTTAACAGTGTTGCATGTAACGTATCAAGCTGGGTACTCACTTAGCAGTGTTGCATGTAACGTATCAGATACTGTGTCAACCTCAAATGGGTACGGCTCGTCCGAGCACACTGCGAGCCGCCTTTGTGTTACTCTAGCTTACAGCGAGCGGTTCGCAGCGGGCTCGTGCCTACAGCTGGATTCTCACTTAATGGTGTTGCATGTAACGTATCAGATACTGTATCAACCTGCAAGTAGGGACGGCTCGGCCACGGTCCACCGCGTATCTAGCTATACGAGCTGCCGGATCCGCAGTGCTCGCGACGAATGTCACACCGACAACATGTCTCAAATAATAACGTACTCTCTACAGTCGTGGTCGTGTCGCCGTCCACGAGCATACTGCGAGCCCCCTTTGTGTTCGCAGTGATAACGCCACTCGGCGGGTAACTGCGAGCTCACAGCGAACCACGCGCGAACGGCTCGCAGCGGGCTCGTGCCGACGTACTCGATACAGTATCTGATACGTCACATGCAACACTGCTAAGTGAATACCCAGCTTACGGGCCTACTCACTTGATACCATATCTGATACGTTAAATGCAACACTATTAAGTGAGTACCCAGCTTCAGATACGATATCAAGTGAGTTGGCACGTAAGGCACGAGCCCGCTGCGAACCGCTCAGATAGAGTAACACAAAGGCGGCTCGCAGTGTGTTCGGACGATCCGTACCCATTTGAGGTTGATACAGTATCTGATACGTTACATGAAACACTGCTAAGTGAGTACCCAGCTATACATCCTCCATATAATCACTATAACACACAGTTTAATAAAAACACTAGAACATTCCACTCCAATTCAACTGTTCAATTCCATTTTGAAATTAGAACCATCTTTTCAATTTAGCTCCTTCCACCCTCTCCAAATTATATATGGGGACTGCCATATCAGTTTGGCTAGCTTCCAATACCATACGCCTTTAAAATGCTCCGTAATACCTAGTCTTAAACAATCAGCTATAAAATATTAGTGGGGTTATCTGAAGCCAGCTTAATGGCACTAGAATGTTCTATAGTCTATACTGTGGGAATTGGTTTCTGGAATCTGCTGTATTTTATATGAGAAATTGATACTTATGTCTTTGAGATTTTTATTAGTTTTATTTCTAACTAACCAACGAAGTCTTACTATGAGTAAGTTTATTGGAAAGTAAACTATACCAGTGGTAATACTGTGTACAGCTCTGCTGATAGGAATTTATATTTTGTACAGTCAACTTCATTATCTGATTATGGTACATCTACATCATCTACATCGCTTGAAACATCTACGTTCTATAGCAGGGTACCCACTACCCAATTAATGAAGACCACTGTACCAAAAGGTAGAGTCATCACCATCATCGTCTTCCTGATGCATTTATCCTTGGAGAATGGACGACCAGACAAGACCAGTCTTTTTATGTCTACGCCACACGTTTTCATCTTCCATTCTCCCTAGACGTCATAGCATCATTTACTCCTTTTTTAACCGACTTCAAAAAAAAAGTAGGTTCTCAGTTCGACCTGTATGTATGTATGTATGTATGTATGTTTGTCCGCGTTTATCTCGCGTTTGCCTTAACGGATTTTGATGCGGTTTTCGGGAAAGTGTTCTTTATATTCTGGAAAAGGTTTTAGTATATAAAACTAATAGATATCCCGTGACGTTGTCCGCGTGGATCCGTTTTTGCTTATTTGGATTGTAGATTTTCAGAGACGATTGCAAGTTTGTCCACGATTAACTCGCGTTTCGCTGAACCGATTTTGATGCGAAGAAATCATAATTTACTCCTTTTTCATTCATATATTATCTCTCAGACAATCCATCTTAACAAATACAAAAAGGTAAACGAAACGACAATATTTATAAAGCTCTAAAACTTGTAAAACCTTTAGAGAATCCATCGAATTGTAGTAAAAGTAAAGACTTTTCTCCGGTTTACGGACTCCTTGTAAAAATGGTACAACAAATACAGCTATCGAAGTCCCTCCACTAGATGCTGCACTTGTATTTATTTTTCTTACTCCTTTGTTACTCCATATGTTTTTCTACAATACTAGAAAACATTCCTGATTTGGACACAACGAAAAATGGTCGGTTTTACGTTTATTTCTAAAGCCGTCTTTTTTAAAGTTCCGAGTGAAAAATTGTTGGGTATTTTTAGGTCAAGTCGATTCGTAATGGCTGGTTCTCGCAGTATTGTTTCGTTCTTGGAGAATTGACGATGTTTTCTGCGACATTTCTCTCATTTTCTGCTTGGTTTTTCACAATTCTGGCTTGTGAAAAAATGCTGCTATTTTCTAAAGCTTCATTGTTGGCGTTGCGCTGTCCTCTTGATACCTAACTTGATTTAGTTTTTATAGAGTAGCTGATGTATATTTTTTACTATTTTTTTTTATTAAAAATAATAAGGAATGCACCTAAATAATAATATTTAAATAAAAAAGTTCTTTTGTGCGTACCTACTGCATTAATGTTACCGGATACATGTTCTACATTCATAAGAGATACAAAATCATTCGAGTTCACAAAGTAATAACAAAAAATATTCTTTTTGTTACAGGTACAATACGCGCCAAAAGTTCGTATGTTCGTAAAATCTGGAGTCTTGAAAGGAAACATACAAGAAGGGGACACCGTTGTTATTGGTAAGTTTCAAAACATTTTCCCCTTATAGAAATCCCAATTGATTTCGTATTATCCATTACTTACTTTTTTATCTACCCATCAAAGTTCATTGCTTGTAGGCGTACCCCAAGGGTCAATTCTGGTACCCCTATTAATTTTATTGAATACTTACGCATAAAGGCTGCGTAGGTGGATACACAATTTCGAGATACTTCAGCAAAGTTTCATAATAATTAATTAACTAGTTAATTCCTTTTTATAAGCTTCCTTTTTAATTCGATCCTTTGAACGACATTTAAGAAAACTAACCTTCAAAATGCTGAGATTTTTATCGCCAAGTGATTAAAACAAAAATTTATCTTTCGTTATAATTTATTCGTGTTACTTTTTTGCAGGCTGCCAAGCGAGTGCAAATCCAAACAATCTTACATACAAATGGTATGTCAACAATGAGCACATAGCTGGAGACATCAGTAATGAATTGGTGAGAATGAGAACTTGAATCATTGTTTTTATTGACTATGTGTGTTTGTATTTGTAGTACTATTAAACAACAGTTGTGTAGCACTGCTGGGCTTATGCTTTTTCCCATCAATTCTAGTTTTAATAATTATTCGATTGCAAGGCTAACATAGACTATAATCAATCCATTTGGTTTTGTCCATTTTGTCTCGCCATGTTCAATGAGGCCTTAAAAAAAACAGATTTGTATAGGGATATGGTGTTAACATTCCCAAACTGACTTTAGTAAAAGATTTCAATCGTTGGATGTGCTCTTACTGTATTTTAATTATGAGAAACACTGTTTATAGAAGAAGAAAGACAGGCCCAGGGCTCACACATCCCAGGAGTGAGACAATTCTCTTGAAATGTTAACAAAATAGAAATCCTACCAATTTTACGGCATGTTAAAATGATTCTTACAATTTAAACCGTTAGCTTTTAATGTTTCCAGATTTTAATAAATCTAGGTCATTGGTTAAACTGGGTCGACTTCCTTCGAAGACCAACCATTCGAAAATTCGCGCGAGTCATTTAACCATTATCGATTTTAAATGTCGTTTTAATCAGGCAAATGGGGTGTTTATAGAGGTGAGGCCAGTAACTGCTGTCAATACATCCGCTGCAGCTACTTGCCAATCGGTTTTGTTGATACTGCCATTGAATAAACTATTAGGTTAATTTATATTGTGGAAACTGTTTGACGTGAAGGTAGTAACGTGGCATAGTATAACATGTACTTTTGTAGCATACATGATTCAAATGAAGCACTAATATCATAATTATGCATTGGGATATTAGAGTTCTACGCGAGTTAAGAACATAAGAAAAATCTGAATATATCAGTTGGGGTTATAGTCTACATGACAAAACGCTCATCAGGTTGGATGATCTTCCCTTTAAATCGGCCATTAAGAACTCTACACGCTTTTTCTTTTAACCCTAAAAGTAGATTCAGCAGGAACTCAATTTACAGAAATTGAGAAAAAAAAGAAATTGTCGGGCTAGAGGCATTTTCAGATGTCACAATATTAACGAAGACGTGACTATTAATTTACTGTTTTATTTATTAACCGATCCTTGTGACTGCAATTTATACGTCAAAAATACTACACAAGAGAATTCCTAGATGTAGCTTGCTTACTCGCCAGCTCCCAATTTCAACACAAATTCTCAAAAGGCAACATCACCTAAAAATTCTGCTAGTATCAACGTAAATGTTGGAATACGTACGCGAAAACCGTAAGCTGAGAGTAACATATTCCGGGAAGCAGCCATTAAAAATCCAAAACAATGTAATGGCCTTGTAGGTACCTATCTTATATCATCTCAAGTGTCGTTCTTCCATTAATTCCGCACACTGTATTAAATTTTACCATCTCCTTATTTGCATCTGTTGTTAGGAAGGCGTCCTCCGAAAATATGAGAGAGAATTTTCAAATTTCTTCTTGGCACAACGTATACCTGCAATATGCATTTTACATTAGCCGTTTCATATTAAAGAGTATGTTCAGGAATTTTTGGCTTATTAAATGTGTTGTTCTCTCCTCTATGTGTTTTTGTTTTTCTTGCTTCTGAAATGTTTAGTGCTGTCTTTTAATTGGCAACGTCTTGTTAGCCTTGCATCCTTGCAGTCTTGTTTTAACTAGTATGTTAGATATTTTCTTCTGGTCAACTTCGTATTATGCTCTTGTCAGTATAATTTGAGCACTATTTGAGAGAAGTTTCTTGTTTCTGTAAATAGGGGTGTGTAAGTGTGTTACAGAGAATATTTGTTTCTTTCAGCGTAACATTCTAATTATGTTTACTTTGTATTACTTAATACGTAAACAAAATAATTCCTAATGTGCTTGGCAGTTTTAAAGTGAAGCTTAATTACATTCAATGATACTTTTTGTCTCGATCTTACAATTATTTTTTTAAGTGATAAAATATTAACAAGTATCAACAGAAGAAAAGAAGTTCTTTACACTTTCACCAAAAAATGTTCAGCCCTCGCCTTGGCGTCTTGGACCCAAAATATCTCCTTTTCCAAACTTAAAGCATTATATTTTATCAACCATCTTATTAAAAAAAATCTACCATCAACGCCCAATTTACACACTTCCTTTTGTTACAGATACTTTCAAACATATCCCGGAGATTCAACGAAGCGACTATCAAGTGCGAGGTCCACAACCAAGTCGGCAAAAGTGCTGACACGAAAACTCTGGAAGTGGCCTGTGAGTACCTGCTCAAGTATTATAATACGTCCTCAGTTCTGCGGTTCGATAGGCCCACGGTTTTGTGGGCCGCGGTGTGAAAAGAGCGTCGTTGCTTTTGTCTCTTCAGTTTTTATGATTTTATTTCCGTGCTTATTTTTAGGTAGCTCTGAGCCCTTCTTGAGGTGAAAAAGTGGATATTCAAAAAGAAAATTTCGCGTTATCTGTCATTTCTGGTTCACGGTCAATGAAAGAAAAAAAAAAGGAGAATAATTATTATTTTGCACCAAGTGCTGATTTTGTAGCGTATACTATTTTGAATATCATCCCAAAACTTGTCACACCGCGCCGATATCAACGAAACAGCCAGCCAAATCCATATTTGAAAACCAAACACGACACATCCTAGAAAATATACACGTCCAAAATTATTAGGTACCGAGAATTTGAGTCTCGTTCCTGGGGCACACAACATTTTATTCATGAGTATCATTCCTACATGGAGTCTTATTATGCAAAGGGAGTAGTCAGAGTTAAGTTGGTAGGATTTATTGTTTTATCCGTCCATGCGTTTTTAGTAGTCCATTGACTGGGTGACACTGGTAATACTGGTAGCAATTTACATTGAGTATATTTTCCGAGCAGTGGTGGCCCAGTGGTATCGGCCTCGACTTACGAGTTGTAGGTCGTGGGTTCGAACCCAGCCTGGCGCATTACTATGTGTAATTTATTTCATCACCACTGCTCTCAAAACGGTAAAGAAAATGTCCTAGAACCATAAAATTCGAAGACATGTGAAATCTACCAATACGCACTGGGCCCGCAATGTGGATTATGGCCCACTCCCTCTCAGAGAGGAGGCCTGTGTTCCAGCAGTGGGAACATTATAGGCTGAAGATGATGATGATGATATTTTCCGATTAATACAATCATTTAGTTAATCGTCACGCAATTTTTTTTTGGTAGTTATGTGTCACATCGTGTTGAGTCACAGTCTGTTTGTAAAAGTGAGTTCAATTTATGATTTAAAACACCCCATTTTTTTTTCGTGGTTAAATCATCCCATGAGTCCCCCACTCTGGGTGAAGCGTAGGGACTGACAGATTCGCACTGATTTAAATACACTGTGACCCTTCAATACGTTACAGGGTCACGGTAACTTGATAAGACAGTTCCGCGATGCTGGCAGGCGGTTGGCCCTCTATAAAGTTGCTTAAAGATACTTTTTTTTTTTTTGCAAAAATTCCGAAGCAATGATGTTCTATTCGGTAATATAAGGTAAAATTCTAGTGAATTGAAATTAAAATGTGGTCAGGGGTCTGGTTAAAAAATTGATTCTGGTAAACTTTTTACTTTGAAAGGCAAATTACATACCTAATGATTAATTCTTAGACTTTCCTAATTTAATTTTGCTAAGTATTCATTTGAAATGCATAAAGGAAAGTTCGTTCATGGAAGCCAGTTGATTGAACGATTTACAAATTAACTGCAGTGAGTTGTAAGACTTTATTGTTATGTTAAAAGCATTTATTTTTTAACTTTGCTTTGGTTATTAATATGACAATAATTGTAAAAATCTTAATCTATATTGAATTGATCCCGATAAATATTAAATATAGTTTTAGCGTTTTTGCTGCTAAACGGTGATGAAACAGTTTTTTTGAAGATCCCTTATGCTAAAGCCTAATAAAGAACTATTTAATAGCTATATAGTAAGTAGTTATTATTTTTTTATTGCAGAGTGCTAATTTTAAGTACCCTGTCGAAATCCGCGGAGTAAAGACAATAATAAGTATAGGAACTAAAAGTTGAACAAAAGAATAATGGCAAAACTGTGAGTGGGCAGAGTTTGCCCAACAATCGATCCGGCTCGATCTATAACAGAACCTATCACCAGTCAAAACCAATACCAATATTTAAAAAAAACGGCCCATTGCTTTGTTCTCCCTTTTGTTTTTCACTCTAAAAACTGAATGACTAAGCATACAGGAAACTGCTTCAAAAAGCCATGGATTTTAACCCTTGCATACCTAAGGGATGGATGTATAGAATGAAATATGATTTCTCTTTGTTATCACGTATTAACCATTCAATTGTTTTCATTTGAACTCGGGAGTCGGGTTGTTGTTCTCGTGTGTTGCATTTTTAGGGTTGTTGTTTTGTTGTTTGTTTGTTTGTAAAACAGAGAAATGGCCCAGTGTAAACGGCTCAGACTTTTTTAGACACAGATAGGTATTTTATTATATTATTCTTAAAATTATTTCATAGCCATTTCTGACGAAACGGTATAGAAAAAATCGAGACGAAACTTGCGTTTCACATTCGGCCCTCGTGGTGGATCGTGGTTGATCCCTGGCTTTCTCTCAATATCAGCAGAATTTCTTTGTCTAATACTTAGTTTGATAATATTTTTGAAGTTGTGTCTTGTCCCATATGACAAAAATAATCTATCTATCTATCTTCTATCTATCTAGCTATATCTATCTTCTATCTATCTTCTATATCTATCTATCTATATACTTATAATAAATCTGTAGAGAGGTCGATTCTGTACATGAAATATATTTCCAAGATAACTATCAGGGGGTGATTAGGGATCGATACTGAAGCCAAAAATGCAATCAGTAAAATTATTGTTTGTCTGTCTGTCTGTATAACCGTTATAGAAACAAAAACTACTCGACGGATTTTGACGAAACTTGGAACAATAATTTATCATACTCCTGAGCTGGTTATAGGATACTTTTCATCACGCTACAATCAATAGGAGCAGAGCAGTGAAGGGAAATGTTAGGAAAACGGGAGAAGTTACTCCATGCACGCTAATCTTCGGAACTACTGGACGGATTTGATTGTTTTTTTTTTGTTATATAGCTATTAAGTCCGGGCAACATATAGGCTATAATTTGTCTTGGAAACTTGAACACCTGATGCAGAACTGCAATAGATCAGCTAAACTATAAGAGATACAAAAATAGCGCCAAAGCAAAAATTGTTCCACGTGATGAGCATTTTCTGCTGAGAGAATAAATTTGAAGATATGAAACACCTGATGTGGAACTCCAAGAGCCCAGCTACACTATTACATATATAGGAATCACGTCTTAGCAAGAGTTGTTCAGCCTGATGAGTACTCCTTGTTGTCGTATAAAAATTGAAGATCTGGAACACCTGATGTGGAACTCCAAGAGCCCAGCTACACTATTACATATATAGGAATCACGTCTTAGCAAGAACTGTTCAGCCTAATGAGCACTCTCTGTTGACGTATGAAAATTGAGATCTGGAACAACTGATGTGGAATTCCAAGAGCCCAGCGACACTATAACACATATAAATGAATAACATCTTAGCAAGAGTTGTTTAGTCTGATGGGCATTTCCTGTTGACTTACAAAAATGAAAGATCTGGAACGTCTGGAATCGTCATGCGCGTCCCGTTGTTTTCCCGTCCGCAGGCTCTAAAAATTCGACATCACACGTTTCAGATCTTCGATTTTGACGACCCCATTGTCACTGGCATAAGCAACAGGATCCGCGTACGAAGTCGCTGGCAGAAGCTAGTGAGGAATATACGACTTAAACTAACCAAAATTCTAAAATAGAAGATCTGACATTGTTCTTTTTAATGCTTATACCTATAATGAAAATTACTCTCCTAATGACTTCAAAAAAACAATGTAGAACAGCACAAGGAAAATCACATAATTAAGCCTATTGAAGGAAAATTACCACAATTTTCCGAGCAAAATTACAGTCTAAACGATTACCTACCTAATAAAATCTAGAATAAAACGAAAAAGCTTTACCGTTCGTCAATAAGAAGTGGGTCGACGAAAACGGTATTATTCGAAGTTTCAAGAGTCCTTTATACAATACCGAATTATAGTCATTTGCCCACAATTACGTGGTTTCAGGGCAATTCTTAACGACGAATGAAGTGCCCCTATTGTAAAATGATTGGACTATTATTTAATTTGCGTTCTCTAGAGATGTATTGTTCGACTGTCGAGTAGTTCCTGATACGAAATGAATAAGGAAACCCGTGGTCATTTTGACGACGTCGTGATTTTGTAATTGGACTATTTTACGAGTTGAAGATTCTGTATTTAAATTTTAATGACCTCGTTTATTTCTGCCCAATTAAAAGCTTTCATCTAATTTTATGAAAAGGATTCTGTTGGGACTTCGTCTGCAGCAAGGATTGCATTAACCTGATGCTAGTACCGCAACCCTGGGATTCCGGATGACGAGAAAAGAACAGACACTAACCTGGGATCTGGAAAGGGCAGGGACTGGAGGTACCGCTTCGCTCGGGACTTGAAGGGCCGGCCGGCAGGAGCGTGTATCCAATGTACTCTTCAGATTTTTCTTGATTCACGACACCAGAGGGTTACGGGAACTAATCAGTCAATCACTTGTTGGCGAAGTTGGTTTATTATTGATTTTCACATTTATTTTATCGGATGATCTCGGGAGCTGTTACGCGTGGCCGCGCGCGATTTTGAGACTCTCGTTCTTGTTCCCGCCGCCAGAGAGCGGGAGTGCAGCGCGAGCGGATAGCGTCGCTCGCAATTATGGCGGTAAATTTGAAAATAGGCGGGGAAGGAAGGATGGGATATTTAGGATTGGTTTAATGTTTATCCATTTCCCCCCACTCGAAATCGACCAAGATTTCGCAAGCCAACGGACTGCCAGAGATCCACTAGCAGTGCTCGAGAAATATAAAAATTAAAACTTAACGATCATTAATTAGTGTCTAAACTAAACTACTTGAACAATATTGATCAATACACAATATTGTTCGGGAATTAAGATAATAAAAATGTTAATTAATAGGTAGCGGACAGACCTTAACTACTGGCCTGCGCATAGTTTTACCGTTTGCAGTTCGAAGAGTCAGAACCCTGACTATATTATCTGATCCCGGATGGATCTGTTCTACACGAGCTAATTTCCAAAGCAAAGGTGGAAGATTAGGTTCGTTTACAAGGACCAAATCGTTAAGTTTGAGGTTAGGTGTATTTTTTAACCATTTAGTTTTTTGTTGAAGTGTATGCAGATAATCACGTTGCCAAGCAAGCCAAAAACTTTGTGTTATTTTCTTAATCATTTGCCAACGAGAACGTGGACATAAGCATTCACTAATAGGTTCCTCCGGTAGTGAAACTAAAGGACCTCCCGTCAGGAAATGTCCTGGAGTCAGAACGTTCGATTCTTGCGGATCCGGAGATAAAGTACAAAGCGGGCGTGAATTTAACACAGCTTCCACTTTAGCGAGAATCGTAATAAATTCTTCTAGTGTTAAAACTTGGGCGCCAACTACACGTTTGAGGTGATATTTGGTGGACTTTATGCCACTTTCAAATATGCCACCGAAATGTGGTGCACCTGGCGGGTTAAATTTCCATTTTATTTGCCGAATAGCTAGACCATCTGATATTTCAGAGTGATGTTTTTGAAGTTCACTAACTACTTCCTTAAGGTATTTATTTGCACCTACAAAGTTAGTGCCACAATCGGAAATGATTGTATCACACATTCCGCGACGGGAAACGAATCTATCCAGAGCCGCGAGGAATGCCTCTGAACTCAACTCAGTAACGGCCTCCAGATGGACGGCTTTCGAACTTAAGCAAACAAAAAGGCACATGTATGCTTTAAAGGTTTTAGCTCCACGTCGACGACTTTCTTTTAGAAAGAATGGACCACCGAAGTCAATTCCTGTGGTTTGGAAGCATCGAGAGGGCTGAAGACGAGCAGCTGGTAGCTTGCCCATCATGGGTTGACTGGACACTGGTTTTACTTTGAAGCAACGCACACACTTTGAGAGGGTGGTACGAATAAGTAATCTTAATCCGATTATCCAGAACCTTCTTTGAATTAGGGACTGCAAAGTCCTTGGACCGCAATGCAGATATTTTAAATGGAAATGTTCAACAATCAGCCTTGACAATGGACTTAATTTAGGTAAGAGAAGAGGATGTAACGCAGATGGCGATAGATTAGCCTCATCGATGCGACCCCCCACTCGCAATAAACCACCCTCATCCAAGAAAGGAGAAAGTTTTTGAATCGATTTGTCGCATTGCTCTTGATTTTTCACTTGACTGACTTGAGACGACATATAATGGTCTTGAGTAAACTTGACTAGTCTCTTCATTGATGTTTCTAGTTCAGAACTACTAAGAGGGGAAAAATTTCTATTTGAGGAAACAACCTTTGAGTTTGATATAAAACGGAAACACCAAGCTAAAGTTCGTTGAATCTTTGTAAGAGAAGAAAGTCTAGAAGTTAACGTCAGAAGCGAATTTTCAGATTCAGTAACGTGTAAGCTGCAGGGAACAGACGGTTTTAATTCCGGCAGTTCTGCATTTACGAGTAACGTACGTTTGCAAGGCCATTTATTAGGCGACATTTGCAACCAGGAAGGACCATTCCACCAGAGTGGGTGGTCAATTAAATCTGTACACATAACACCGCGACTACAACAATCGGCCGGGTTATCCTCAGTGGACACATGAAACCAAAATTCGGGACTAATTAAATCGGTTATTTGCACAACTCTATTTGCCACATACATTTTTAGTAAATGAGGGGATGTGTTGAGCCAAGAAAGCGTGGTGGTACTGTCCGAGTAGGCCTTCATAGAATTTATGAGAATTTTATCTTTGAGTAAGTTGTACATGTGTGACATAACTTTAGCTAGAAGCACAGCTGCACTTAGCTCAAGTCTGTTTATCGTAGTCGGTTTTAACGGAGCTACTCGAGATTTACCAATTAACAGGTTAGTAAAGGTGGTGACTTCATCCACCACTACACAAAGATAGACACAACAGCCATACCCTTTCAGTGAACCATCACAAAATCCTACTAAATGTATTTCGAGTGGATTGGAAGGCATAATCAGTCTCGGAAGGGAAATATTTTGTAGATCAGATAAGTTGGCCGCTATTAAATGCCACACTTTAGCTAAATGTGATGGAATAGCTTCGTCCCAACCTAAGTTTAAGCGCCACATCTCTTGTAGAAGTGATTTCGCTGAAAACACTACCGGGCTGATCCAACCGAGTGGGTCGAAAATGCGTGCCACTATTGAGAGGATAGATCTTTTAGTAAATTTAACGTCAAAGGAGTCTGAAAACTTATAGGAAAAATTGTCACAAGATGGATTCCACCGTATCCCTAATATCTTGACAAACTCATTTCCAACATCATCGAAGGATTTGGAAGTCTGAAGATGGTCAGGAGGAACATCAGACAATAACTCTGGAGTATTCGTACTCCACTTACGGAGTTCAAAATGACCCTTTGACAATAACGAGGTGACGTCCTCTTTTAATTGTTTGGCTTCATCAAGAGATGAACAGCCAGTTGTGACGTCATCCATGAACGTGTCTTCACACAGAACTTGAGCGGCGCGACTTGAGTATTCAGAACCGTGGTCCTCAGCAAGTTGACGCAGAGTGCGAATAGCTAAGTAAGGGGAGCTGCTGACTCCATAAGTCACGGTATTCAGCTCATACTCTTTTAAAGTCTCGTTAGGCTCGTCACGCCACAAAACGTGCTGATAACACCTGTCCTCAGGACGTATCAATATTTGGCGGTACATTTTACAAATGTCCGCAGTGAAAACAATTTTATGAAGTCGGAATTTCGTAACTAAATCGACAATGTCAATTTGAAGTTTCGGTCCAACATGAACTATATCGTTCAGAGAAAGATTATTTGTGGTCCGACTGCTAGCGTCGAAGACTACTCGAAGTCGTGTCGTAGAACTCTCTGGACGCACGACACAATGATGTGGAATTATGTACCGATTAGTAGTCGAAGAGTCTGCAAGCTGCATATGTCCTAGCTCTTCGTACTGGTGCATAAATTCTTTATAATCAGCCTTCAGCTCGGTCTGAATAATAAGACGCCTTTCTAAGCTAAGAAAGCGATTAAAAGCTTGGTGAGATGAAACACCCAAAAAAGGGGCATCCTCCTTTAACATTAAAGGAACTACGTACCGACCTTCACGTGTACGGTATGTACCCTTTTTATACATTTGTTCACAAATTTCGTCTTCAAAACCGGAAATTTTACATTTCGGCGGTTCCTCAGAATCCCAGAACCGTTGAACGATATCTTCGATCGTGCAAGACGACACGAGAAGTGACGTAACGGATTCACAGGTTAAATTATCAGATGGTGTGTTATGAAAATATTGGCCACTTATCACCCAGCCGAACACACTAGACAAAGCGCAAGGTAATCCGGGACCGGGATTGAAACGTGAGCCAGTGTATATTTGATCAAAACACTCGACACCTAACAGTAGATCGATCGGACCGGATCTATCGAAGTCGCGGTCGGCGAGATCAAGATGCTTGTAATGATCCTTGACATGCAACGGTAGTGTTGATGAAGGCATCATAGAAGTAATTTTAGGTAAAACTACTAAAGGTAAATCGAATTTAGGAGACTCACGAGAATGAGGTATAATCGAAGCAAAAGTATAACCCTTTATATCACAAACATTACTTTGTCCGAGCCCGGTAACGTTCAAATTACATTTTTTTATACGTAAGCCTAGGCGGCGCGCGCATGAGCTAGTGATAAAAGAATCCATCGAACCACTGTCAATAACGGCGCGTGCACACTGGAGCGATCCGTCCGTGTGACGTACTCGCACCACTGCTGAGCCAAGTATCTTCGTACTATTATTTGTACTCGCAGTTTGCGACGTTATGCAGGTAAGTGTGCTCGTACCTTTAGCGGAACATTCGTTATTTTCGTTTGACTGAACCGAACACGTTAACAAACTCTTATTTTCCACATGTAATAACGTATTATGTTTTGCGTTACAAATAAAACATGTGGTTTTAGATTTACAATTATTGCTATCGTGACCTGGCCTAAAGCAATTGGTACACAATTTAAATTTCTGCACAAATTGTTCACGTTGTTCAAGTGTCATAGAATGTAACTTGCCGCATCGGTAAATAGAATGATGTTCATTACAACATAAACAAGCTACGGAACCCGACGAATTATTATTATTATTACTTTGGTTCGTAGATGCTACCAATGATGATGACTTTTGCTGACCTTTATTTCGAAACTGTTTATTATTATTAGAATTCGATGGAGTAGTTGAAACTGAGAAAGGTTGACTAACTTCCAGAATTTTTATATAGTTTTGTAAATAAACAATTAAATCATTAAACTTAGGAATCTCGTGAGTATTTTGTAACTCGAACCGTTTTTTGGTTTCGAGATCAAGTGATCGCGAAGCGATGTGAAATAAAATAAATTCGCTGAGATCATCAATTTTTAACGCACGTAACGCGTTTACACTTTCATACAAAGAATTGGTCAGTTCGGATAAATTTTCGAGAGACGGTTTGTTGACAGGCGTTAATTTAAATATTTTTTCTAAATATGTATTTGCTAATATGCGTTTGTTGTCATAACGATCTAATAAAAGATTAAAAACTACGGGATAATTCGACGCGGTTATAGGTACACCCTTGGCCAAGGTCAACGCACACCCAGACAAACACGACAACAAATAATGAAACCTTTCCGTGTCCGAAAGGGAACTATTGCCATGAATAAGCGGGATGTAACTGTCCTTGAAGGTCTGCCAGTTTTCGATTTTACCATCAAAACGCGGAATTTCCAATTTCGGTAATTTCACTTGAACAATCGAATCCTCCCGACGACAATGTGCGGACGCGGACGGAGCGGCAGCCGCGGACGTCGACGCGAGCAAAGACTCGGCAACTTCAGCCGAAGCGTAATATAACTCATCAAATGACAACATTGGACCAATTTCTATTTCTGAATTGGGTTTTAATTGTAACTGTAGTTTGTTTACATGTTCATTAGATTCCATGAAAGCAGCCCTAATCTGATCAATATTTTTATATCTAGCCTTGAAGGTGGATAACTTTGAGCTATCCTTTTGGACTATTTTCGACAGATCGTAGATTATCTGCATACATTTAAAATCATATTCACTAGGGTGGAGCGATTTTATTTTTTTTGAATTTTTGCTTCGGCATACCTGTATAAAGTTGCTATTTTAGGTCATTACTAAATATGAGAAAGCTCAGTTTGTTTACGTTAAGTTTAGAGGTGCCCCCATCATCGTAAAGTTTTGAAAATTTGCGCAAATTCCATAAAATCGCAAACGTTGTATAAACCCGGAATTATATTCTTAGCGATGCTTTATTAGTGTAAACTAAACAGTAAACAAGATTGAACTTGAAACGTGTTTGTTCTGATCGACCCAAGTCATATCATTGATCGTCCAAAGTTGCGCCGTGAAAGAACTAAAGTCAGATCAACTTTGCAAGAAGCTGACTGCAACAAAATTCTTCGTAGTATATATTTTGATGGAAGAAAGGATAAGACTTTGGTTCGTATTGAAAAAGAAGGGAAATTTTACAGAAAACGGGTCATAGAAGATCATTACGTAATATTATCGGAACCTGGAAGTAATTATTTTGGGCATTTTACGTGTGAGTCGGGTACTGCTAAAGGTATAAAAGATACTATAATAAATCACTTGAAATCCAAGTCTGTAGAACTGAGTGACATAGCTGTTATTGGCTGCGATGGAACAGTGGTGAATACTGGTTTCAAAGGTGGTGTTATCCGCCTGATGGAAGAAGAACTAAATAGACCATTACAGTGGTTTATTTGCCAACTGCATTCAAATGAATTACCATTACGACACTTGCTGTTACATTTAGATGGCAAAACTACAGGGCCTAAATGTTTTTCAGGCACCATCGGAACTCAATTACAAAATTGTCATACAAAGCCGATAGTCAAATTTACCGTTACACCAACAATATTACCTGAAATTTCAAAGACAGATCTGAGTACTGACCAAAAATATCTTTATGATGTGATGACTGCTATTAGGTAGTACTGGTATATTTCCTTCTGATTTAGCTAATATGGAACCTGGACCTCTTAACCATTCCAGATGGCTAACAACAGCCAAGATTATTAATTTAAGATTGTATGCCACTAAAACTGACCCAGAAGAAAAGTTAATAGTATTAGTCACTCACGTTATGAGGGTTTATGGACCCATGTGGTTTACGATAAAATGCAATTCTTCGTGCGTTAACGGAGCCAAGCACCTATGGCAAACCATTAGTCTTAGTCGTTATTTGGATGCCAATTTGAAGAAAATCATTGACAAGGTAATCCAGCGAAACGGGTATTTCGGGCATCCAGAAAATCTTCTTCTTGCTATGCTTGACGATGACAGAGAGGTTATAAGGGATCTTGCATACCGAAGAATTATCAAAGCAAGATCAGAGAATGTTCAAGGACTTCGGATGTTTAAGGTTCCTACATTTAATTTTGACGCCAAAGATTATACTGATATTATTACGTGGCGAGATTGCGAGATAACGGAACCACCTCTTACTTTAAATATGACTGTCTGATGAAACCTTGAAAGATGTGGTCAAGAACGGTCTCAGCATGTATCAGATTATTGATTTTCCATGTCACACTCAAGCAGTAGAGCGCTGCATCAAGTTGGTGACAGAAGCATCAAATGCAGTTTGTGGAGATAATAAAAGAGGCGGTTTCATTAGAGCGAGACTGCTTTCGCGTAAACGAATGACTACTTTTAATACGAAAAAACAGTTTGATATTTAAGTTTGCTTTTTTAATGTTTAATTTTTGCAATAAATAGAAAAACTGGTTTTTTTTTTTTTTTTTTTTTTCATCTTCTCTGGGGCACCTCAAAATATTGCGACTGGTAAGTCAAATTTTGTACACTTGTTTTGAATATTATAAGACAACTTTTCATCCCTATTCCGTTGAGATAAAACGATTTTTTTTTTGCTCCATACATTTTCGCTCCACCCTAATATTCACGCCTTTTAAGGCACGCCTGTAATTCCGCCTCAACAGACATATTAACCTGCGTAGGTATGTATTGTCGCGATGTTATATGAGATAGGTAGATGTAGGTAAGTACCTAACTATCCGAACTGCAATCGGAATAAGCTATAGGCAATTTATACCTAAATAAAAATGAAAGTGATATAGAATTTTAATAATTCCGTAATAATTTAGACACACAAATCAACTATCGCGTTTAGTCGTAACAATTGAAGTTATGTAGGTACATAAGTATTTTCTCGAGCACAACTATTTGACCATGAAACTATCCGTTAGCTTTATACTAGCATCAGTTATTGCAGGAAACAGTTATACGAGAATTACCTTTCAAAATATAAGTTTAAATTCAAAACTAAATACGATAACTTTTACTGAGCAAACTATTAGAAAGAATGAATGAGTATGAATACCTACAATCGTGGTCCGCTGGCCAGCGACGCGGCGTTTACGCGGGAACCCGACTGTATGTACCTACGCCGAAGCGTTGTTAAAAACTATGAAATTACTTTATTTTACTCGTTATTCTTACTTGTGACTTATTATATTCGTAAGAATACACGATAATACAATGCCGTATGTACTCATTCAACGAGATTTTATGTTTTTAAAGAGAATGTGAGGTTGCTCGTCCCCACAGGAGGCACCAAATTAAATGTTGGGACTTCGTCTGCAGCAAGGATTGCATTAACCTGATGCTAGTACCGCAACCCTGGGATTCCGGATGACGAGAAAAGAACAGACACTAACCTGGGATCTGGAAAGGGCAGGGACTGGAGGTACCGCTTCGCTCGGGACTTGAAGGGCCGGCCGGCAGGAGCGTGTATCCAATGTACTCTTCAGATTTTTCTTGATTCACGACACCAGAGGGTTACGGGAACTAATCAGTCAATCACTTGTTGGCGAAGTTGGTTTATTATTGATTTTCACATTTATTTTATCGGATGATCTCGGGAGCTGTTACGCGTGGCCGCGCGCGATTTTGAGACTCTCGTTCTTGTTCCCGCCGCCAGAGAGCGGGAGTGCAGCGCGAGCGGATAGCGTCGCTCGCAATTATGGCGGTAAATTTGAAAATAGGCGGGGAAGGAAGGATGGGATATTTAGGATTGGTTTAATGTTTATCCAGATTCCATACCTGGTAATTGGATATTCTGTAAAATTGAAGCGCGAACATACAAAAAAATATATTTTTATCCAAAGAGAATCAAAACATCGGGTCATTTAAAACCCGTTGTTAATTAGTGATGGTAGATGATACTTAACTGTATTTAGGTACTGCCTTTTACTTATAAATAAACCATGCTATAGTATCTATATACTTTATGTGTATGTATATATTGTACCATAACATCATGGTAATTGCCGAAGGATTAAACAGAGGTGTTGCAATTATTTTAAGTCTTATAAACAAGTAAAGCTCCGTATAGGAATTGAACTCGCGACACGCAGCTCAGCAGTCCTATCGGTCAGCCACTGCGCCAAAAATGCCGTAAATCCAGACTCCTAGATTTTATATGTAAAAATATCTACATAATTGGAAACCAGTACTTGGTGATCAGAAATCACACTTAACACCACTAGATACTCGTACATTATACCAAGAAAGAACATTAAACTTTGTAAAGTAAAATAAAATCTTCTACAACAAACATTAAAATTTAACACACAGCTAAAATTCTCCAATTACCAATTCGCTGTTATGAGTCTTCCTATAATACGGAATCCTCTAATGTGCTGAGATAATGTTCTGCAAGATACTTTTATTTTCTCCCCTAAGAAAACGATGGGCTAATAAAGTTTTAACTTTTCATGCGATGCAGCATTGCAGTGTTGGCTCGGAGTAGGAAGAAATGGAGTGGTCATTTTGTGAGCAATTTCAGTGCCTAAAACAGAATGACAGTTTGTTAAAGACAACGATGACAAGAGAGTGAGCTCTCTCTCTCTCTTTCTCTCTCGCTTTTGTGTTACAAAAAACGGATCTTGAAATGATGTTGAAAGCAAAATTTAATATTTGACAAAGCTATATTTTCGATTGAACTATGTAAGATTTCATTTCAACCAATACCACTGTCTTCTGTCCAGATGATTGTTAAAACTTTTTATTGTTTGAATTACATTTTGTGTACTTTAAGCAATGATATAGGTACTCATAATGAGTATTTTATAGTGTGTGTACATTAATAATTAAAAAAATTACAATTGGGTATTGTAAATTTTAAGCAGTGGTGGCACAGTGGTATCGGCCCTGACTTACGAGTTGTAGGTCGTCGGTTCGAACCCCGCCAGGCGCATTACTTTGTTTAATTTATTTCATCACCACTGCTCTCAAAACGGTGAAGGAAAAAATCGTAAGGAAACCGGCATGAGGACATGCCGGTTTCCTTACGATTTTCGTTTCTAGGAAGAAACAAAAATTCGAAGACATGTGACATCTGCCAACACGCACTGGGCCCGCGTGGTGGATTATAGCCCACTCCCTCACACAAGAGAGGAGGCCTGTGTCCCAGCAGTGGGAACATTATACGCTGATGATGATGATGACTGTAAATTTCGCATACTTCTCCATACCTCACAAATCTTAATTAGTACCTGAAATTGTTAGGATTTCTGTGTAGCACTCCATGCCTGTTATTTCGTGGTAATAAAGCTTGATTTTATGATATAGTAGGTATGTACGTAGGTAATCAAAGCGTATCCTGGAAAAAAATCAGTATATCATAATGCATTGTTTATTGCTTTCTTTAAATACTTGAAAGACAATGCTGTCTTATCTGGACAGTAAATTACTTGATAGCATATTGTATTGGGTTCGGTGAAACATTAGGAATTGGATGAACAGAACCATGTTTTTTTTAGGTGGAAAAACGAGTCCTCCTGAGTAAAATACACCGTGTTCCTTCAGTTGCCCTTTACGTTCTAGGGTTGCGGTACTTGCTTAGATGGTCCCGCAAACCCGGCAGGCTAAACTATACTAAGCTGGTGGTTTTCGTCGCGACAGACACAAGAGACTGAAACAAATAACCGAGACTAGTGAAGCGAATTGAGACCAAGACCGTCTGACTTTAGTCAATGTATAAGCATTAATTTGCAAGCGAGACTGAGATAGGAGATATTTGAGGAAAGAGAAATTCAGCTGCATGTGGGATTTGAACCCGCGTGTTCTGGATAATACTCCACACGCCTTACCTCTCCTGGAAAAGTTTCTAACTATGTACTTCCAAACACCACGTTGATATTACAGCCAAATCAATGTTGTATAATGAGATAGCGTCTACCTTACTAATTAATTATTTTTAAACGCATTAATGCATGCGATGCGCATCGCAAAAATTATTATTGAGGAAAGAAAAATCAGCTGCGGCTGGGATTTGAAAAATCATCTTTGCGATATGCGTCGCATTCGTTGATTAATTGTTTAAATATAATTAAATAGGAGATATTGTTTATAGTTAAGGAACAGTCGCGGTCTCTAATGTCGGTTTCATGTCTCGGTTGCGGTGCGAAGCGCCGCCTTTAGTCGCAGAGGGCGTATAGTGACAAAAAGATGTATACAGTGAAAGGAGGTTATTTTGTGAGACAGGCATCTCAGTAATGCGAAATGATGCAACTAGTTCACCACTAAAGTGTGCAAGACGTAGTGACACATCATTTCACATTACAGCATGCATAGGTAACGTTTTGAGAAACTTTTACGAGTATGACTCTATCACTGAGTTGCATGTCTCACAAAATAACCTCCCTTGATCTTATACGTTTTACAGTATTTAATAAAATCTATTTTTTACAGACGGACCATCTATCAGAGTAAAACCCCAGAACGTTGAAGGCGAGACAGGATCTTTGGCTACACTGTCTTGCATCGTTGATGGGCATCCACCGCCGAAGATACAATGGCTGCGATATGAACGTGAGAGATTTATTGTAAGTATTCTTTTCGGCTACTCATCATCTGCCTAGCCTTTTCCCAACTATATTGGGGTCGGCTTCCAGTCGAGCCAGATTCAGCTGAATATCAGTATTTTACATGGAGCGACTGCCTATCGGACCTCTACAACCCAGTCACTGGGAAATACGATACCCCATGGTAAGACTGGATGTCAGACTTATGAGCTTCTGAGTACAGTAACGACTGAGTACAGCCGCGACTAACGGTATGACAGAAGAAAACAAAAAACTCGCTATGACAGATGGTCACCATCCATAGACCAACCTCAGCAAGCACGGCTTAATCAGGAAGGTTGGCCTGTGCGGCTGTAATTATTAAGCCACGAGCTCTTTTCGGCTTCTGTGGACATTATATATTAAATGTATAAGCATCAGTTCGCAAGCGAGACTGAGACAGAAACCATTGCTTATACTCAAGTAACGTTCTTGGTCTCCCGTCTCGGTCTCTTGTCTCGTATTCTTTTTAATGTGTAGGTAATCCTACAGATTAAAAAGCTATGTTATATTTATTATATTGTGTAAATAGACTAGTGTCTAGACTTTATTGAAAGATGCGCTAGCGACGATTGACGACTTAAAATTCACTGAGGAAGTAAACGCACATAAACGTATAACAAATCCCTCAAGAGTTATATTACTGTATGTCACTGCCTTCAAACAGGTGCTATTTTATTACGTTTCATAATTATTCTAAAGATACTAATACAAGGTTTTTCTCCTAGCAGAGAGTAGGCAAATCAGCGAACCTGACACTGACAGTGACTCCACATTCTGCTGGACAATACTGGTGCAAAGCGAGCATAGAGAACAGGCAAGACGTACAGGCTCCTGCCATGGTGTATATTAAAGGTAAGCATTATATCGTAACTGAGTCATTAACAGGTGACTTGGAGTAGTAACTTCATCTTTGTTCATTTTATAAACGTATTTAACGCATGCATCGGGAATCGTAAAGCTTTTATAATGAAAACTAGCGACCCGTCTCGGCTTTGTACGTGTGTAATCTCTACTACATTATGCATATTGTATGCATAAAAACCTTCCTCTTGAATTACTCTATTCTATTAAAAAAACTGCATCAAAATTCGTTGCGCAGTTTTACAGATCTAAGCATACATAGGGATAGACAGACAGTAGGCTACTTTGTTTTATACTATGTAGTGAAAAAAGAAAATAAGTTCAAGCAAGACTTGAACATCAACGACACAGAAAGACGTTTGACAATGAAATGAAAGATAAGATCTCACCGGGCAGTACTATGATAGCCTAGTTAAAGGTTAAGCGTCTAGAGTACTATCCAGAAGGAGGTTTGAGCCCTGCTTGCAGTCGAATTTTTCTTTCCTCAAAAACAAAAAAAAACATCTTTTTAACCCAGAAACACCTGCTGTATACCAATACACAATAATTTCTACTGTCACACTTTCTGATCCCGCCTGTCCCTCACTGAGAGGTGCCAACACAAGAACACGACTGTTAGTCAACTCATTATTATGCGCTTTTGGATGGCTCTTGATTTTTTGGTCCATCGGTCATCTCCGCATTTATAAATAGATGTCCTAATAAGTTTATTGAAAAACTTGAGTAAAAGAAGTCAGGTGCCACAATAGATGATGAATAACCTAACGTTCTACATCCACTGGCATTCCTTTTTGTACAAAGTAAAATATTTTACCAACTTTTCTATTTCAACATTGCATAATATTTTCTCACAAACTCGGTGGTACGTTACAGCAATCCCCTGGGTGAACCCGCATTGAAAAGGGCGGTTGACCACTTTTAATTTAGTGGACTGTTCGTATTTTCATTTTATTATTCTCCAATGTACACCTAATACTTATATTTTATTATTAGCCTGATCGTCGTAAATCATGGGTATTATTATGCCTTCCTTTTTCTCGCACTTTTCGGTGACTGGTGGTCGTCATTGCACCGACATTGAGAAAATCTTCCCATAACTGGGACACAGGCCTCCTCTCTATGAGAGAGAGTGGCTTAGCTGGGTAACCCACCACGCAGGCCCAGTGCGGGTTGATAAAAGTCACATCTCTTCAATGTTTTGGTTTTAGGACATGCCGGTTTCTTCACAATGTTTTCCTGTACCGTAAAACGTCAAAAAAGTAAATTACTTCATCTTTAACTCATAAGTCGAGGCTGTTTCCACTGAACTATCTCAGTCTAATCTTTGTAGCTTGATCAGCCCAATCATAGGCATGATCTTTTAGAAATCCTTCCATTTTGCTCCCTTTACTCATCGCTGATTCAAACAGCAACCTTTCCTATGCACCTCAATTCAAGCAACTACCCAAAAACCACACACAACTTCTAAAATATACAGCAAAGCCGTAAGACGTAGATCTAAAACTCTGGCAAGCTACCCCATTCGAACTGCGCAAGTGGTGCGCCCGTTCCCGAGGTCATTTCAATTTGAACATCTTGAGAACTAGCCAAGTTAGCACTTCGTAACTTTGTGGTCCCAACTTCATGCCCATATAGGCGACGTAGGCAACTCAGTTTTGCATGTTCTCGAACAACTTTCGTTTTATGCAAATTGAATAGTGCGTTGGAAGGTCTCATTTAAATTTGGTGTGGATTTTGCATCTGTCTTTAATTGAGATATAGATTCGAAAGTTCTTGCTTAGACAGTTCTGGACAGTTGCATCTTGACGGGTGTGACTGTGAAATCTTTTAGGTATGACTAGCTTCTGCCAGCGACTTCGTACGCGGATCCTGTTGCTTATGCCAGCGACAATGGGGTCGTCAAAATCGAAGATCTGAAACGTCTGATGTCGAATTATTAGAGCCTGGGGACGGGAAAACAACGGGACGCGCATGACGATTCCAGACGTTCCAGATCTTTCATTTTTGTAAGTCAACAGGAAATGCCCATCAGACTAAACAACTCTTGCTAAGACGTCATTCCTATATATGTTATAGTGTAGCTGGGCTCTTGGAGTTTCACATCAGGTGTTCCAGATCTTCAGTTTTTATACGACAACAGGGAGTGCTCACCAGGCTGAACAACTCTTGCTAAGACGTCATTACTGTATAATATGTAATAGTGTAGCTGGGCTCTTGGAGTTCCACATCTGGTCTTCTATATCTTCAAATTTATTTTCTCAGCAGAAAATGCTCAACACGCGGAACAATTTTTGCTATGGCGCAATTTTTGTATGTCTTATAGTTTAGCTGATCTATTGCAGTTCTGCATCAGGTGTTCAAGTTTCCAAGATAAATTATAGCCTATTTGTTGCCCAGACTTAATAGCTATACAACAAAAAAAAAACAATCAAATCCGTCCAGTAGGTCGGAAGATTAGCGTGTATGGAGTAACTTCTCCCGTTTTCCTTACAATTCCCTTCACTGCTCTGCTCCTATTGATTGTAGCGTGATGAAAAGTATACTATAACCAGCGCAGGAGTATGAAAAATAATTGTACAAAGTTTCGTCAAAATCCGTCGAGTAGTTTTTGTTTCTATAACGGTTATACAGACAGACAGACAGACAGACAGACAGACAGACAGACAGACAGACAGACAGACAGACAATAATTTTATTAATTGCATTTTTGGCATCAGTATCGATCCCTAATCACCCCCTGATAGTTATTTTGGAAATATATTTCATGTACAGAATTGACCTCTCTACAGATTTATTATAAGTATAGATATAGATAGATAGATAGATAGAAGATTAAGTTTTCTGGGTACCACACAGGTTTTGGAGTATATGAAGTCTTGACAAAAGTATCATAAATGCTCGGAGTGGGAAGCGGTCGCCTCCTTCTGCGAAGCAGTAATGCTCGTGAAGGAGGAGGCGGGCCGCGAGCGAGAGAGGACAGAGTCCTCCCTCCGCCCCATCCGCGGTGGTAGACGCCCACGGTGACGGACGTCGCTAGATGATCTCCGGCCACCGTAGGCGCGGGCATGCGGGCAGCGAGTAAAGGGCAACTCGCTGCCCGAGCAAGGACCATGCCCGGGTCGACGGCGCGTTGTGTCCCACGCGCGCCTCAAAGAGCGTCAGCATAATGACGGGGCCCCCCTCTCAGAGGGCCAAAGCCTGCCGGGGTCGCGGGATTATTTCCTTACCGTGACCCCGGAACAGAAAGGGCTATTGAAGGACACCGTGGATTTTAGTCAGTAGAAGTCTGACAGTCCCTCCCGCCCTGCCCGGGGTGGGAGGACTTATTTGATGATTTTACCACGCTAAAAAAAAAAAAAAAAAAGTATCATAAATGCTATAATTATTATGAATCGTTCCCATGATTATTTTCGACGATAAAGACAGCAAAGTCAGTGGCATAAGGTTGTTTCAGAAAAACCGTTGCTTTTACATCACACGTTCGCACTGCCTCTTTTAGCACGTTGTTACGTTGAACCATGGCATTTAGAAGAGTTATCTTTTCCCCTTAGGTATAATGGCATCTCCTTCCTGTAATATTTAAAATAAATAAAAAGCACTTAATATAGTCCCACTTTCGTCATATCCTTCGTAAAATATTTCTTTTCTATACTTATATTATATATAATATTATAAAGCTGAAGAGTTTGTTTGTTTGTTTGTTTGTTTGTTTGTTTGAACGCGCTAATCTCAGGAACTACTGGTTGGAATTGAAAAAATCTTTTTGTGTTGGATAGTCCATTTATCGAGGAAGGCTATAGGCTATATAACATCACGCTGTCACCAATAGGAGCGGAGCAGCAATGAGAAATGTTTCAAAATCGGGAAAATGTATTCCTTTTCGAGAGCTTTCGTTGCGTGCGCTGCGTAAACGGTTAAAGATACGCAAAAATTATGTACTACGGAATTATTCCTCATAAAAAGTTCTAAAATAAAGTCCGCGAGAGCATATATCTATCTTTTAAGATTAAGTCACTATAACCATTTTTATGGAAATCAAATTTGTTTTAAAGTAATGCATTATTTGCGAAGGTATTTTCATTAATATGATATTAATCCTTATCAAAATAAATACGTTAATCATCACAAGCATTTAATTTTGAACAAAATTGTCCTTGACATCGTTTGATTTCAATGAATATCTTAGGAGATATCATAGTTTCAAAATAATACCACATCAAAATTAATACCTAATGAGTCTGGGATATGTCATAATTGCGGCGGTAAGATCCCTCTTTGAGAAGTGGTTGGAGATGCGCTGCGGCGTCCTCAACTTCAACCTGACGCAAGTCCTCCCGGGCACGGTTGTTGCGGGAGGTACCTCAGGGATACGCTGGCAAGGGAGGGGAATGGGGAGCAGTTGAGACGCGTTATTTTTGATAAACTCAAAAAGTACTGGACGGATTTGAATGATTTTTTATCCGCTGTATAGGTATTAAGTCTGGCCAACATATAGGCTATAATTTATCTTGGAAACTTGAACAACTGGTGCAAAACCGCAACAGACCAGCTAAACTATAAGAGATGCAAAAATGGTGCCATAGCAAAAAATGTTCCACGTCATGAGCATTTTCTCCTGACAGCATAATTTTAAAGATCTGGAAAACTTGATGTGGAACTCCAAGAGCCCATCATACTATAACGTTATATAGGAATGACGTCTTAGCTAGATTTGTTCAGCCTAATGAGCACTCTCTGTTGATGTATAGAAATTGAAGATCTAGAACACCTGATGTGAAACTCCAAGAGCCCAGCTACACTATAACATAATTACATATATAATTATAGTATATAGATTTGATTTTAAAGTAATGCAGATCCAAATAAATACGTTAATCATCACAAGCATTTAATTTTGAACAAAACTGCCCTTGACATCGTTTGATTTCAGTGAATATCTTAGGAGATATCATAGTTTCAAAATAATGCCACAACAAAATAATTACTGCCTGGGCAATACTGGGCATGTCATAATTGCGCGTGAGGGAAAGAGCACCCTCTACCTGCCTCTCACCCCAGCCATCGCTGAAGACGCCCAGGGCGTCGGAAATAGCGGGTTATATTCCAGCCGCCTACGGACGGGGAGTAATGGGTAGCTTGCCTTCCGACAGCACGTATTTAAAAAGAAGCACTCCCGGTTAATCTCCACTGCATAGACAAGTCGAAGCGCGGCGGGAAGAGCTCCGGCGCCATCTCAGGGCGGTATGGAGGGCGCGTCTATCGAAACCGATGTTCGGGCACGCGGCACGCGTCAATCGCGGCGGTAAGACCTCTCTTTGAGGAGTGGCTGGATAGGTGTCACGGCGTCCTGACCAACCACCTGACGCAGGTCCTCACTGGACACTGAAGTTTTGGGAGGTACCTGTGTCGGATGGGGAAGGAAGAAACGCTTGGGTATCACCACTGCGAGGATCGTCCAGAGGACACGTTAGAGCATACGGTGCAGAATTGCCCCGCTTGGGCAGAGCATCGCACATGTCCTCACAACGATGATACGCGGCGAGTGGGAACCGGTCGCCTCCTTCTGCGAAACAGTCATCGGGGAGGAGGAGGAGGCGGGACGCGTGAGGAAGAGGACAGCGTCCACCTCACGACCCAGCCGCAGTGGTAGACGCCCACGGTGACGGACGTCGTAGGACAATCTCTGGCCAACGTAACACAGGCGTGGGCATTCGGGCGGCGAGTAATGGGCGACTCGCTGCCGGGTCGACCGACGCCCCGTTGTGTTCCACGCGCACCTCAAAGAGTGTCAGCACAATGACGGGGGGCCTTAGAGGGCCAAAGCCACCGGGGTCGTGGTACTTACGAGTTACCGTGACCCCGGAACGTAAAGGGCTATTGAAGAATGACGCCGTGGATTTTAGTAAGTACAAGTCTGACAGACCCATGCCCTGGGTGAGAAGACTAATTTGACGAGTTTATGACGCTAAAAAAAGCTTTAAGAAAATGATTTGTTTCAGTATCCTCCAACAGCACTTCGCACTAAAAAATACATTGTTAAGTTCCGACATCCACGCGAACGAAGTCGCGGGCACAGCTAGTAGAGGATAAATTTACGAAAAATAAACTATGGGGTCTTTTATTTTCCATGTTTTTATAGGACCACCAAGGATAATGTCAAATCAAACACAGTATGGCGCAGAGGGAGATAGCGTGAGGATAGAGTGTGTTTCATTTTCCGTCCCGAAGCCTGACTATATCGTGTGGACCTTCGGAGGCAGCGAGATTAATTCTTTTCATAATCAGGTAATTGTGTTTTTCTACCATATTTTTTTTATTGATAGCCTAAAGTTGTGTTGTGCTTGTTTATGCATTTAAGCTTGTACAAAAATATGGACGGGAAATAAAGTATGCTTCGGATTAGCGCCGTTGCCATTCCGAAAATGTGTAAATTACAATAAATGTTTTTGTGGAATAAACCAAATTCTAGCAAATACTTTAAACTGGAAAAATAATTATGTTATGAGAACGAGTGCTTGACTTCTGTACGTTTTATTGTTATCCAAATGTGAGCGTTGAGTTAAGCCAGTTAAAATATTCAATCTACTTAAAATGTATTTATGGTTAAAATCTAAAAGTTTCTAATGCAGGGGCCACATTTACGGGAAATGCCGCAAATTTTTGCGATAACAAACTTTAAATATTCGTTTAAACGTCCATAATTGCGATGATTAACGGAATTTCCCGATAGTGACACCCCGCCCATAAAAGCGTGCGTCATCATACGGATGATTCTATCCTTGTCTTCTACTTTGACACTAGTACGACGGTAACTAGAATAATACTTAGCCAAAATTCGTGCTAAATAACCGGTTACAGACCCAGTTTGAGCATTGCAGCTCTCTTCAAACAATAAAACGCTGCTATAAACCTGCACAGTTAAATGCACATCTCTCGAAACGGGAAGCAAAGCAGGCAAAGGGGATTGCCCACGGACCATAGACATTTTGGCCCTAACTGCACACATATAATAGTATATGGAAATGATAATATGTAATTTATAGAAAGAAATGGGTAAGTAATTGGTTTACAAAAAAGTCCGGATTTTTAAGATATTAAATGGTTTTTCTTTTTCAAAAACACAGTTTTTTAATCATCATTTTACTGTAAGACATTAAGTTTTTTAAGGTATTTTATGATATTATACATCATTAGTATCATACACAATCAGTACATCATCCAGAAATTGAGCTGGAGGGAAAATATTACTCTGATGGCGTGCCCAACCCAAATACCATATTACTATCATTACATGGGCACAGCATCCTACCGTTCGGCGGCGGCCGACACTTTTTAACTTTTTAACACCGAATACTTTTTAATTGCACTTCGACCAGAAAACATTGATACCAAATCCGCAAGAAAACAAACAAACAAATACAAACGCGAACGAAATCGACTTGTGTTCCGTCAGTTATTATGATTCCACATGACAGTGGCCCTAGCTGTCATAGAGAATTCGATGTTGCCACTTAACAGACTAAAAGTAGAAGAATCGATATCGATTTTTTGTTGGAATTATAGTCGGAAAAAAACTTTGAAGCGCTCTAAGTTCTGCATTTTTTTTAGAAAGTATTTTCTTTTAATTTATTTTTAAAAATCTACTGTAAATATATTTTAAAAAATAGATAAAAATATTTAATTGTGCAGTGGCGTTTTTGTTATGATCTAAAGAATTCATGATAAATCAACTAGAAATTCGCTTATTTATTTATTATCATAACATCATTAGGAAAAATGAGTAATATTAGCATTTTTTGGAATTGGTTCAAAAAACCGGTTTTAAACGCCCAAAAGGTCGGTTCAACATTGCGCGGGTTAAAATGACATGGTAAGTAATTGTAATCGATTGAAAAATAAAAGTATTGATATTTTATATAATGAAATTAGTAATTGGCAACACTTTTCATATTATCTATAATACTAATGGAGTACGGATTTACCTAATTTCATCTTTATCGTTTCGATACTTTTTTTTTTTGTGCCAACATGTTGCGGTCTTATTTAGATAAATGAATACCGCGATTAATAAACATAAAAGGAGATGTTTTTTTTTGATAATAGCAAATTGTTGGGCGTTTCGTGGCCGAAATTGGGCATTCCCCTTTGCTTTCATCGCTTATTTAAAACGGGGGGGCTCCGAAGAAAGTTAGGCCAAGATTTTCACAAACGGCAAGAAATAAAAAAGCAGGAAAAAAAGCGCAGACCAAACTCGAGATAAAACAATTCTTTTGTTTTACCGCTAAAATGTATTCAGCAAACAGAAATTTAAAAATTCTGTTTTACTTGAAGATACAGAATGAATATGTTTCTTCTCTTATCTTTGTAGAACTTTTGTATAAAACTTCAAACTTGAAAAGTTTTACTGTCCTCTGTACTATAGTTTACATCGTTACATTCGAAGTTTTCTTCCAGGAATATGCATTTTTGGAAGAGAGTCTCACAGATAGGATGACGAAATCGACTTTGATTATAAGGAAGAGTGAATCGCATCATTTCGGGCACTACAATTGCACTGTTGTCAATGTGTATGGAATGGACAGCATTGAAATTGATCTGGTTCCAGAAAGTAAGTATAATAGAATTATCCTTAGTTATAGTTGAACGAGAATCTTTGATGTGTAACAGGAATGGGAATTAAAGTCCATTATCGCAATATTAAACGGCATTTTCAAAAAATACAGGACGGAATATCAAACGATGAAAACATTTAGACTGTAGAAATCTCAGATTTAATTTTTTTTGCAGAAACCTTCCCGATCGTGTTCCTTATAGCTGGAGGATCATCAACAGTAATCTTCGTCCTGATGATCATGCTGATCATAATGCTATGCCACAAGAAGACGAAGAAGACCGATGTAAAGAAACCTGACATAACAGACTTGGGGAAGACTTGCGTGGACCAGTTCAAGGATTGTGATCGGAGCTCTAATATCAGTGATCTGAAGTTGGAACTGAGACAGGTTGAAGGGAGTTGTGATATGGTGAGTACACCATAAAATCTATACTAATATAAAACTGTTTGCTTAAACTTTGGTCTAAATGTAAAGGACGTAGGGCCTAATGTTGCGGTATTGTCTAAGCAAGACCGCAGCTTTGGAATGTAATAGGCATGTGGAGGAACAAGGTGGTTTTTAGTTATAAAGAATCTAATAGACCTTTCCACCCCAACCAAGATGGGAGGAATTCAATTATGATAATTTTGACACCCCGATCTTTTGGGACTACTGCACTCATTCTAGAAAATATTTCTAAAATCGTAGACCATCAAAAAGCCATTGAAGCCGCAAGCCACAGCAATTTTTAACAAAGTGAAAAATTGTAAATAGCAAGATCTTCTGGCGGATGGCCAAAATAGGAATTAAAGCTACCATCTTGCTGTTCCAAAACAATATTGCACAAGTGTGTACTAACGGAGGCAACGTGTGTCATATAGCACAAGTGTGTAGTACACACTTGGTGTGTACTACACACTTGTTACAACATCCTTCGAGCAAATCCTTCGAAAATTGTAATAGCACTTGCAATCTGTCTTTTTTCATTACGTTTAGAGAACTCTAAAAATGAAACCTTCTTGCTGGCCTACCATGGCATCTTAAAGCGTAAGTGGTTCCGCTCAGTGAACGAAGTGGCCCGGGCGACTTGTATTGCTCTGTCTCTTTCTCACAAGCTAACTACTCAAGCTTTAAAATGTCATGGTATGCCACCAAAAATAGTTTTATTATCTCCTAACGCCCGATGTTGCACTCTGAAACATAACTCCGACGAACGTTTCTCCGCTGAACGATTCGCCGACGCAACGATTCATTCATAGGCGATTCGACGACAAAATCTTTCACCGAAGAACGATTCGTCGACAAAGACATGGTTTGACATTATAATACTAGTAACTAAATCCTACATCAGGGGCTACCCCAGGTTCGGTTACTTAGGTTCCTTTAAACCCTGAACACAGAAATAGAAGCCCCGCGCAGCGTGGCTTCGTATAAATGGCTTCATTTATACAATACTTCATGAAACACAATACTCATGACTTAATCGTTCTGTCGGCGAAACTTTCGTCGAGGAAAGGTTCTGTCTTCGAACCGTCCAGGAATGAATGGTGGTGTCGGCGAATCGTTCAGCGGAGAAACGTTTGTCGGAGTTATGTTTCAGAATCCCGATGTTGACATTATATCACAATCCAAATCCATATCCGTTCTCGTTGACGGCTGCTTCGGATTGGACATGCTTCAAACTTGGATAGGCAAATCGAAGATGAAGATCAAACTTGCGACTACGTTAGATTATAAATTTCCAGGGTTAGTCTATTCCCAGCTCGGTATATTAAGCCTTCACATTAAATTCGTGCCATCACATTTCGTGATCACTTAAAATCTTTTTTCTTCCACAACAGGACAACTCTAACGCTGGTTCTGAAACAGATCTCCACCCGACTCTTCGCTTAACCTCGAACCTCGGTCTACCTCTCGCTGGACCAGTACCTCTCCCAGAATCAGGATATGACAACGAACTCATGAAGCAGTACCAGAGGTACAGTGGAGACTTCAACCAGCCTATCAACAACCTGAATTTTAAGGTACGTTGGTTAAATTACATTAAACTTCACCAGTATAACTTGAAACGTGGTGGAACTTGGAACTACTGTAAGACGAGCATTGTATTTGACAGGTGGATAACGTGTTCCTAAGCAAGCAGCGCTATTCTCACATCTCAAGTTATGTTGGTCAATTAGTTTATACGTAAACTTGTGGTTTGTTTTCTTTGAAGGTAGGCACAAATAACTTTATAACGCCACCAATTACGATCCGTACAAACTGTTTTTGCTTCATCTACGTTCATAATATCTGGTCATATACGCACGCTGGTTGCGAGAACTCCGCATCTAGTCTTTGTACAGTACTGTTATTCTCTAGAGACTCAGCGCCGCGCAGCTACGGCTACGGTTTGTCTTTAGCGGTTTTTCAAGTTTATATTTTACAGCATAAAGTTGAAATATCTATTACAAGCAGTCGATTGTTCTAAGGTATATCCTAGCCTTCTGAACATTACCAAAAAGGTCAGTCTACGGACGCCATCAATCTATCTCAATCTGTCAAATTTTACCAATCGAAGTTTTAACCTTCCTCTTTTGTGATAAGGTTGAAAATCTATTAAAAAAATTGACAGATTGAGGTAGGTTGATGTGCTGGCGTCTGTACCTCTTTCTAGGGCGCAATCTCCCAAAGTTTTCACTGAGTTCTGCCTCAGAACGAATCTACGTAGGATTTATTGTTAGAATGTACCCAGTTGGTGTGTGTGGAATTAGAAATTAAATATTTAGGCTCCGAGTGCTAGTACGTGGGCGGTGGGCTATACTTTAGTCTGTTTTAGGTTGCTTTGGTGAAAATTGTGGCGTATTTCTGTCTCTTTCTATTTTAAACTAATGAAGTTGATATCTGTCTCCTGCTTATTGTGAAGAAAAGTGGAAACTATCATATTTTTCCACTCCACCACTAATTTTTCTGAACAATTTCGTTGCAGAATCCACTTAAATTCATTCGCCGAGACAATGAAGCTCGATGCGTCTGCATCGAGCTTCATTGTCTCAGCGATTTTTTGGTGGTTGCCACAGTTGATTCTGGTTTTCAGGAGTAGGCAATCGGTACATGTCCTACACGGGTAGATTTTTCGGTCGATTCGCCTGGTTAGCTAGTCGTATCGTTAGTAATTATCATTGAGATGGTCGATTTTTCCGCACGGCTAAAAAAACCGAAAAATCGACCTGTGTAAACACCCCATAACTCTGAAGATCGACCTATGCGGCTATAACTAATTAGCCACGAGCTCTTGAGCGAGATTATTACTCTCGTTTCTAAATTTTTAATTCCAACTCACGAACGGTTCTTGAAAATTCATTCGACCAGACCTACTTCGTAACTAAAACCATATAATATATTTCTTGGCAAGATATAATTTTATACGTGACTAGAATTTCTGTTAGCAAAGCAAAACAAAGCTGAATTATGAGAAAATAATAATATGAGAGCCCTGTTACATACACAACATCAAGTTTTGCCTAGAAAGATACGCGCTCTCATTTTTCACTGTTTGTACAATTTACTTTAGGAGCGTTACACGTGCGTACGGTTCGGTATAATTCGGTAAGCCGAGTAGCTAAATAATACAAGATATAAAGGGACCTTTAACGAAACCGTAAATCAAGCATTCATTTGTACTATCGACAAAGTTGAATCATGACCCATTTTGACAAAAAATCGGTTGAATCCGTCAAATTGACAAAGATCAAAGTCAAACCATGGATATGTACATTTACGCGAATGTGGACCTAATTGTATTTGAAGGTCTGTAAGAAAATAAGCTTATGGTGGGTCATGATTCAACTTTGTCGATTGTACATCAAACGAAACACACTATGCAAAAATGTTTGCTTTTTTTGGATGAAATATCAAGTTTTGGTGTAGGGTTTTGCCCCATGCCAGTGTCGCAGGATTGTCTTTAAAGGACACTGTGATCCTGGAATTCAAAGAACAACTAAATTAACAGGGTGGACTACACCCAGGGTTGGAGGACTTATTTAATAGTTCTACCAACCAAAAAAACGGTAGTATTTGTTATTGATTACTAAGGTATCAAGAACAAATACTACCGTTTTTTTCCTGCAGGTTGACTTAGTTTTCTTCTTCGGGTCGGCATTTTTGTGTGTAAATGTCCTTAGATTTTATAATGAACCTGTTCTTGTGAACTTTACGCGAAGCTAAAGGTTCAAAGGGACCTTGTTTTAGATTACTTAAATCTAATAAGAACTTTCGTTTTTTGTAATTTAGGAAATAAATTAAGAATTAGTACGATGGGAATTTTTTGTAGGAAAATGGATAGCATTTTTTTTATAAAAATAAGAACCTTTTTATAAGTAATATCTTAGAAAACAAGAAAATACTTTTCGAATAATTTATTTGACTGGCAGTCCTTTTCCCGGAATAAATAATTTAACCTGAACAATTTCACATTTCATTGAAAATATTGTCATTTTATCTGTCGACATAACGTTGTTTCTTACTTTCTTCAAACCCTCAGAAAGGACATTATTATTCGTAATTATAATTGTGTATAATTATTATGAACGTGAACGAGGCTAAAAAGTTGGTATGCTGCCGAAAGAGTACCGGAAATCTCGATAAAGATTATATGGAGATATTTTTTCTCTAAAAGTTCTGAGCACAGCAACTCTGTCTTCGGAACAGTGCTGCCGCTGCCGTGCTTAAAGCCTATACAACGTGTAACGTTAATAGCGCAAAAACTCCTGTGGGGTAACTCAGTCCATGTTACTGAACAATGTTTGTTCTAAGACTTTTGGAAATTCGCAACCACTGCTGAACATAGGCCTCCCCCTTAGCCACTTGCATCCATCGGCTGCCCGCGACCCTCACGATGTCGTCGGTCCACCTAGTGGGAGGCCTGCCTACGCTGCGTTTTCCGGTCCGTGGTCGCCACTCGAGAATTTTTCTTCCCCATCGGTTCTCAGTTCTACGAGCGATGTGGCCTGCCCATTGCCACTTCAACTTGCAAATTTTATGAGCTATGTCGGTGACTCTGGTTCTTCGCCGAATATCCATGTTTCGGATTTTATCCCGCAAAGAAACTCCGAGCTCAACGAGCAATGGAAAGAGCTATCTCTTTCCATTGCTCGTTGAGTGACTCTTAGTCTCTCTAAGAGGCCAGCAGTCAAGGACCACGTTTCGGAGCCATTTATATCATCACTGGCAACACACACTGGTCAAACACCCTTGTCTTGAGACACTGTGGGATTCTCGATGAGAAGATATCACGTAGCTTCCCAAACGCTGCCCATCCGAGTTGGATTCTTCGGGCGACCTCTTTCTCGAAGTTGGACCTACCTAACTGAACAATCTGTCCAAGGTAAGTATAATGGTCTACAACTTCGAGAGTATCGTTCCCAACAACAACCGGTACGGGTGCCACATGGACATTCGACATGACTTTCGTCTTGTCCATGTTCATTTTAAGGCCGACCCGTTGGGAAACGATACTGAGGTCGCTGAGCATAGCATTGAGGTGCTCCAACGATTCTGCCATGATGACTAATATGATATTTCATACTGATGGGCCCGATTGTCGAATTATTCCCGTTGGATCCCACGAAAAATTAAAATGTATTCCCGTTGAATCCCATAACAAAAGAAAAACATTTTATTCCCGTTGAATCCCAAAAACTATTCCCGTTAGGTCCCACATGCTTTAAAAAATCTGAATGCGAGTACTTTCAACGACAAAATTGCTTTTGTTTTAGAACTTTTTTTGTAAAATTCATAAATTAATAACAGAGAATAAATCTTTAAAATAAAGGTAACACTTTTCTTCTGATATGTACACATATTGTCATAACGTGGGATTCAACGGGAATTAAAAATGGGATTCATCGGGAATACCTAAAAAATGGGATCCAAAAGTGGGATTCAACGGGAATAAATCATCAATTTCTCATTTTGTATGAAAAAGCAAATTTTTTTTTGCGAAATTCTTGGAACAAACATTGTTCAGTAACATGGGCTGAGTTACCACACGAGAGGTTTTGCGCTATTAACGTTACACGTTGAATAGTACCATTCCCACTACTGGGCAACAGACCTTCTTTTTGAGAGAGAAAAAAACCATAAACAAGGCTTAGGAAACCAAACGACCTACGATTGGGCATGCGTACGGTGAGTAAAGTGTTAAGCCGGAAACACATTATTTAACACGCCACGCGACGCAACGTGTCGACACCCGATGAGCAGTGAGCGCGTGTCGTCGCGTCGGGTGTTCATAGTGTGATTCTGGTCATAGAAAACAATACATTCGATTTGAACCAACCCACATCACGTTTCATCGGGTGGCGTCGGGTTTATATAATGTGTTTCCGGCTTTACTCGCCGTCCGATCATGGGCCATTTCCGGGTCGACGGCGCGTCGTGCACCACGTGCGGCTCAAAGAGCTGTCAGCAATCTGAAGGGGCCTCCTTCGAGAGCCAAAGCCTGCCGGGGTCGAGGGACTGTGTCAGGAAACCGTTACCTTGGAGAGTAAAGGGCTATTGAAAGATCACCGTTTATTTTAGTCAGTACAAGTGTGACAGTCCCTATCCCCCCCCCTCCCCCTTCCTGCCCTGGGTAGGAAAACTCATTTGATGATTTTACCACGACAAAAAAGGGCCTATGATAAAACATAATCGTTCTATGATGGGCGGGATTCGAGCTGAGCTCGAATGCAGCGGTGCTGTCGTCGACAAACTATTAAAAAGTTAACAAGTTCTTTTTCCTCCAGCACCACGGACAAAGCAACGGCTACGTTCCCTACGTGGACTACTCCAGGGACTACGCTCCGCCTGTGCCATCTGACTCCTTATCAGGATCCTTGTCTAGAAGTACTGATGGTTCCACCTACCCGAGCCACTGTGGGTCTTTACATCGGCAGCAGAGTTCTGGAAGACTTGGTGGGATTGTTGGACCTGATGGTAAGTAGAAACACTATTTTATTTACATAATTTTCCAGCACTCATTTGGAAGACACTGACAAGGTTGTCTGATGCTTTTTAGGAAAGCTTTAGGCAGGTCGTATAATATAATTACTTCCCAGAATACTGCCAAGTTGAAAAATTTACCCTAAGTGTGATCATCTTTAAAAACACTCAGAATACTCGTAAGTTCAAAACTAAAATTAATACATTAAATAAACACAACGTAATAATGTTTTTTATTGGTTTATTTCATATATATAGTAATTTTCTATAAAAGAAACCTATAAAGTATGCCTATATTATGACACTACAATAAATTTGTAAATTATTGTACAATTTCAGCTTTGACTATGGCATTGAAAATCCAGCAATATGTTAACGTGTCACGATTCATTTTGCTTTGGCAACACATTTTCAACAGGATTAGCTTTCAGGAATCTGTTCAAATTATTTAAAAATAGTTCCATATATTTATCAAGGGAAGGTGAACGAAATAAGCCGTCAATAATCCTCCAATTTCTATTTAAAAAATCGTGTACGAACTCCGCTGTAAACAATAAACAAAATAGATTAATATATAATCTATAGCTAAATATATAAATACGCAGAATAGTTTGTTGAGTTATATGTAGTGACTATTGAGCGTGGAGTCTTTCTTATACAATAAAAATATTCATTTGATTGCTAAACATAGAATATATAACAAAAATAGAATATATACTAACATTATAAAGCTGTAATGTTTGATCGCGTTAGGGACTTTACTCATGGCGCGACGCGATATCGAATTGCATCGATTGACGATATCGGTCAGATATCACACAAGCGTCCGCCCGAAGAAAATGTATGGACAATCGCTAGTGTTTGCTAATGGAGTCGCATGGATTGAAGATATCGCTCACAGATCTCCTCGATATCGAATTGCATGTACGTCCTAATGACAATGCACATGATTCTCTGTTCAAAATTCGATTTCGCAACTACTTGTCAGATGCGACATCTTTTGTCTTTGGTTTGCACTTTTGCAGCGCTTTTATGTCGTAGTAGTATGGTGGATTTTTGAGGTGTACGGTCGAATTGCATCGCATCGCTCCATTAGTAAATACGTGCGACTTAAATCGGCAATCGACTCGAAATCGCATGAATCGCGTCGCGTCGTATCGCGCCATGGGTAAAGTCTCTTAATCTCAAGAAATACTAGTTCGACTTGAAAAACCTTTGGATAGCCCATTTATCAAGAAAGGCTATATGCTATAAACATCACGCTGCAACCAATAGAAGCCAAACAGCGGGAAACAGCTAGTCTTTCAAAAAACTTAAAATTATCAAACTTACATTTTTCTTTATCTCCGTTGAAAAGATTCGTCATTTCGAACATTACTTTCCCTCTAGGCTCAGCATCGAGTGAATGACTTTTGATTTGGACATACGTTTTACCGTCCTGGCCTATGTTTTTCTCATATTTGCAGTTGAACATTAGAGCGTAATAATCTGAAGTAAAAGAAAGTGTTTATTATATTTAAGGCTATGTACACACTGACAAGTGCCATGCTTAGCGCTTAAAACCGAGTAATCTTGCGAATAGATGAAATGTATAGGCCATAAGCGAGACACCTGTTAGGGTCAGTTCACAACAAGACGCGACGTGACGCGAATGTTCTGGAAATAATATGTATCTTTTCGTGTAGGAAATAAAGATCGCAAAAAAAAATATATTAATTTTGAAATCAGAACTTTAAACAGTTAAATTATAGTTTACTTAACTACTTATACGAAAACAAAAATAAAGTAACACAGTTATGTATTTACCGCAAGTAATTGTCAGTAGTCCGTTTCCTTCAACAGACATATTAAGAATTTTTCCTTTTATTTCATAATTACTTTTAGCAACAATATGAGGGCACTCCAAGACAAACAGGAAAGTCAATGCTTCTTTGTCGACTCTGCAATAAAAACATATTTGATTTTAATACTTTGCAATTGAAAATTAAACAATTAGGCCTTTGTCAAACAGACAGGTGATAGCGAACCGAACCGAATCATGTCATATAAAAAATAATGCAAAAGCGATCCGATACTCTATGTGACAGGCTTCAAACAGTTCCATACATTACAAACAAAAACGCTACGCCACGCATTCGGTTCGTCTGTCAGTTTGACAAAGGCATTAGTGCTATAGTCACACTCATTGTTTGCAAAGTATTGGTGTCCCCATTGATTGCCTTGAGAAGCACGTTCAGCCGTTAGTCCCGGCTGTCATTTGTAGATCTTTGATCTTTACCTTACAGGAGACAGTGGTCTAAAAGTCTGACAACCTGTCTTACCTAGACGTATCCTAATAATAAATATACAATCGGCGATGGAGTGCTGAGAGGCAGATTTCCTACATGTAAAATAATATATAGAATTCACCTGCATTGCTAGACTGGAAAGTGACCCAACATAGTCGAAAAAACTCTAGGATGACGTCCTTCTTGTTATCTTCTAACTACAAATTTGCTATTGTTTTTGAAAAATATGAAGTTTTAATTCCGCGACAAAAATCCAGGCTTGTTGCAGGATGCAATCCCACCCTATGCAATCATGCATATGCATATGCAGCAAAGGAAACATGCATATGCACAAGTGCAAGAAATAGAAAAACATATGCCATGCAATCAAACCTATACTCGACACGTGTTTCGCCCCTCCACGGGGCATCCTCAGGAGATGTTGACTCGACAAGCGCTCGGCCTTTCGAGGCCGAAACACGTGTCGAGTATAGGTTTGATTGCATGGCATGTTTTTCTATTTCTTGCACTTGTGCATATGCATGCGGGCGGGAGGGTGGGTCCTTTGCTGCATGTGCATATGCATGATTGCATAGGGTGGGATTGCAATAAGCCTGGAGTCGCGGAATTAAAACTTCATATTTTTCATAACATTTAATGTCATAGATTACCGCAAAGTAACGCCTGATTCCATAATTTATTGTTTTTGACTTCAGGACAATCTAAACGCAGCATTTATTGAAAAAACTTACTGCTACTATTTTCAGTAGTTTTTGCTACTGAACGGCTTAGGATGAAACCTTCCAGATCAGTAGTTATAACCTGGGTCCCGTGGAGGAACCTTTAACAATTTCCGCGCGGACAAAACCTCGACATAAGCTAGTATAAACTTACTTCAGAGTCTCCACAACACAGTCCTTCATTCCAGTCAAGGAAGCGTTACTCAATTTATATTGGAGTGTGGGCAGCGTATCTTCAAACACATCTAGTCGTAACGGATCTGAAGCTTCAACTATATCGTCAACACCATTCACGAAAGTGCCATAGGTATTGTTTGCACCCTTAGTTGTGCAATCTTCATTGGAAAAGTCACATATTTCGCCTGAAATGAGAAATAATAAAATGAAATTGAGGAGGTGTGAGGTTGTTGGATGCCCCAAATCATAAATAAATTTAATTTTAGACTTAAAGATTTTTAAATGAGACCGCCAAAGGCAACAAGTCGGATAATGTTACATAAATTCGCGTGCTGCACAAAACGCGTTATACGTAGCACGTAGAAATTTGACACCCGGGATCACGGGACTGTCGAGGGAGGGAGGACGCCGAGAATTTTCAGCCAGTACGAATCTGTCAGTCACTTCCGCTCCACCCAGGCCTCCCTAGGTCGGGCACGCCGCAATTGCGGCGGTAAGACCCCTCTTTGAGGAGTGGCTGGATATGAGTCACGGCGTCCTGACCTACGCGTCCTCACCGGACACGGAAGTTTCGGGAGGTACCTGTGTCTGATGCGAAAGGAGGAAACGCCTGGGTGTCACCACTGCGAAGATCGCCTGGAGGACACAGTCGAGCATACGGTGCAAATCTGCCCCGCTTGGGCAGAGCACCGACGTGTCCTCACGGCGGCAATAGGCGGAGACCTCTCGCGCCCAGCACTGGTCGCGGCCATGCTGCGGGGCGAGACGGAGTGGGAAGCGGTCGCCTCCTTCTGCCAAGCAGTAATGCTCGCGAAGGAGGAGGCGGGCCGCGTGAGACGGAGGACAGTGTCCTCCCTCCACCCCACCCGCGGTGGTGGAAGCCCACGGCGACGGACGTCGCAAGACGATCTCCGGCCACCGTAGGCGCGGGCATGCGGGCAGCGAGTAAAGGGCAACTCGCTGCCCGACCATGGACCATGCCCGGGTCGACTGCGCGTTGTGTCCCACGCGCGCCTCAAAGAGCGTCAGCATAATGACGGGGCCCCCTCTCGGAGGGCCAAAGCCTGCCGGGGTCGCGGGACTTATTCCATCACCGTGACCCCGGAACATAAAGGGCTATTGAAGGACACCGTGGATTTTAGTCAGTACAAGTCTGACAGTCCCTCCCGCCCTGCCCGGGGTGGGAGGACTCATTTGATGATTTTACCACGTTAAAAAAAACAAAAGGCCTCCCTAGGTGGAACTCATTTGATGATTTTACAACAAAAAAAGTATGAGGTATAACACCCCCAAGTAACACAGTCTGGAAGTTTTAAAACCAATCTGTCTATAGACTGTCTATTCAGGGTTAATCTTTAGATACGGGCTTTCTAAAGATGGGTTTGATAAAGAACATTTAATCTTATAGAGTTTTTTATCTAAAGCTTTATTATTTTAAGAGCATTTGTTCTATAGAACACTTATTTTAAGTACGTTTATAGTTATAACGAATGTTTCTAGATAAAATGCTCTACAAATAGTTAAAAAGCCTAAAGGTACCTATTTTGAAGTGGTTTTATAGATAAAACGATATATTTAAAGACAAAACTTTCTACAGATATTCTATTTTAGCTAATGGTACTCTTATCTTTTTTTTCTATAGATACTTCAGTCTAGATAAAATACTTTACTAGATATTTTTAAGTTTGTCTAGAAAACTGATAGAGAAGTCGTGTTTTTAGAGTTTTTATCCTTAAAAGTGGCTTAGTTAAGTGCATTTGCACTAGAAATTTAAATTGGATGAGTTTATGCAATGGAGAAGATGAAACAAATTAAAAGATTTGGTGGTTTTCGTCGAAAAATCCGCAAGTATTTAAAAAGAAAGAAAAATGAAGAAGAGTCGACCGAAGAAGAATCGAAACTTCCTAGTAACTTCCTCCAAAACGTAGAAAATTGTTGATGATATATTGGTATCAAAAATGAAAAGGTTTGCTGTCAAGAGTACGAAAAAAAAATCACATGACTTAAATCCAATATGGCGGACAGGCTATTTAAAATACACCCCCATAATATGGGTATCAAATGAAAGGGTTTGCTGTCAGGGATACGAAAAAAATGGTCACGTGACTTAAATTCAAGATGGTGGACTGGCTGTTTGAAATTCACCCCTATGATATGGGTATGGGTATCAAATAAAAAGGTTTGCTGTCAGGAATACGAAAAAATAGTCACGTGACTTAAATTCAAGATGGCGGACTGGCTGTTTGAAATCCACCCCAATGATGTGGGTATCAAATGAAAGGGTTTGCTGTCAAGAATACGAAAAAATATTGTCACGTGACTTAAATCCAATATGGCGGACAGGCTATTTAAAATCCACCCCCATGATATGCGTATCAAATGAAAAGGTTTGCTGTCAGGAATACGAAAAAAATAGTCAGGTGACTTAAATTCAAGATGGCGGACTGGCTGTTTGAAATCCACCCCAATGATGTGGGTATCAAATGAAAGGGTATTAATGTAATTACAATTATAATTAATATTTCTCACATTGTTTATACTTAATTAAATCAGAAATACTTTTTACTCGGGTACCCTCTTGTATTGATTAATAATTATATTGGTTTGTTACTGCATAAAATGGTCTTACGTTCACAACACATGAAATTACCTATTCACTGAAGAACGTCTAGAAATACTGTGACAAGTTAAAAAGGAATACAGAGTGACAGTTACTAGATAATTTTAAACCACTCTTAAATCTGTTTATTCTCTCACTAGATAGTTTAGTATGTAGTAAGTAAAATTATTCTAGAGCCATACTACAAAAAAATCTCTAGACTGTTTGTTCTATAGAAATCGGTTTTCTAGTAAATTTTATCTGGACGCCATTTTTATTGCCTATTTTTTGCTTCAAATAATTTTTGTTACGTATTTTAATGTTTTTATCATTAATAGCTTCTGCCCGCGACTTCGTACGCGGGTCCTGGTGCTTAATGCCAGCGACGACGGGGTCATCAAAATCGATGATCTGATACGTCGAATTCTAAGAGCCTGGGGACGGGAAAACAACGGGATGCGCGAGACGATTCCAAACGTTCTAGATCTTTCATTTTTGTAATTCAACAGGAACTTACCATCAGACTAAACAACTCTTGCTAAGACGTCATTCCAATATATGTTATAGTGTAGCTGGGGTCTTAGAGTTCCACATCAGGTGTTCCAGATCTGAATTTTCATACGTCAACAGAGAGTGCCCATTAGGCTGGACAACTCTTGCTAAGACGTCATTCCTATACAGGCTGTTTTTTTGCATTTACGTCAAACTTCAGGTGGTTGTCACAAAAGTCATAAATAATCAATTGAAAGTACAGTACCGGGCAAAACTAATAAGGGCTGCTTTTTTTTTGTTGTTGAAATTTTACCGTATTTCAGAATTAAACCCTTAATTCAATACAAATGAAAGAGAATCACCCGACCGCAGTTTACGCGCGTACGCACACATCGATGATTAGATGTGCGTGAATTCAATGACGCGCGAGTACCTATCGTGCGCCGAGAAGTGACCTTGGCGACCCTTAGCAATAATTTTACGTAATTTTATTTCGAAAATCACCCACATTATTGTCATTTCGTTTGATATTAACTCATTCGAAGCATCAGCATAATACGAAATCTTAATAATGACAGTAATACTAGACCGCCATAAAAAGTTCACTGACCTGCTATCAGATGAATAATAAAATTTAAGTTTTGCTTGATTGCTTTCGTTCACCCTAAACTTTTGGTAGTGATTTTGTTTTTATTTGTGGATAAAATTGGTTGATTTGAAGTTTTCCTCGGGCTTAGACCGTCAATAATACCTACCCCGATCTACGTAGTATAAAAAATGTTTTTTAAAGATTTGCTAGTTAAATGTAAGTAAGTGGTGATACTTTCGACTTTTAGGTATTATTGGCGTAGTTAAAAATTTGAAATCAACTTATTTACACAAATAAAAGCGATTAGTTAACAACGTATTTACAAAATGTACAAATAAATTACCTACCTACTTATGTTACCCGGAGGTACTTATTGTTAAATGTTGCCACCATCACACTCTTGGCACAATCGAGCACGACGTAGGTAGCTGGTTTTCCTTCAGCTTACGTAAAACTAACACATTCGTTTTTAGTGTCGAAAGCACTAATGATCCTGGCACGTGATTCTGTTACACTTGTCACACCACAGGGTCTCGGCGACCCGATCCAATGTTCACCAAACTTTTCGACCATAGTGAACGGGAACTGTCTCCACTGATGGCATACAGGCGAACCATCTTCTCCAACTCGACATTAGAGTAATTGTCCGTCGTCTTGTACTTTGTATCGAATGCCGTCTCAACAATGCACCTACCTAGAAGCGGAATTTGCAAAACGCATGCACTGCTGTGACATCAAACACATGACTGTCGGTTCGGGTGCCGACCGCCTGCGAACCGCGGCGCGGGGCGCGGGGTGCCGGGCGCGGGGCGCGGGGCGCGGTGCAGCGCCCTTGCTTTGGATTGGTTGGGGTGCGATTGATTGCCTACGAATTTGTTGAATGACCGTTGCGTATGCGTTGTGTACATGAATGTTTGCGTTTGTTTGTGTGTGAAAGCGCGATAGGGCTAGTATCAGACGCGCCGCTTTTAAATACGGCTGGTTCACACTTACGGATTTCAGTAAAAAGGAAAAATAAAATAAAAAAATACCTACCTATTTTATTGCTGTTTTGGGTCGAGAATCATTAGTATAATGACGTCCTTGAATTTGACTAGGATGCGGATCAACACCCTGTATATGTTATAAAGTAGCTGGGCTGTTGGAGTTCCACATCAGGTGTACCAGATCTTCAATTTTTATACGATAACAGAGGTTGCTCATCAGGCTCAACAACTCTTGCTAAGACGTCTTTACTGTATTTGTTATAGTGTAGCTAGGCACTTGGAGTTCCACATAAGGTGTTCCAGTTCTTTAATTTTTATACGACAACAGAGAGTGCTCATCAGGCTGAACAACTCTTGCTAAGACGTCTTTACAGTATATGTTATAGTGTAGCTGGGCTCTTGAAGTTCCACATCAGGTGTTCCAGATCTTCAAATTTTATACGTTGACAGAAAGTACTCATCAGGCTGAATAACTCTTGCTAAGACGTCATTCACTTATATGTTATAGTGTAGCTGGGCTCTTGGAGTTCCACATCAGGTGTTCCAGATCTTCAAATTTTTATACAGCAATAGAGAGTGCTTATCAGGCTGAACAACTCTTGCTAAGACGTCGTTCCTGTATATGTCATAGTGTAGCTGGGCTCTTGGTGTTCCACATCAGGTGTTCAGGATCTTCAAATTTATTCACTCAGCAGAAAATGCTCATCACGTGGAACAATTTTTGTTATGGCACCATTTCTGTATCTCTTATAGTTAAGCAGGTCTGTTGCGGTTCTGCATCAGGTGTTCAAGTTTCCAAGATAAATTATAGCCTATATGTTAACCGGACTTAATACCTATACAACAAAAAAAATAATCATTCAAATCCGTCCAGTAGTTCCGAAGATTAGCGTGCACAAACACACAGACAAACAGACAAACAGACAAACAGACAAACAGACAAACCGACAAACAGACAAAAAAAAAATTAACTACATTTTCGGGTTCGGCATCGATAAAATAACAACCCCTGCTACTTTTTTTTTGTATATTTCCATTGTACAGACACCACTTTTCTACAAATTTATTATATGTATAGATTCATGTCTAATTAGACATTTGATATGTTTTAAATTACTATATTTTAAATAAAATGAGTATTTTAAGCATTCAAATGTAAATTCGAAAATTTGCTTATACCAAATAATATTCATATTTTGAAAAAAAAATGTTAAATCTTACATTTACAGCGGGCGCTCTTATTTTACAAGAGTTTTACATAATATTCAACGATAGAATTTCAATCGCATATTGATTTGCTTATTTACCCATTATTAAAACACAAATTAATAAAAAGTAATAAATTTGTTACGCCATGATGCAAATATTATTAAGTAAAATAACTCTTGTAAGTTCCACGCCATTAAGCGTCACTAGTAAAATGTTACTTAAAGTTGTTAGTCTTAAGATCATTTGGTTTTAAAACTTGACGAGCAATGATTCCTATAAAGGTCTTAACTCTATCTATAAACTATCTACTAGTACGCTTCTAGATAAACGTGCGGTCTATAAACGGTTTAGAGAGACACTAGAAACATCTCTTAAGTCAATTTGATCTGAACTCTATCTAGTCATGTTTTCTTAACTCATTCTTAAGAGAGGGTACAAGAATGTGCCCACTTTTACTAAACTCTGTCTATAAGCGTTCTAGAAGATTGCTTATAGATATTTTATTCTTATGGTAGACAATTCAATTAAATTCTATAAGCTATCTAGTAGTACGTTTCTAGACACGTTTGTGTTACTTGGGCCTTGTCCAACTTCTAAATAGTATACTCATACACAACTACTTAGTTACCTTCTGAGCAGTCTCACCACTAACTAGTGCGTAGAACTTCCATAAATATGATCAACTTAAAATTGCCAGATAATTCGTACTTAATACCAAATATTTGAATCGGATTATACTGCAATGTCGTCTGTATGTGTATATTTAAATAAAGTAGGAAATAAATACTTACATTGAACACAACTCATCCAAAAAGCAACGAGAACTAACCAAGATACGACTAACATTTTGCTAGAGATGCACAAAACAATAAAATGACGGTTGCGTCATGGGAATTTATAATATTGCCTACGTAGGCCAAACTTGACCAATTATGTATCTGAATAATGCATGTTATCAGCATAATCTTGTTAAAATATTGTTTTCAGAGCAAAAAGTTCTTTTTAATCATCATTGAGTTCTGTAGCTAAATGTTTTTTGTCCATTTTTTAGTACTAACTGTCGCCAGCGGCTTCGCCCGCTACAATTCCAAAATTATCCTCGAAGATTAAATAATTGGTATAAAAACCTATTTAGGGTATATTAATCAAGGTTATAAACTATCTGTGCACCAAAATTTATTCAAGCTTCTTCAGTAGGTAGTTGTTGCATGAAGCAGTAACAAACATCCATCCCGCCAAACAAACTTTTTCGTTTCTAAATAGGTATTGGTAAGAGTAAGAAGTAAGATTGGATGGGATTTATTCAAAACCATTTTTATTTTCATGAGCTCTTATCCGCGCCAGAATCATCATCATCATCATCAGCCTATAAATGTTCCCACTGCTGGGACACAGGCCTGAGGAGGCCCGCTCCCTCACTGAAGATTATGGCCCACTCCCTCTCTCAGAGAGGTCTGAGAGAGGGAGTGGGCCATAATCCACCACGCAGGCTCAGTGCGGGTTGGTTGATGTCACATAATAATATCTTCGATTTTTTGGTTCTAGGACATGGCGGTTTCCTCACGATGTTTTCCTTCACCGTTTTGAGCCGCCAGAATCATAATAACAATTAAATTGGTATGAAAACAAACTTTGTAAGGCATCTTACTCATTTGGTTTTTAGTAAAATTTTGTACACATAATGGTGGAAGATACACCCCGATAAGGCCGCTTATAATTTTTTAGGGTTCCGTAGTCAACAAGGAACCCTTATAGTTTCGCCATGTCCGTCCGTCCGTCCGTCCGTCCGTCTGTCCGCAGTTTAGCTCAGAGACGCACAGTACTAGAGAGCTGTAATTTGGTGTAAATATACGGATTTGTTGTGCCGAAAAAGTGGTAAAATAAAATCTCGTAAAATATTTTTTTTTAGGGTACCTCCTGTACACGTAAATAGGGGATGTTTTTTTTTTTTCTCGCGTACCCCTTAGTGTGGGGTATCATTAAATAGGTCTTTAAAAAATATTGATAGTTTCCATTAACAATTTTTTGATAAAAAAATTCGTTTGTGAAATATTAAGCTTTAAAGTGCTAAATTTTGCTCGACTCGAGTGTCCCCCCCCTCTACCAGCTAAACGGTTATGTTTGGGGGTGTGAAAAAATTCACAATAGTAGTATATATAACGAAGTTTAAAAGAAAATTATCATGACTAAGTAGGCTTTACAACTTTACGAGTAATAGTCGACCAACTTATAAAATGGACTTGGATAACATATTTTCCTAAACAAAATGTATCGGAGAACAAGCTCTTCAACTGCAAATGTAAGTTTGTCAACTTTATTTTTACAGCTGTAATAGGTATGTTTTTACGGTATGTTTTTTGGGGATAGGTAGGTTTTTATCGTCAACTATTTTTAACTTACTTCAAAAAAGGGGGAGGTTCTAAATTCGTCGTAATCTTTTTTTTATGTATTTTCCCCGATTTCTCAAAGACTCCTGGACCGATTTTGAAAATTCTTCTCTTTAAAATTAAATTCAGCGAATCAGTTTAGTTAATTCGCATAAGTATTTTTATGGGCAACTACGGAACCCTACACTGTGCGTGGCCCGACACGCACTTGGCCGGTTTTTTTGCCAACTGATCGCGTGGCACTTCAATAAAATATAATAACTTTCTGATTTAAACGAAAAAAAAGTTCTAAACGTTGTAATTAGATTTTACTATATCTATAAAATGGTAACCAAGTAGGCTTTATCTATCATTTAGGCTGGCATCACACTCCGAATTCCGAAGTTTTCCCAATGAGCTATAACATGGGGATCTTCAAAAATATTATCATGATTTAGTTTCATCAGTGTCAAAAGCGTGATGGCGACACCTCTGGTGTTGCTATTCTACGAGTATGCTATATGCGCTTAATTGTCACATATAAAATTAAAAATCTAGCGAACCCTAATGAAATGTTTTTTACCTACTAACCTAGATTTTACATAACTCCCATTGTATTAATTTACAAGTTCAAGTTTAACTCGAAACTTCAAATAGTTTTAAAGTAGGTATTCAGTTTTTGCTAATGTTATAATGTAATCAAGATAAGTTTTTCAGAATACCATTTGGCGTTTTTTTTTTTTGAGAAAAAATAAATATTCACACTCATGTTTTTACAAAACAAATATTTCTTTATCTTTGAAACACTTCAGTATTACACTTCGGGACAAATGGTGGTGTTATGTTATGCTTCATTTACTAAGGCGACTATTACATTTCTATTAGACCTCTATCGCAATCACGTCAAATAAAATATCAACTGTCCTTAAACAAAATGGCAGTCGCGAGTTAGTCAAAATGGTAGTCGCGCCCTACCACTGGGATCGCCCAACCGTCACTGCAGGTTACAGGTATTGTGACGTTTGATCCATTAAATAGATCATTAAAAGTAAAAAGTTGTTCCACATTTGACAACTTTCCTGGCTGTCCGCATTCGCATATCACAGTAATTGACGGATGCTACATCAAAAGTTTTAAAGTTCTAACCTAATTTTAGGCTAAACCCATCTTTATTGCCTTCGAAATAATACCTAAGTATGCAATTACAGTGGCAGCGGGGCGGACAGCGGAATCCGCTGGTGGGTAACGCAAACACATAGTTTTTGACTAAGGTGCACCACGTGCAGGCGGAGTTCTAGTCTTTCGTGACTCGCCACCCGCTACCGCTGCCCGCCCCGCGCCACTGTAATTGCATACTAAGGATTTTGGCAAGAGTTTGATTTCCATAAACAGTGAACTTAGAAGACGATGATGAAGCTGATGACATAATTATGACCATTAACCAAATGATTTTTCCCCAGTGATACCAATGTCTGGTCCTGGAGTAGTCCTGACGGGGGAAGATGTCAGATACGCTGCTACCTATGGCAACCCTTATTTGAGAGGCAGCGCTCCTGTGGGTGAGTTATTGTATTTGTTAACTTTATTATTAGTACTGGCAACTTCTGAAGAGTCGAAGTTCAAAGGTCAAAGAGCCTTTGTAGGTTTAGTATCTTGTTAGATTTCAGCTAACTCTGGAATTACAGAGAAGGTTATGTTCGTCTAAGGTAAGATTCACACCAACCGGCCGGGCCCGGCGGCATTTTACAATGCGGTAAACAACATTGAAATCTATCAACAGTAAATACAGTTCATGTTTGCATGCTGTCGCTACGTGTCGCGGAATGCCGACGGAGATAACTTTGCAAGCAAACATGAACTGTATTTACAGTTGATAGATTTCAATGTTGTTTACCGCATTGTAAAATGCCGCTGGGCCCGGCCGGTTGGTGTATATCGTACCTTACAGTGACTGTTCGTCTTATCTTTGACGGCACGATTGTAGTGGCCGATCGACTGTGTGTCGCGGGTCCGATTCACGGAACAATTATTTAATTTTGTACGAGTATGATCTACAAGTAGTTGTTCCTGGTGTGCCCGTTTGTGTATGTAAGTTTGAATATTTTCAAACGCACCCACGATACAAGAGATATTTGAGGCAACGTTAAAGCCGGAAACACATTATTAACGCCCGACGCCACCCGATGAAACGTGATGCGTCTTGGGTCAAATCAAATGTATTGTTTTCTATGACCAGAATCACACTATGAACACCCGACGCGACGACACGCGCTCACTGCACATCGGGTGTCGACACGTTGCGTCGCGTGGCGTGTTAAATAATGTGTTTCCGGCTTTAAAAAGTGTGGATGACTTAAATTAAAATTGTCGCTTCTCATATATGAGGTTTCTTTTTCAAATCTAGGCAAGTACCAATAGGTCTTTCTGGCGTTGTGGTCGGCAACCATCTAGGTACATCAACAAGGTGAATCAGAAGATTTATCGATAAACTTTGTCAACAGCATACGTTCCGCAGATGAACACCAATCCAGTTGGGAAGCCAGCACCGCCACCGTATTACTCTGTTAGAAATGCCAATCATCCGCCAGGTAATCTCTATGGTAAAGATGTTTAATTGAATTATTTTTACTTTATAAAGCTATTTTATTGTTATTACGATTATAAAAATTCTGTCTTTATTAACCCTATTATGGGATTAAGTACCTACTTAAACTATGAAATCCTCAGAACTACTACTGATACATTCCAAAATATCTTTCACTAAGGCAGTGGTCCGACCGCCGACGATGAACGAGTAGAACTAGAAACTATAAAAGAGTTGGCGATCAGCGGGAAGCCAGTGTGGTTTCGATAGTTTTGTCGCCGGGCTTTGAGCGAGTGTGCAAGTGCGACGAGCGATTTCTCGCGCCACTCGCCCGCGGTCGCTCAGTCCACTGTAAAGAAATGATGAAACGAGCCGAGCGAGCATCGCTGAACGAGTATCGCTGAGCAAGTTTATTTTTGAAAGCTCGTCACTCAGCGACAAAACTAGTAAAGCGAGTCGTCGCCAGCAGTGTGAACAGTCAGAGAGCAACTATTAATATAATATCGCTGCTTAAATTCAAAACGGCCACAAATCGAAAAGTCACTTTTTTACAGGAGAGCCCGTCAAAGTTTTTATTTCGGTTTTTGTTTATTATTTTTATTAATCAACGTTGTATATCTATATGTTATATATCATCGGATGTATATTTAAAGCCCCTATTTGTTTGTAATTTGATATTTTCTGTAAGGTTACCCAGTCAATAAAAAAATCACATAAGTCCCTTTTGATTATAATAAAAATATTTAATGTTTATGAATTTTATAAATAAAGCAGCCATATTGCCACTTTGGAAGTGTCTCTCGCGCAAACTGTTCAGTTTAGACAAAAATGATGTCAGTAACCTCAATATCATTTTTAAAGACCTGTCCATAGACACCCCACACGTATGGGTTTGGTGAAAAAAAAAAATTTGAGTTTCAATTGTAAGTATGGGGGGAACCCCCAAAAATAGCCTTATTTTTATTTTTCTATGAAAATCCTAATGCATTTCACATTATACATCTACTTACCAAGTTTCAACAGGATAGCTCTTATACTTTCGTAAAAAAGTGGCTGTGACATACGGACGGACATGACGAATCTATAAGGTTTCCGTTTTTTGCCATTTCGCTACGGAACCCTAAAAAGGGTGATACACATTGTTGAAGAATTATAGAACAATCTCACTTCTGCCCCATGCATACAACAAGCTGCTTTCGAGAGTCAATACGAACCGTCTCGAACGCAGGTTTGGTGACTTCCAGCCCCCGTACAAGCCGGTTTACCAAAAGGTTTTAGTATCATAGTTCATACACCACATACACACCCTCCACCAGAATATAAGGAAGACAGAGGAGTTTATTCGGAGTTTAACGTTTGTGGACTATAGGAAAGCCTTTGATTCAATCGAAACCTGGGCAGTATTGCAGTCCAACGATGTCATTTCGACTATTGGTATATCGAAGAGTTGGAGTGTTTATTTAGAAACGGCACTATGTCCATCTTAGTTCAGGAAGAGAGCACGTAACCAATCCAATTGCAGAAAGGGGTGAGACAGGGAGACATTGTTTCTCCGAAACTGCTCACGAACGTTTCCCAACAGGTGGGCCTTAAAATGAACATGGACAAGACAAAATTCATGTCAAATGTCCATGTGGCACCCTTACCGATTGTTGTTGGGAATGATTCTCTTGAAAATGTAGGCCATTATACTTACCTTGTTCAGTTAGTTAGGTCCAACTTCCTACCTACCTAAGAATCCGACTCTGATGGGCAGTTTTTGGGAAGCTACGTGATATCTTCTCGTCGAGTATCTCACAGTGTCTCAAGACAAGAGTGTTTAAAAAGCGTGTGTTGCCAGTGAAGACATACGGCTCTGGAAAGTGGTAGTTGGCTGCACGCCTTTTAGAGAGACTAAGGCCCGCTTGCACGAACCCGAGTTATCTTTTAACTCAGAGTTAGTTGCTAACACAAGGTTAAATTGACAGTTTGTCATACAATATTGTCAATTTAACCTCGTGTTAGCAACTAACTCTGAGTTTAAAAGTAACTCGGGTTCGTGCAAGTGGGCCTTAGAGTCACATAACGAGCAGTGGAAAGAGCTAGGCTCATGCGCAGATCGATTACATGATTCAAAAGGATACAAAGGTTTTACGAGTAGACCTAGACCAAACACTTGCCACCAAAATCGTTAAAATATCTCAACAAACAAGTTGCTCTCGTAATACTAAAAAAATAATTTCATTAATACAAACAAAGAGTTAATAGTGTTCGTATCAACAAAGAAACTAACTATAATATTAATATTATGAAGACTGTGAGTACGTGTGTCACTCACTGGGACAGAATATAGCACGGCTCGTCCTTTCTCCATCGCCTACTCGGGTGGATCCATGGCGCTTAGATATGTTTTTATACCGGGAGTGAGACAGGCCTGGTTTAGGTTGTAATTATTAAATTTAAATAGGATTTGTAAATTTGTTTAAAAAAATACTGATACAATCACCATAATTTCATATGCAAAACAGAAGCATTCCAAAATAATGCACTTTTACTTAAAAGAATAATAATAAAACACGTTTTATTCAAACTCAAAATGGACATATCACAAAATACGGCACTTTTCCTTAAAAGATTATGATATACTTACATACAATTTTAAAACAATACGGTTGTATTTTGAAATGTGGCCCTTTTTCCCATAACAAACGTGCGCACCCGCTGACTGCAGGGTCGCAACCCGAAATATGGCGGCTTTGATCTGAAGTTAACCACCAAAGTGACAAAATCGAAAAAGGGCAGTTTTGCGATTTGCTCATTTCTAATGCGAAAATACTGGGTGTCTTTTTGGAATATAAAAATATAGGCTGAATTGATACGATTTTTGCTATAAAAACGATTTCGAAAAATTTCGACTTGTGGCCGTTTTGAATTTAAGCAGCGATATGCATCTCTTTCGTTTACATGAAATGTACATTTATTGTGCGTTTCTTGAGAAAATCGCCGATAGTTACTCATTTTCTCGCCGCTGGTCGGACCACTGCCTAACCTTGGAGTTATGTTATCCTCGAGTATCACAAGCTAAACTGAATGCTTATATTTTTTGCTCATAGTACGAACTAACTCATGGGCAAATAAGCTTGTTTTCAATTTACTTATAAGTAGGTACATCTTTTACCTCCTTTCTTCCTGTTTTCTCTTACAATTTCTGTCTCAGTATCTAGAAGGAAATGTGTGATTCTAATATTGCTATTATCTTCATTAGTGCCATCAGTAACTTCACCGTCATCATCATCATCTTCGAGGCCCGTCACCAGTCCAATGGCGTCTTCATCGTCAACCAATAGTGCGCAGCCTCAAGTAAGTTTAATGCTAAAATTTTACGTACCTAATTAATTTTTAACTAGGGGCAGTGGTGGCCAATGGTAAAAGTCCCGACTTCCGAGTTATAGATTGTGGGATCAAACATCTTTTTTTAACGTGTTAAAATCTTCAAATGAGTCCTCCCATTCAGGGCAGGGCAGGACGGACTATCAGACTTGTACTGACTACAATCCACGGTGTTCAATAGCCCTTTACGTTCCGGGTCATGGTCCATGGTCGGACAGCGAGTCGCCAATTACTCGACGTCCTCCACATGCCCGCGCAAACGGTGGCCGGAAATCGTTCAGCGACGTCCGTTGAAGTGTGTGTCTGCCGAAGCGGCTGGGTCGTGAGGTGGACGCTGTCATCTTCCCTCACGCGTCCCGCCAAAATTTCGTAGACATGTGACTTAGCCCGCGTGATAGATTACCGTCCACTCCCTCTCACAGAGGAGACCTGTGTCTCAGCAGTGAGACCACGGCTGATTATGCTTTAATATCTTACGTCATAAAGCTATGATACCATAATGCTAGAATCGCTGATTGTTAAAATCGGGCGTTGTGCGTGTTTTAATTTTACTAACTTTACAGTAACCTGACAAATCTAAATTCTAAAGTAATGGCTCTGTCATTAAAATTCGAACAAGCAAAGGCAATATTCCTAATTTCGACGTAGGTAACGTTTATGCTCCTAATTTGTGAGAAAGTGAGCAACCCGCTCACATATTGGTCCTTTGGGCATAATAGGAAAAGTTACTAAACACTAAACGATAGCTGCTCCTATAACTGAATAATATATTATCCTCCATAGTTCGTTAACGACCTTAGAGGCTTAGTTTGAAGTTAAACTCGTTTGAGGAAAAAAAATGCTACTGATAAAAGCGGAACTCGATGTGACGTTAGTTTCATGTAATAAAATAGGGGTAAATAACATTTTCAGCTAAAAATCTCAAGGAGAATATTGACTGAAGCAAAAAAAAAGCTTGCTTTGGTAGTAACTCGTAGAGGGTCTCTCGAAAGAGGGAATGTATAATGTGTTCTGAGTGGGGCAGTTGATGCAAAAACTTCACGGTGACGAAATAGTGTTCCCAAAAAAAAGATAGATAAGGAAATAGTGTAAAAGACGGGAACGCAGGGTGTGATGGGAAAACACACACTTAACACAAAACTTACGTAGCGCCAACAGGATGCCATTTGTAAATGGCCGCTTGCAAATGACGTCCTGTTGGCGCTTGCGCTACGTTGGTATATTTATTTTTTTCTGACACCACGTCCTCAGACATTGTCTTATTCCTTTTCCTTTTTCTTATACATAGAGATGTAAATATTACGTCTTAAATGTTTGTTCGATTATAATCCTTATTTATCTTGATACAGGTGCCTAAATCATCTTCGCAGTCTTCAGGAGCTTTGTATATACTTCCGCCGTCCAGTCAAGGAAACTTGCAGTCCAATCAGATTACTACCAAAGGTATGTTTAATGATATAAATGAAAAATATTAATACTGATGAAAGTAAAGATCGATTAATAATTTATAGTGACCAGAAGGCTAATTCACGTAATTTTATGTCGCGCCGATGAAGTAGTACTGCAGTTGCAGTTAAGTTCAAATTCGAGTGATAAACGGTATTCTTGTAATCTTTGAACTGCGCGTAAGCTGCGCGTGAACTGCATCAACGTGCAGTTTTAATGTCATATTCATTGAAATGTTATCGATTCCATTCGATTATTCAGTGGGCAATAATTTTTCTCTCCTGGTTTGGTTGTCGTACAGTTGACGTGCAGTTCACGCGCAGCTTACGCGCAGTTCAAAGATTACATACCGTTTATCACTCAAACGTGAACTTAACTGCAACTGCACTACTACTTCATCGGCGCGTTATAAAATTACGTGAATTAGCCTTCTGGGTGTTTGCGTATGTGAGTTTATATGTTTGTAAATGCACTCTCGAAACAGGAAGAAATTCCAAGTGCGAAGCAACGGTTAAAAAAATAATAATTTTAAAAACAGTCAAGTGGTGGTTATTATAAAGTTAAATCTAAGGGCGCTCCCTCAGCGCGAGCACTCATCTGTAATGTAACGTTACAGATTCGAACATTCTAAGACAATAGAGCATCAAATTGCGCACTTTTATGTTACATTACAGGTGAATGCTCGCGGTGAGGGATTCGAGCGCCTTAAGTTTGTAGAGCCACAGCCCTTATCCGGTGGCCGCCATCTTAGGAAAAGGGTTGCATTTATTTGTAGTATCTGGTATACTATTGGTCGCACAGAAAAATTTAAGGAATTTTTTACAACCTATTAATTAAGAACTTTTATAAACTCACTCAGATATTAAACAAATACCTACATCATTTTTGTTGCGAATTATTTTTTTTCTACAAGTTGGGCCCAGTAAGTTTTAAGTCGTTTATAATTTTTCGTATGACTAAGTTATTAGGCTATAATGACGGAGCCCCCTAATGACGGGGCCCCCTAACGACGGGGCCCCCTCTCAGAGGGCCAAAGCCTGCCGGGGTCGCGGGACTTATTCCATCACCGTGACCCCGGAACATAAAGGGCTATTGAAGGACACCGTGGATTTTAATCAGTACAAGTCTGACAGTCCCTCCCGCCCTGCCCGGGGTGGGAGGACTCATTTGATGATTTTACCACTCTAAAAAACAAAAAAAAAGTTATTACGCTAAACTAATTTTGTCCGACGATTTTTATGTCTAATAGGCTTTTTGCCCGACAGCCATTGTCTGCTCTTTTTTGAACTCGATTAAAAATGGATATCGTGTGTATAAATAATTTAAATTTACGTCATTTTAATATGTTTAAAATTACGTACATGCTAAAAAATGATCTTATCTTTTTAATTTTAGTACTCATAACTTTATATTAATTTGAATGTAAATGACTAAAAAATCATGTGAAAAAAATACTTATTATACTTATTATTCATCCTTGTTTTTATATGCATTTATTTTACAAAGTGGTAATTTTGGATTCCGTTTAAACATAAGAATAGTTTTTAATTTTATCTGCTGATTCTGAACATATTTTTTTTTTTGAAATAACGGATAATTTATAATGTGTTACATTATACATTTCTACAAAATTAGGAAATCCTGGAAAAGCCAAACAACTTTCGATGTGCATACTTTTTTACATCATCAGATTTGGAATTTTTCCCATGTATATTATTTGTTTCACATACAACATTCGCACTGTTGTTACTAGCACCGTGTTCAGTAATATATTAAAAATAATGATCATTCATCCATCACATCTAATTTATCATACAACCCAAATATGAGAAATCCATTATTTTTATTAATATTGCTTTCAATTTCAGGTAATGGCGTCCAGCTGACAGCCGGTACCCACGTTTAATTTAAATTATGTGTAGTTAGGAGAAATACATGAAATGTTTTTAAAATATAATCGGTTTATATAATAAATATTATTAATTAATACAAATAAAATATACGTAAGCTTAGAAATGAATTGCCCTCGTGTCGAAGACACTGTGTAAATTGTTTATTGAATATCTTTGCACTGACGTTTAACTAAAGTAAAAAAAATAAAATAAAAAAACTAAGTCTTTTTTCCAGAAAACTCCACTATTAAATTAATTCAGCGTAGATAAAGTTTCAATAAAAAGTAACAATCTCCAATAATACCGAAGTATTAAACACGTTTCATAATTATAACTAACGAAATATTCCAATCTATCTTTTCTATTTTGAATAGAAAAGAAAGATTGAAACATTTCGTCAGATATTTTGTGGCAGTCATGTGATTCATTTTTGCTTGCAAGCTAAGACTAATTAAATCATACAATTTAACTTTTAAATAAATACGTTGCAAAGAAGTTTTTTAATTACTAAAAAGGGCCATTGCTTGACTGTTTTATTAATTGTAGTTCAGTTTAATGATTCATTAAAAAAACAACATTAAATAAATACTTGAAAGTAATGAAAGCACGTAGTCATTAAAAAAAGAAAACTGCTTTAGTTAACGTTGGTGCAAAAAAAAAAAAAAGTTTAATGAAAAAAGATGTCTCCTTAGTATACTTCTCACGACTTTAATTACGTCAAAAGATTGACAAACGAGCCTAAAATTAAAAAGCTTTAAGTGTTCATGTCAAAGAAAAACCTAACCTAAGTTACGTTACGTTTAAGTTTAAATTAAGTTGTCATGTCTTATGTAAGTTTTGAATTAGCGTTTTTTTACATCGTAGCAAATCTAAATATTGATTAATTAACCTAAGAAATGTTTCTTAAAATAGATATTTTTCATTAAATTGTAATGTGTTTAAGTCCTTATCTCATTATTTTATTAAGTTGATTTTTAAATGTATTTGAATTATTGTCAATTATGACGTCAATGTTAATTATAATAGTATTTTAACCTCAAATTATCGATTTTATTGAAAATCCTTTTTAAGGAATTATAAATATTTTAACCTGTTTAATGACTATTGCTAAAGTATTTTTTGTTAAAATTAAGAGTCTAGTTTTATGTAAATAAATTCAGAAAAACCTTCTGACTGAGACTGAAAATTAATTTTAGATTAGTATTTGAGTTAGTTACTATGTAAATACTATCTAATAATATTTTTTTATTTCTAAAAAATCTTAATTACGCATAATTTTGTTTTTGTACTATTTCATGTGTGTATTCTTTTGTTATATCATATATTTTTACACTTTATTCAGTCACTTACGGCGTATTTCGAATAAAACTTATTTTTTTATATTATTTTTTAACATTTTTTATTTTTATAAAATAATTATAATTATTATAGTCCAAAGGTTTATAGTAGATTAATTTACTGAAAATGGTTTTAATTGAACTGTAATATGGATCTAATTAATTAGAATTATTTGTACTGCTAGATGATCAAATGTTTTTGGAGTCGGTTACGCAATGAAAAACAAGATTAATAAAAGTTTTGAATAATAATATTTGCATTTTATTTAATAAAATCCCTAGAAAGTTATATAAAAATCTGAAATAATTCTCAGTGCCCTCGCTGGGGTTCTGCAAAAGTTTCAGGTTACTTCATGAAAAGGATCTTAAGATCGAGACAAGACCAAGTACGGCGATGAAAAAAAAAAATGCACGGGAGGTGAAGAGGTATAGAATTACGTAAGAAAGATGTAGTAGAACCAAGAAATGCTTTGAAAGCGATTGCAACTTGCTTGGGACCTACCTGACGAACCTGTTTACCGTGCAAAACTGACATAAAACCTACACACTATGGCGAAGGTACGCGACAGAAGTTCTGCGGCTTATTTTACGTTCCGACCCATACGCAACGTAATTCAGGCATAATGATTGTTAGAACGGTGTTACCATACCACAAAATAGTTAAATATTATGGTTTACTTAAAATTATTTTTAGATTTGTATATTTTTTTATAGTAACATTAATGTTAGTTTTTGTCATTAATGTTAACGAAACCATTATTATTAAAAATAATTATGGAGTAATTAATGATTTATTTTAAAAGTGTTTAAGCATTTTGGTTGAAACGATATCGATTCAAAATGATTAATTCAATCTCAATATTATGTTTTTTTTACATTACCCTCATTACACTTTATTATTGTCAAAGTTGAGCTAATTGTGAATTTTAGATCCGCCAGTCAGTTTAGTTTGCGCCTCAAGCCGAGCAGGTCGAATTAATCCCTGGTAGTCGCGAAGCAAATTGTTTGAGCCGTTAGAAGTGTGAATTTATTATTTCAAATGTGAAATAAAATAAATTGTAATAATAACGATTGTGGACTTTATTATATTTTATTGAACAAGCTAACATGATTGCCGAACTTCAGTCGCGTATCTACTTCTTAACTACTCACTAAACTTACTATAGTGCAAGATTATTTATCTGTTTGAACTCTTGACTGTGAAGAAACCGGCTTGGTTGATTTTGTAATAATCTGGCACTGGATCCGTGTGGAGGTCTACTGCCCGCTGAAGAGAAGGCCTGAATCTCAGCAGTAGGAGTATTATAGGCTAATTATGTCTGAAATAACTGAAAACTGCCGGATGAACAGGAACACATCAGCAAAGGTAGGAGGTTTAATTTGTAAGAACACGACCAGTTGTAAAATTCACCTATACCATCCAACCAGGGTCAAGGCCTGTCGGGGTCACGAGACTGTCTTATCACGTTACCCTGGCCCCGGAACGTAAAGGGCTATTGAAGGACACCGTGGAATTTAGTCAGTACAAGTCTGACAGGCTCCTGTTCTGTCCTGGGCGTGATTTTACAACGAGAAAAAAAAAATGGCAATGGCAATGGCCCTAAGTCTTAAAAATCTGCTAATTCAATTGTGTTGGAATACCTGACATTTGTTGTTTTTTTTAGTAAATTCGTTAATACCGTTTTTAGTTATAATGGCTAAACCGTTTTGAAAGAATTTTAAACGTTTATATACAATTCTGCAATTATTGTAACTAACGACCCACTTTTTTTTTCTAAAATCCACCGTGTCCTGTGTCACGGTAATTCGTCAGTCCCGCGACCCCGGTAGGCTTTGGCCCTCTTAAGGGAGCCCCGTCATTGTGCTGACAATGTTTGAAGCGCGCGTGGAACATAACGCCCCGTCGACCCGGGCAGGGTCCATAATCGGAGAGCGAGTCGCCCATTACTCGCCCCCCACATGCCTGCAAATCGAACCACGGTAGGAAAAATTATGCGTGGACATACATCAAAAATGTACATGTCGAATTGAGACCCTCCTTTTTTTTTGTCGGTGAAAAAAGGGTATGGAAGACTCAGCTTTAAAGTGTGGAGTTGCAGTAACCTTTATTGGTAAGGCGTCTGGAGTACTTATCCAGAAGACGCGGGTTCGAATCCCACTCGCAGCTGATTTTTTTCTTTCTTCATAAATATATTTACTAAATCATTCAAGCGCCCAGAAAACACAACCCATCCACCATTTTGTAAAATAAAACTCTTTATACCTGATAAAAAATTATCAAAGACAATCTCAAGTCCGTGGCACACCCTTATCTATAAAGAGAACCAGTTGAGAGTAGAAAACAATGGCGGACAAGAAAGCGTCTACGGATGGGCACTTGTGCACTTTCTGGTCCAAAGTGCTCTCTCGCCTTTTGTGTCAAAGAATGGAGCTTTGACGAATAATGGTTTAGAGAAAAATCGGTTATATGGGTTAGGTGTTTTGTAACGGATGTGTTATAAGATAATTGTGGACTATGCGGAAGTTAGATTTAGCCCCTTCGTACACTAGGCGACGCAAGTCTCCGATACCTTACGATTTTGGTACTCATTGACGCGTGCTTGTGTTCGAACCTCTATGGGTTTGTATTGCGATAGCCGCTTGGATACCGAAGTCGTAAGGTATCGGAAACTTGAGTCGCCTTGTGTACGAAGGGCCTTAGTTAGTAGTTAGTGGCTGAGCGATCGACTGCAGCGCAACGAGTCGCGTGTTCGATTCCCGCAAGGACAAAATATTTGTATGATCTACAATTAGTGTTGTTCCGGGTCTGGGTGTTTGTGTATGATTGTAAACGCAACTAAGATACAGGAGAATTCCTAATGTGAGACAACGTTTAAAGAAAAATAAATTTAAGAAGAAGTCAGAATTTTGTAAAACGAGAAGATTCATCACGACTAGTGTTTTATACACCGTGACTTTTTAGTCGTCTTACAAAAGTGGTCCACCTTATGTATCCGACCTAAAATACCTCTAGGCGAATTTTTTTTAATCGTAATATTATTATTTTTTTTTAATAAATAGGTACATTAGAAATATGAAACACCCTGTTAAAATGTTTACGTATCAAGCTGTAGAGTATACCTACCCAGCGCAATAGTCGGGCAGATCATTCCATTCCAATTTTCTATGAGACAAGGGTGTTTCTAACTTACGCCTTGCGTCATAAAAACGAATTAAAATTTTATTATTAAATTTTTCAAATCTCTTAAATACCAATTTTTTTATTACAAACGTGTTCTAGTCATTGGATACATGAACTGGGCTGCTTTTGTAAGACGGCTAAAAAGTCACGGTGTATATCTACGAAGACTGTCTTATTAGAGGTGTTGACAGCACGGTTGGTGCAGTTGCGAGTTTGACTCCCGTACGAAAAGAATATTATTATATCATCATCTGAATGATGTGTGTATAAAAACATATACACAATACAGGAGAAATTTCTAGCGTGGCGGGAAGTGTTCTCCAAAAAAAATAAGATACCTTTTTCTTTATGTAATTTCAATTGGTTACAACTGCCGCTCTAGTCTAGTGTTAGTCGTCTAGTAGTAGTAGTCTAGTGTTGAACATCGCGAGGAGACCGGCATGTCCTAGAACCAAAATTCAAAACATGGTGACGTCTACCAATCCGCATTGGGCCTGCATGGTGGATTACTGTTTATTCCCTCTCCAACAAAGGAGGCTTATGTTCATTTTTAAAAGAAAAACACAAACATAAAAGATCATAAAAAATATACAAAAAAAAAAAAGAAAACCACCCTCACCCTCGACTTTTAGAGACCTAAATCTGACCTAATTTAGACATAAGCAACGGAGCATATACGGGTTTAGCCTGGAGCAATCTAGACGATGTTGACGTTCAATCTAGACCTACGTGCTCCAGGCAATAGTTATGAAAATAGGATTAACGTCTCTATACGGCCTTTGTTTCGAGTAAGCTCGCCTATATTTTCGGGTAGATAACTCGACTTAGATTTCAATTGATTACTGGCCAATTTCTGTATAGGTTTCAAATTGGAGATTTTGATTTTGAAAAATCCTTATGAATTAATTTTATAAAAGCGAAAGTTTGGATGGATGGATGGATGTTTGTTACCCAAGCACACAAATAGATTATAGTCTGGAGTATTACCATAGGATACAATTTATCCCAGTATTACTTTCCCATGGGCGAGTTTTTAATATAACTTTAGATTAAATTTTTACCATGTTCTTCTGTTACATCACTGTCGAATTTTAGATAGCAATAAACAGACCTCTCTTAGTGAGGGAGAGGCCCAATTCTGAAGTTAAATGCGGGACTAACTCATCAGGTAACCGTGACCCTGGAACATAAAGGCCTTTTGAAGGATCACCGTTAGTATAGATTGTTTCATTCCTCCCTGGGCGGGAAGACTGATTTCATGATTTAACCACGATAAAAGAAAAAATATAAGATGCTTACAGTCATGCCAATTTCAAACTGGAACAAATAGGCATCCTTCAGCGCTAAGAGCACATGAATGAAGGTCATAGATTTTTTTACTGTTTCGTAAAAGCTAATTAAAAAAATGCACTTTCAAAAACTTGGTATAGTTGTTAAAACTTTTACTTTTTTCGATAGGGCCTTTGGTTTGATATCAGTGAACCTTGCCATACGAACTTGGCACAGACCCAGGGCACAAACACATCAGGCCCTTGGTCTGTGCCCAGTTGAATCCCTTACCCTCAATCTTATACCAGTACAAAATGTAAGTACCTACTCATCTTTACCCACCCAATCGACAAGTGGATATTAGGGCAGGATAAAGTGTTATCTTTATTATAATATACCCAGAAAATAATGTAATAAACCAAAATCCACTATTCAGAAGTCACATTAAACTCGGTATACAATGGCTCTCGTAATCGGACCTACATTGTTGTCTTTATGCGCTATTTTTTAAAACGTACATCGCTTTAAAGCGTCACTGGGAACGTGGAAACAATATGAGATCAAATGGCTGGTACTAGAATTTCTGAAGAGGCATGTTTGAAGAATCTGCTTTGTTCATCATTTAATTTAATACCTTGTGATCTAAGCGATGTATTCTTAGAATGCTTCAATAAGCATTTTACATAGGGTAACAGCATAATTATCTGATATTCAGAATCCAATTACTGAGTAGCTTATCTGGTTGTGACAGTTGGATTTGGGACTGCTCTAACAGTATGTCATAGACCTGATGACCAGCTTTGTTATTCTCTACAATAGGTCGCATCGCTGGGCTCTACGATGTACTCTTCGACGAGACATCTTTGAGATCATCCAATAGTGTAGCGCGGGCGCTAGTGTAGCTGTCAGTAGCTAAGTGAATAACAAACTTTTTTTGCCGTTAAAAGGCTGCCTTTATTGCCGAAGGGCCCGGCTATCTCCCAAACCCATTTTTTCGTCGCTCAATAATTTCATTACTAATTATTTAAGCCCACCGGAGCAACGGGACTGATTGATTCTCAATTGGACCAGTTTCTCAGCTGGACAGATTAGCAACTGGACACAATGTGTCTGCTCCAAAGGGATTTAAAGGATGGTAGACTATGTCCATGTTTCAATTTAATCTACAAACTATCTAACCTAGTTCACATTGTCTTCAACACTCGAATGTGGAAACCAGCATAGTCTAGAACCAAAAATTGGAAGACACGTAACATCTACCATAACCCGCCTTTGATTTATATTGTTTATATTTTTTATTTTATATTGTTTATATTTTTTTTTATGACTTAGTTAAGTCATCTTGTTTTATTTTATGTGTTTGTATTTGTTTTATTATTTCATTTGATTTACGGACATTGTTGTCCTACTTTACATTTTATTGCTTGTCTTTTTGTGTGTATTTTTGAAGTGAAAACTTCTTTAGCGGCGTTGTACACTTTTTCTGTAATGGGTAAAAAATTTAAAACTCGCGTCAGGGTCACGTGACCCTGATCGAAAATGAGTAAGACGTCATTCAAATTAGTTAATTTCATATCTGTACTACTCCAGTTTTAAAATAAAACATAGTAACAAAAAAGTTTTCACTTCTACCGGCACTCCTGGAGTGCAACCTTTTTTTTTTTATTTTTTAAGTACGACAGTCGTAGGTTTTCTTGATTTTTAAAAAAATTGTCGGAGCAGATGAAGAATGTAAAATTATCTTTTGCATTGTATAGAGTGTATTCATCTAGTATTATATAGCGTCATAGCCAGCATTGTGTGAGTACCATGTACTTCAGAGCTATCTTTGACTAGAAACCTACGTCTTTCATTGACTTGAATGACTCTGGCAGTTGAGATTATGTCATGCTCACTCAAAGGTCTCGCTGATGGTGGCGTGTATGTCGGATCATTTAGTTCCCTTCAAAATGGTTGAGCTGAATGGTGCTGATATATGTGTCATGTTCGTGAACGGGCGCTGTCAGTTGGGACTGGTCATCTCTTAGCTGCCACGGCCTATTTTAATTATTAGTAACTTTATTTTGAATTGTCTTTTTATTTTACTATGGACACTATTAACTTGCCACATCGTTCTCACATAATGTACCATCTGATGATGAATGATGTAACAAAAGTTTTGTAATAATTTTGGCGATTGAAAAAGAGTGTCCATGGAGTTTCTTGCTCATTCTTCTCCATAGAGATCTACGCTTTGGAATGAGCACCTACGGTACTTTCACAGTTTTTATGTCTTGTGACTGGGACTGTAGCACCATAACTATTTTTGTTATTGTTTTATTTTATGTCTTTTGACAATTCATAAGTGCCTGTAATTGGCCTAGTTGAAATAAACGTTTTTGATTTGATTTGATTTGATTTGATTTGATTTGTGTGTGGATTACAGCCCACTGCTTTTCGCAGAGAGGAGGCCTGTGACATAGCAGTAAGATTATAGGCTGATTATGCTATAATTTTAGGTAACTAACTTTTTTTTTTTTTTTTTTAACGTGTGGAAATCCTCATGGACTTCCTCCGCCTGGGGAAGACGGAGGGGCATGTCAGACTCGACTGACTAAAACCACACGGTGTCCTCTACTGCCTTAAGCCGGGGGTGCGGGGCCACTTGCGCAATCACCGCTCCCCGGCAGGCCTTGACCCGACTACATCGCCGGGTCCCTCTCCTCGGTGCGGCCACACAGAACGGCCGCACCTCTCTTCGAGTGGCGACGAAGGACACGTCGCCGCCAACTCGGGCCTGTATCTGGTCGGGCGGCTGACTTCCCCAAGTCAGCCGCCCGCAGGCTACCACTCATGGATAGGTAACTAACTTAGGCCCACTTGCACTAACCCGAGTTATCTTTTAAACTCAGAGTTAGTTGCTAACACGAGGTTAAATTGACAATATTGTATGACAAACTGTCAATTTAACCTTGTGTTAGCAACTAACTGTGAGTTAAAAGATAACTCGGGTTCGTGCAAGCGGGCCTTATAGAGATAGATCGATGAAAATTTACACCAAACAAATTTAAAATTATATTATGTCCTCTAATAGGATGAAAAAATTGCTAAAAATGATCTTTATAAGCTTGTTTTGGAAATACTTTCCCATTTTTAAACCTCCTTTTAATAATTCAGCAGCATATCAATCAAACGGACTCCATTGTTTCCCTCGCATTACAAAACAAATGCTACAATCTTGACCTATAAATATTAACAAGGATTCCAGCCCATATATCAAACTTCCGAACATTTTTTTTGCTGCCACTACAAAGCTACATCCGAATGACAGGAAGTGGTAGCAAACACAGCATTTCCGCATTCGGAATTGTGTTGTTAGCATCCGTTTCCGGACGATAGTGTTGCAAACAGTAGCAAAACGGAATTCATAACCTAAATCTATGTTTTAGTCGGTTTTGTATCATAGTTACGAGTACATTATTTTAATGTTAATTTTCAGCTGTAATTCAGTGGAAGTGCGTTTGGTATTATATTGTATTGTTTTTGGCACAGTTTATGAAAAGTTTATGTTGTACTAGCTGTGACCAGCGGCTCCGCCTGCATGTATCACGAACATTATCACACTGAAACGCAATACCGGGATAACAATTAGTGTTCTATGTATTAATTCAGACAATGGACATGACAATGGACAATTATGTATACATCATCCAAATACTTACGTTTTTATTTTACCGTTGTAAAATCATCGCATGAGTCCTCCCACCTAGGGCGGGACATGAGGGACTGTCAGACTTGTACTGACTAAAATCCACTGTGATCCTGCAATAGCCCTTTACGTTCCATGGTCACGGTTACCTGATGAGATAGTCACGCCCCCTATTCTACCTATATTTTTCCGAAGAGGTGTTTCTTCATGTAATTAAAGCAAGCCTAATATTGGCAGTAATTGGGCACAATAAAATTAATCTCCGCCTTTTTAAATCAGAAAGAAATCTATCGGTTTTTATTAGACAGTTATAAAGAGGCGAAATAAAGAAAATAAATACATGATGTGATGGCATTATTAATTTCTCAGACATACACATTCACAAAGGTTTCCCTAAATACTATCTATCTGGAACATCTAGTCGACAGACAACAAGCAGAGACTATTTGACTGAGACATTTACTCTAGACCAGAGATTCCCAAACTTTTTCAGCTAGCGTCGCACATACAGATTTAGATTTTTTTCTCGGCGCCCAAGCTAATCGATACCAGGTGAATAATGAAACAATAATACCTGGTGGCCTACTATAAACTTTTAACGCGATTCAGTTTAGGCTGTGGGAAAGAGATGGCGCTAGACGACTTGTATAGCTCTGTCTCTTTCCCACAGCCTAAACTGGATTGCGTTAAGAGCTGATTGGTAAGGCTCCTGGTTCCGAACTCCACAAAATCAGAGCACGTGAACCTGGGTTTGGTGCTGCAAAAAGATCAATGAGACTATTCTCTTCTTTCTGGTGAATTATTTTTATAAATATAGAACCTTGGTTCCACGCAATATCAATCGGGAGAAAGGACGACCCTCGCGTGTCACGGCGCCCTTCTACTCTCTACGACGCACCAGCGGGGTTATAAATGTAAAGTTCTCCAAAATCAACTATTCTAACGCTCTTATCATCAAATGAGTCCTCCCACCCCGGGCAGGGCGGGAGGGACTGTCCCGCAACCCCGGCAGGACTGTGGCCCTCTATAGGGGGGCCCCGTCATTATGCTGACGCTCCTTGAGGCGCGCGTGGGACACAACGCGCCGTCGACCCGGGCATAGTCCATGGTCGGGCAGCGAGTTGCCCTTTACTCGCTGCCCGCATGCCCGCGCCTATACGGTGGCCAGAGATCATCTGCTGACGTCCGACGCCGCGGGCGCCTACCACTGCATTCTAACGCTCTTGAGGCACTCCACTCCTCAACTTAGCCTCCTAGCAGGTATCAAACCATCCAACTTCAGTGGACAACCGCTGGTTAGTGACTATCAATTAGCCAATAGCCTTGCTGGGCGTCGCGATGCAAAATTTGGGAACCCCTGCTCTAGACCAATAAACTAATGTATTATGGGCTGTTCTATTGTTGCAAGTTATACTAGAACTAGACGGCACAGTTGGCGCAGTGACTGAGCTATCGACTACTGGGCATCGTGTCACAGGTTCGATCCCCGCACGGAACATATTTTTGTAGTACCACTTGTAAGTGGATGTTTTTTTTCTGGGTGTATGTGTATTTCTGTTTGTTTATTTATCCATGACACAAGAGAAATTATATACATAATATCACGACTGTAATGACCAAAAGGTAAGTCAGAGGTGTACCCAGTAATTGCACCCACCCTTATTCCACCAGTAATGTTCAAGTCCTGTACATAATTAATAGGGGAAATTTTAATTCAATCAACCTGACACACATTCGGATTCCATAATTGCTACTGAGTATATTCCTAATGAACAAATACAATCTGTCTGAAATCGATCTGGGAATCAAAACCAGCACCTCTTGCTCTGCAGTCGCTCTTGCTACCACTAGACAAACAAGGCAATCATTAATTCCTTGATTATTTCAAAAATTGCTCCCTCCATTATCATAATTTCTTACATTTTCCACATAAAGACGCCACAAGATACCTCTAAGACAAAAGCCCTTATATTTTAGGCTGGGAACACACGTAAATCACCAAAGGCATCATCGGCGTAAACAGAGACATTGTACAGAGCCAATCTCAGTGCCTGTTTGGCATTAATCAGACTATTGTACCGGTGACAATGGACTGCGGAGATGGGTTGAGGTTCAACTATGAGCGGAGCGATTTTGGAAAAATCGGAAGATGTTTTTTTAGGCTAAAACAAAGAAAACATCGTTACAGTATAAATCTTATATTTTGATAAACTGATAGAGCACAATTTATTGAGATGATCTAAAGAGGAAAATAATTAAAAATACCTAATCTGAAACTCGCTAACATTTCTACTTTAAGTTTATTTTGCCATTCTTAATAAGGACAGTTTGAAAGAAGAATCTTCAATATTTTTTTTTTTGTTAACTGGTTTTATTCCATTTGTTTTGACTATTTGACATGGAAGTTACTGCAAGACTTCTGACTGAATCATCATCATCATCATCATCAGCCGGAGGACGTCCACTGCTGAACATAGGCCTCCCCCTTAGACCGCCACGCCGAACGACAATTCGCCACTTGCATCCATCGGCTGCCCGCGACCCTCACGATGTCGTCGGTCCACCTAGTGGGAGGCCTGCCTACACTGCGTTTTCCGGTCCGTGGTCGCCACTCGAGAACTTTTCTTCCCCATCGGTTGTCAGTTCTACGAGCGATGAATCATGAATGAATGCTACCTACGATCTCTTTATAGCTTGAAGAGTAAGAAAATAACAAGAATCAAATTTCATTTTTAAACGTAACATTTCAAATGCTACGACTATTACGCAAGAACTGAGACTTTTTTACTTTCACGTTCTGCAGTAACAAAAACCCGCTCACAATTCAACTGAAGCCCTACCCCGTTCCCGCTAGTATTACTATTTGATATACCGTCTTGATTGCGAGGAGACAATGTTTAATTAAAAAACTGAGTACCCAGCAGTGCCACAGTGTACCACTAGGCTAAAAGTAGGTCGATGCGTTCATTAATACCGTGTGTGGTAAGCTTTAGATGTTTTTGCGATTCGTTTTTTTTTTTGTGTGATGTTCATCGGTTCATTTGGTTTTTTGAAAAGGTTTTATTAATTACTTAGGGTGGTGGAAGTTATTGGGGGAGCTTTTTTTTGAAAATATGGTAATTTTAATTAGGAAAATTATTTTTGGTTGTAGTTTAGATGGTTCGTTTATTTAACTTTAGTGTCATCAATTCGCAAAGGATTAATATCACCTGGGTGAAATGAGCGGACTTATTTTTGGTGTTATTTGTTCACCTCGGAAAAATATCATCTGGGTGCACAAAGGCACAGTAAAAATAATTACCTATGGACAGTACGGAAACTACGTACATGACGTTCGAAACGGCACACTCACACAAACACGCGCATCGACGAAACCTCTAAGCGGACATCGCGGTGCGGTGCAGCGGTGCTGCCAGTCGTGCGTGCCGCGTCAACACGAGTGGTTGCGCGTTGCGTTAATCTCCTCAAAATGCCACGAGTGTATTGCGTAGTATACGGCTGTTTGAACTCGGCTTCATCAAAACCAGATCTTTCGTTTTTTAAACTCCCTGCTGATACTCAATACTCAATACTCAATACGTTTATTGCATTCCACAATGTGAACTTAGGTGGTAGGTACATAAAGATACATACAATAGTTTTGGAGCATTGTGGGCCCTGTCGGGCATAACAACATAAAAATTAGGAGGAGGGCTATTATAAATATTTGTTCACAACTTCAATTTTAATATTTTCTTTATAGCTATGATTAATAATTACTCTTTCGTTTTGTGTAGGTAGGTTAAATAATTAAATGTATTACATAATTTTTGCGACTTATATATTATTATTGAATTTAAGCAGCAATATTTATTTAATTTATACATGTAGGTATTATTATTATTTATATTATAGATTATTATTATTGCGTTTTTCGGTATTACTATTTATTTATTAAATTTATCATTTAAATATTCATGTACACTATAATAACATTTACGGATTAGAAATTGTTTTAATTTATTTATAAAGATATTAAATTTTTGTTCATTTTTAATGTCATCTGGTAATTTATTATATATTTTAACTGACATTACTAAAGTGCTTGTGGAATGTATTTTAAGTTTAGAACCTGGCTGGTTTAGTCTATTTTTGTGTCGTAGTGTGTAGTGAGTCTGTATTTTTTCTCGTGTAGTGAAGAGTTTTTCATTATTTTTCACAAATTTACACATTTCCAAGATATAAATACAAGGTAGGGTTAGAAGTTTATATTCTTGAAAATGGGGTTTGCAGCTGTCGGTGTTATCTATGTTGGCTAGTATTCTAATAAGTCGTTTTTGTAGTATGAAAAGTGTTGGTGCGTCTGTGCTATTTCCCCATAATATTACGCCGTAGCTTAACCATGCGTATGCATAGGCATAGTACGTAACCAGAGCAGTGGAGAGATTAGTAGATTTTTTTATTTCACGGAGGGCATAGGCAAATTTTGACAACTTTGTCCTGATTTTTTTAATATGCGATTTCCAATTTAAATGTGTATCTATGGATAAGCCGAGTAGGTTGAATTCTTTAACTGTTTCTATTTTTTTGTCATTGTAAGTAAATGTTATGTCTAAAGGAGATTTCTGATGTGGATAGAAGGATATGATTTTAGTTTTATTGAAATTTAGTTCAAGATTATGTTCTGTCATCCAAGTTATAATTTTATTGAGTATACCTGTAAGTATTTCGGTTAAGTTGGTATTGTCGTGGCAGGAGGTTAGTACTGAGATATCGTCGGCAAACAGAACACATGACTCATTTATGGTTGTAGGGAGGTCATTTATATAGATGATAAATAGAAGACATCCAATAACACTCCCTTGAGGGATTGAAGCGTTAATTTGCTTGCTATCCGACCGTATGTATTGGATTTGTTTTGTATGTTCGTTGTAATATTCTACTTCGACTTGGTGTTCTCTATTTTCTAAATATGATTTGAACCATTCGTAAGCCTTTCCTCGGATCCCTATTCCTTGTAACTTATTAAGTAGGATGTCAAATTGCACTTGATTTTGAAAGGTAAGAATGATTTATCGATATCGACTAATAATAGTTAGTGCGCGTGATCGATCAATAAATTCGTAAATTAATTTGTAAAACGAACATGGTGGCTGCTACATATTTCTCATTGGGTGACTTTTCATCGTTTTCGTCTTCGAGGGCCGATTATTTGCTGTCAAAGTAGAAATCCAAGATGGCGGCTGCAAGAAACATCAAGGTTTTCGTAATGGGTATCGTTTTCATGGTTTTCGAGGGTGTTAAAGCCGATAATGCTGTCAAAATGTAAATCCAAGATGGCGGCTGCAAAAAAAAAATAAGGTTTTCGTCATGGGTGTAGTTTTCGTAGTTTTCGAGGGAGTTGAAGCCGATATTGCTGTTCAAATAGAGATCCAAGATGGAAGCTGCAAGAAATATCAAGGGTTTGGTCATGGGTGTCGTTTCCATGGTTTTCGAGGGTGTCAAAGTCGATAATGCTGTCAAAATGTAAATCCAAGATGGCGGCTGCAAAAAATGTCAAGGTTTCCGTCATGGGTATTGTTTTCGTAGTTTTCGAGGGAGTTGAAGCCGATATTGCTGTTGAAATAAAGATCCAAGATGGCGGCTGCAAGAAATATCAAGGTTTTCGTCATGGGTGTCGTTTTCATGGTTTTCGAGGGTGTTAAAGCCGATAATGCTGTCAAAATGTAAATCAAAGAAGGCGGCTGCAAAAAAAATTAAGGGTTTCGTCATGGGTGTCGTTTTCATGGTTTTCGAGGGTGTTAAAGCCGATGATACTATCAAAATGTAAATCCAAGATGGCGGCTGCAAAAAATGTCAAGGTTTTCGTCATGGGTATCGTTTTGGTAGTTTTCGAGGGAGTTGAAGCCGTTATTGCTGTTAAAATAGAGATCCAAGATGGCGGCTGCAAGAAATATCAAGGTTTTCGTAATGGGTATCGTTTTCATGGTTTTCGAGGGTGTCAAAGTCGATAATGCTGTCATAATGTAAATCCAAGATGGCGGCTGCAAAAAATGTCAAGATTTTCGTCATGGGTATCGTTTTCGCAGTTTTCGAGGGAGTTGAAGCCGATATTGCTGTTAAAATGTAAATCCAAGATGGCGGCTGCAATAAATGTCAAGGTTTTCGTCATGGGTGTCGTTTTCGTGGTTCTCGAGGGCGTTGAAGCCGATAGTGCTGGCAAAGTGTAAATCCAAGAAGGCGGCTGCAAAAAGTATTAAGATTTTCGTCATGGGTGTCGTTTTCATGGTTTTCGAAAGTGTTGAAGCCGATAGTGCTGTCAAAGTGTAAATCCAAGATGGTGGCTGCAAGAAACATCAAGGTTTTCGTCATGGGTGTCGTTTTCGTGGTTCTCGAGTGCGTTGAAGCCGATAGTGCTGTCAAAATGTAAATCGAAGATGGCGGCTGCAAAAAATATCAAGGTTTTCATCATGGGTGTCGTTTCCGTGGTTTTCGAAAGTGTTGAAGCCGAGAGTGCTGTCAAAGTGTAAATCCAAGATGGTGGCTGCAAGAAACATCAAAGTTTTCGTCATGGGTGTCGCTTTCACGGTTTTCGAGGGTGTTGAAGCCGATAATGCTGTCAAAATGTAAATCCAAGATGGTGACTGCAAAAAATGTCAAGGTTTTCGTCATGGGTGTCGTTTTCATGGTTTTCGAGGGTGTTGAAGCCAATAGTTCTGTCAAAGTGTAAATCCAAGATGACGGCTGCAAAAAATATCAAGGTTTTCGTCATGGGTGTCGTTTCAAAATGTAAAAAAATACAATATTTTACGAAAGTTGTTGTTTACTTTCCTCCTGAGTTATAAATAGTCGCTACTATCTTAAACTTTTAAACTATAGAGCCGAACGCTATCTTTTTTTAAACTTCCATGATTTCATTTTAACATCTCTGCTTAAAATGACCGTTTTTCTTCTATCTTTTTCAGACGTTCCCAATGGCTTCGCTTAATATCCCGAGAAGATTTGATGAACAGACCGCCACAAAACTTTACCGTTTGTGAAGAACATTTTAGTACTATGGATATTCTAGTGGGAACGCATCGCAAGAAGCTAAAAGCCAATTCATTACCATCTCTTCATCTACCAGATTTACATAAAAAAGATGTAGAAACGTTAACCGAAGCTCCGAAGTTGGTTGAAATCTGCACACAGACAGAAGAAAATACATCACTTTTAACGAGTGAAAGTTCTCAAACTTCCAGATCTCTTTTATTGTACACACCACGGAAAAGAAAACTAAAATCTGATCTTTTAGCATGTAAAAAAAAAATTAAATTATACGAAATTGATAATAAAACGGGATCATGTCAAAGAGATCAATTCCATAAATTGTGTGACAAATTTCTGACGAAAGAGCTAGCTGTGTTGGTAAAAGCACAGACTCACTTAAAATTTAATTTTACCGGAAATAGATATAACCAAGATTATAAAATGTTTTGTTTAAATTTATATTATAACAGTCCGCAAGCTTACCGATTACTGCAAACTGCTATATGTCTCCCAAGTCCAAGAACACTAAACAAACATGAAATACCAGTAACATCTAAAATAAATGATACACTTATGTCAATCCTGAAAACTAAAGTTGATGCCATGAATGAAATGGAAAAGAACTGCTCAGTTGTTATTGATGCTATGAGTTTAAAGGCAAATTTATTTTATAACTTAAAGTATGACAAAATTATTGGCTTTCATGAGGTCGATGGAGTACAGTCACCCGAACCTGCAAGAAATGCTTTGGTTGTGTTGGTTCGTGGGATATTTATAAACTGGAAGCAACCCGTGGGATTCGCATTACTGTCCGAATGTAGAAACTATGACGAGATAGCTAAATGGATTGACAAACTTTTGGAAAAACTGTTTGAGATAGGACTTAACATTAGAATATTTGTCTCAGACATGGGATCTGATCTATTCAACGCTGCAAAAAATAGATCTGTTACCATAGAGCGACCTTATTTCTTTATTAATAACAGAAAAATATTTTATATTTTTGATCCGCCCCATCTCATAAAACTGGTTCGCAACAATTTGATTTCTTACGACTTTCATTTCCAGGATCGTGTAGCTAAATACGAGCACATCGTTCAATTTTATGAGAATGATAAACAGAAGAGCTTTAAACTTGCACACAAATTGACGAACAGCCACATCTATCCAACAAATTTTGAAAAGATGAAAGTTCGATATGCTACTCAACTTTTAAGTAATTCGGTTGCCGCTGGTATATCAACGTACGTGGACTTTAATGTCATTCCAGAATCCGGGAGAGACACTGCTGAACTTATAAAAAGGATGAATAATATATTTGATACATTAAACTCATCAAATCTTAATGATACATATGAATACAGAAGAGCGTTTTGTGGAAAAGAATCGCAGATAACTTTCTTCAATGAAATGTTATTTTTTTTTCAACATCTGAAGTTATTTAATCCGAAAAATGGAAAAAATGTTACTTCATCTGTTAAGTTTGTATACGGCTTTCAAATAACAATTAATTCAATTTTGCTGCTTTTTGAAGATTTAAAGTCGGAAGGGTGCTCGTTTTTACTAACAAGGAGGCTCAATCAAGATGTGCTTGAGAATTTTTTTAGACAAATACGCACCAAAAATGGTCTGGCCACAGAACCCACGAGCAGACAGTTTATATCTGCTTTTCAAAAAATTTTTTTTTCCAACCTCATAAAACCTCCAAAAGCAGGTAATTGTGAAGACGATTTGGGTAAACTTCTTATTCAGACCAGCGTGATAAGTCAACTGAATGATGAAACATCACCTACTGAAGAAAAAGAATCTCCGGGTATAAGCAATGAAGACTCAGATAACACAGTTCAAATTATAAGTTCAGAATATAATCAACTAGATATTACCGAAAAAAACTCGCTTTTTGATATTTGTGGTTATCTTTTGAAGAAATGTGGAGAACGTCATAACGAGTGTCAAATTCTGAAATCTTATATGAAACCAAATCAAGCCGCCCATAACTTTAGTTCAGAAAGTCACTACATGAGATACAGAGAATACAGCAAAGATACTGACCGAAGCTTACTAGTTGTACCACCAGATGATTTTGTACAATATGTCGAGAAAATGGATGAAATTTTTCGTTGTTGTTTTAAAAAAGAACTTATTAACTGCAAAATTGCTGCATTCATTTACAAAGAATTAGACAAAATCGGTTTTATAGTACCCTGTCCTTGTTTCCCAATAGTTTATTTAAAGAAGCTATTCATTAGAATGAGAATTTATTATACTATAAAATATAATAATAAAGAATTTAGAACGTGTCGTAGTAGACGAAAGTATTTTTCAGTAAATAATTTGTAATTGTGTAAAATAAAGATTTTTTTAAATGTATTTTGTGTTTTTTAACTATCGTCACAAGCATTTTCGGGTTAAAACCCAGTACTACGCGTTTGAACTTGGAAAAGGATGACCTTGGCCTGTATTAGAATTATCTCATGCCTCCCGCGTACACATTTTTCTAATACATGCTCTTGAATAAACAATAATCATTTGAAAATAACGTGAACATACACACATACCTACATACACATCATCACACACGTTCAGAAATACCCACACACACCCCACACCGTACAGATATTGCGCTAATGCCGCGCGCCGCCGCCGTTTGCGGCGGCGCGGCGGCGGCGGGCGGCGTCCACCTAAAGCCCATCCGACAAAGAACGAACGAAACGTTTTCATCTTTTCGTGGGTCACGCCAAAAATTTTAAAAAGTTACGCGATATTGACAAAGCTGACAAGTTGTTGTGTATTAATATATTAAACTGTTCCGTGTTTTAAATGATATTCTTTTACTAGTATTAACCGAAGCCATAAGATTACTAATTTAAATTTTATTTGCAAACTAGTAACAACTCGATTGTTTGATCACTACAGAACACAGAATCAGATGTTTTAATAAATACTGTTCAGTTTCAAAAATATTAAGAGTGACAACCTTAATGCTGTAGTGGAGCGTAGGTATTTATTTCTACAACTAGGCCTAGTTTCCATACTGTCCATATTTTTACTGTGACAAAGGCGACTTTTCTTCTACGATCTTGTGGACTTTTCTCACCTATGTAAAAAGCAACAGACAACTTAATATTTAAATTGTACTAGGAGAACAGGATCATGAAGAAGATGTTCTTTTCCCGCGCTGTATTCAATAGAATAGAATACAAAAACATATTTTTGTTTGTTTTTTAGCTAAATAAATATTAATGTGAGTTTTTTTTTTTGTTTTAGTTATGCTTGACGTGTTTTCTGAGGTGAATTGAGTACACCAAAGTTGTCTACGTTGTTCACCCAGGTGAACAAACTAGAATAAACCCGTTTTTAGTCCGCATACTCGTATCGACTTAATCGTCAACTCGCCCGCAATTAACTCGCCCGTTCGGGCGAGTTGGCACCTTCTGATTTTATCTTTTTTTGTTGTCGTCAACTCGCCACTGAACGAAAAATGGTACAGTCATCTATAAAAGTGTTATAATAAATTGAATATAGAAACCTACTTTATAAGTATAAGGCGTACGATTTGAAATAAAAGGAATGTAGTTTTTTAATAGGTATATTATGTATTATAATTTACATCACTTGCCAAACAAAAAAAAAAAACTGCTTATATGTTGCCTACATTTTGAAGATTATCAACAATATCACGTTTTTTCTAGTGTCTTTTTCATAAATAACCTAGTATGTAACATGACTATACTAAACAATATAACAAAGTAAAATCAACAATATCAAAATACAATTGGTTAATTATTACTTAATACTACTATAAAAAATAACAGTCTTAGGAACTATAAAATCACAGATCAGGGTTTGTTGTAAATGATTTTTATAACAAACGTGAACATATTACTTACTTAAAAAAACAATTTGTTTTTTATTTCATTGACTTTTTGTCACCGACTTTCGAAAGAAAAGTTTTTTTGTAGGTTATTTTGAACTTTTTTGTGGTGGTTTTGAAGTCGGTTACATTTTTTTTTTAAGTTTTTTATTTTATCCTTTTTAGTTTCACTATTCAACCCAAATTATTGTCAAATACATAATTTTCTTACATGTGCACTAAAATTTTGTAATCCGTAGCACCGGTAATAACAACGCCCATGTATAAAAACATTAAAAACTAAAAATAAAAACTACTACACCAAACTAAATGAAAATGTTATAGGACCAAATGGCAGATATACTGTATCGAACAAAAAAAGAATCATCAAAATCGGACCAGAAACCTCGGAGTAATCGGTGTAGACAAAGTTGAAAACTTTTTAGGTTTTTGTTGATTTATGTTGATTTTTCAAAAAGTGCTAGTCCGATTTCGATAAAATTTAAATGGGACTATTCCGGAAGTATACCCTATCCAACAAAAAAAGAATTTTTCAAATCGGTTGTTAAACGACGGAGTTATGCCCGAACAAACATAAAAAAAAAATACAAACATCCGAATTGAGAACCTCCTCCTTTTGGAAGTCGGTTAAAAATCACAGATCAGGGTTTGTTGTAAATTTGTAATTTTTTTTTTATAACAAACGTTAACATGTTACTTACTAATGAAAACAATCTACTGGTCCTCAGTTAATCAACTCTACAGTCATTTAGTGTCTTAAACATGTGAAGCAGGTTCAATTAAATTAAATGTTAAATTTATAGAAACACTTTTGTAGACGACTGTAAATTCGTCAGATTTTCGCTCAGTGGCGAGTTGACGACAACAAAAAAAGATAAAATCAGAAGGTGCCAACTCGCCCGAACGGGCGAGTTAATTGCGGGCGAGTTGACGACTAAGTCATTTCATTTCATTTCATTTCATTTATTCCAAACAATTTTTACATTGTATCGAAAAATACTAAATTAAACACACATACAAAATTATTACGTAGGTACAGTCGGCCAAGAAAGTGGTGTACCACCCTAAGGTTGAATATCGCTTGCAGATTCATAGGTGATAAAGATTAGTTTCGCTTGCAGATCGATCTGACAACTTCTATTGCTGTCTTTATCTGATTATTGATAACGACTATTACTGTTTGTAACGTGACAGCTGTTCTTAGTTTGAACTTGATGGAACCAATGACGTCGTAAAATCAACGGCGGGGGGCTGTAGATTTTGATGACAAAATTGTATCTACAAATTCAGAATTGTAATCAACAAGTTACATAAAATTGTAAAGGCACAAGGCGAATCCACAAACCTACAATTTCTGTAAACTTGTAATTACAATATCAATAAAAAACAAGCTAAAAATAGATTTATCCTTTTATTAAATTTCTACAATCAATTTTAAAATACTTATAACAAACAAAAACATAGCATAATATAGTAATATTTAGAAGATATTGAAAATTTTTAAAAATTAGAAACGGGTGTAACCGCCGTTGGCCTCTATAACCTCTAAAAGACGAGACCTCATTGAACCAACAAGCCGTGAGCAAATATCGGTTCCCCGCATTTCCTCCCAAATATAATTACAGTGACTAATAAGAGCTTGTTTGGTTCTTTCATTTTGATGCGACCATCGTTGGACCATAAGGCCCCAAAGATTTTCTATCGGGTTGAGGTCCGGCGATCTTGAGGGCCACTGAATTACCCTTACGACAGTGTGTGAACGAAACCAGGCTCTTACGATCCTCGCATTATGAATTGAACAATTATCTTGAACAAAATCAAATTGTGGCACTTCGTTCTCCGGGTAAACATTACGGACTGTCGGTAGCATTGCATTCTGAAGCACGTCGATATAATTTACAGCCGTCGCTCGAGGAGGTAGAGAACACAATTCTCCTTCACCATCCGCACTCATCCAGCCCCAAATATTTACGGAAATTCGACCTGATTCTCTATTTGGAATTACATGATCATCTTTATACCGTGTTGAATTATATCGCCAAAGGTGAAGACGTCCATGCTGACTGGATTTAAACGTTTTTTCATCACAAAACACTGTATTAGACCAATCAAACTCTAAGTGCTCTCTGGCGAAGTTCAGACGAGCAAGTCTGTGAGCATCCGTCAAATATATTTTCTTGGCGTAATGCCTGTGGTGCAACCCCATGTAATGTAGATGATTCCTTATTGTTTGGGCACTCACATCGAACATCTCCGCAAAATGTTTTGTGGGCTTAAAACCATTGATTTCATATTCCCGTCTCATGAATTCTCTATCGTTATTGGAGAGTGCAGGCCGGCGACCACTTCTTCTGTGATCCAACAAACTTCCCTCCTCTCCTTCACGACGAATCCAAAAGCGGAAAGAACGCCTCGATATATTCAAATTCCGGGATATCGCACTGATACTGCTTCCCTCATTAAATAGGGCAATTATTTGTGCTCTTTCGGCAATGGTCAAGTTGGCAGGCATTGAGATGATTTTATATGCAGTTGATTGAAAAATAACACGGAAAATATATCGATTTTTTGCATATATTTGACAAAATGTCAATTGTCAGTTTTCTTTTTCAAATGGAATTCGGTTGTCTATTTAAATAGTTTTTATTACTTTTGTTTGGAAACATTTCAATTGCTTTGTAGAAACTAATGTCGTTTTCATTTATACTAAAGGTTAAAATGTCATGTACTTATATGTGACATGTATTTAGTATTCATACGTCATGTATGAATACTAAATACATAGGTTTACGTCATGATAATGTTGTCTCTTTCAGTAATATCTTTTTATAACGAACCTTGTTGTAATTTTCGATGACCGGGAAACTAAATCAAAACTGGTACACCACTTTCTTGGCTGACCGTACTCTAAAAATCCAAAACTAATTGATACTGATTACAAGACAATCAACACAACATTTCACGCTAAACTACTACATTGCTACTTCAATTCTCAACCAGGCATTTATCATTATTATAGTATTTAAGAGTCCAACAATCAAGTATACATATCATACAAAAAAATAAATAAACAGAATAAAAATAATAAAGTAAAACAATACATTTCAAATTCCACTAGGTACACTTCTCATTGATAAAAATAGAACGTTAAATAAATAAACCATATTGATCTAGCCTAATTTCAATGAGTGTCATAGAGAAAGTTGACCATTTTAAACAATATCAAAAGTACAAATCAATTTTATAATAATTCAGATTCTACCAATAAAGATGTCAAGATTAAAAATATAATGTCAGTAATGTAAACGAATGTCACAGATAAGGAAAACCATTCCGAATAAAATACAAAGTCAATCCAATATTAATTAAGATTCGACCAGTACAAATTTCAGGAGTAAAAGTAAATGTCACAATAAAATAGAATGTCAATTATGTCAATAATTAAAACTTCACAGACAAGTCTACCATTTCAAATACAAATTCAAATCATAAAGTTTATTCACAATAGTAAAAATAATGCCAGCATAAAAGAGCCCGTAACAATCTAATTATAAGTGTCACAAAGAAACTCATCCAGTGTGTAATAGCATTTTTCTATGAGAAATGACTTAAGTTGATGCTTAAACTGGTTCAAATTATAAATAGACTTTAAATGTATGGGAAGTTTATTAAAAAGTTTAATTGACTGATATACTGCAGCGTGACTGACTACGTTCAGATGTGGCTGGATCCTATGTTGCAAGTCCCTTCGCCTTGTTGCCTCCCGCTTATTTCTTTCCTCAATTGTTTCACAATTACGTAGCTGTTTCATTTGCTCAGTGAGTAGTACTAGGATATATAAGCAAGGGACCGTTAAAATTTGAAGTTCCTTAAAATACTCCTTACAAGACACCCACTGTGGGATTTTCACCATGGTTCTTATAGCCCTTTTTTGTATGACAAAAGCAGTATTTACATTGTAGGCGTAACTACCACCCCATAAAACGACACTGTACCTAAGCTTCGATTCTACAAGCGAATAATACACTACTTTTAATTGTTCAATAGTTACCACATCTCTGAGACTTCTCAGGGCATAGCAAGCCGAGCTAATTGAACTTTCCATGGCTGTCAGCTCCTTTTTCCAGTTAAGGCTTTCATCAATGTGAATACCAAGAAACTTCACAGTGTCCACCAATGTTATTTTGTTATCATTAAGTATAATCTCCATGGTGTCTTTATTTTTCGACGTCGTTCTGAATAAAATGGCACTTGTTTTACTGGCATTCAATTTAAGATTGTTATTGGTAAACCAGGCATGAAAAAGAGCCAGAGCGTTATTTACCTTCCTCTTTAGAGTATCTAAGTCTTTGGCGGCTAAAATAGCATTAGTGTCGTCAGCAAAAAGAACAAGTTCAATGTCATTATGTTTCAGCATATAGTTAATCAAATCATTTACAAACAAATTGAAAAAGATTGGGCCTAAGATTGCGCCTTGTGGAACTCCCTGTGTTATCAACTTGAGCTTTGATTTATAAGTTTTATCATAATTTCGTTCATTCACTTTAATTTCTACATATTGCTTTCGATTTTGTAGGTATGATTTAAATAAGGATAAAACCGGTCCTCGTACCCCATAATGTTCCAATTTTGCTAATAGTAGCTTGTGATTGACGGTGTCAAAAGCGGAGCTGAGGTCAAGGAACAGCCCTACAACTTTTAATTTATCATTGATCCCATGAACTACTTTCTCCATTAATGTATTAATTGCGTCATTTGTCCCCACATTTTTCTGATATCCGAATTCCATTCCAGTCCTCGTATCAGTGTTCCATTTCCCCTTTTTAAACTGATATTGTATTCCTATTTTTGTTCGTAACTGTGGAGTATAAGAATTGACAGACTATATAGGATGGACGTTAGCTTTTGTAGCTTAGTCACTCCATTAGGTACATTTTCACTTTTCATGAATATTCTCCCAGATTTTTTTACGAGTTTTCGATTTCATCAACTGTGTCCTGAGCCCTGAGTTGAGCAGAAGAGACTACCAGACTCTTGCTAACTAAAAAACTCTTTTTTTTGTGCTTCAGAGTAGCGGTACCCTTTAAAGACAGTCCCTCAAATATTCTCGCGCTTGGTTACTGCTTTATCACCTTCTCTGAACGCTTTTCTAATTAAAACCAAAGTTCTTTTTCCGAGACAGTTACCTTACAAAAACTGAACGCAACCACGCTTTACATGTTTGTCCGTCGCTCTTTATAAATAATTGAATGTATGACACAGGGCAGTATTGTACATTAATTTCAAGCTCAATTTGCGCTGGTTACGCAATAACCTTACTTAATATTAATAACCGCTGCACATGATGAGCATTAAGTTATACTTTCGGCCTCGATTCGGGTTGCGAACAGTAATTAAATTGTTACCATCAGAGCACAATGTCAAAGAAGACAGAAGGTCTACTCCAATGAGCAAACGACAACAGTCACAAGCACACAGTCACGTGATAAACTACTTAATGGATATCTCAAACAAATGACAGTCGCGAGTGCACTGACACTCACTGTACGTGAAGTTTGTCAATTTATGCGTGTAGATCTCGTACAGTAATGACAGTCGCGAGTGCGCTCGAACTCGATGTAAGTAAAGTTTGTTTATGTGGGCGTGGAGATCTGAAACAAATGACAGTTGCAAGTGCGCTTGCACTGGCTGTACGTGAAACTTGTCTATGTGTGCGTGGAGATCTCAAATAAATGACAGCAAGTGCGCTTGTACTCGCTGTACTTCAAGTGTGTCTATGTGAGCGTGGAGATCTCAAACAAATGACAGTCTCGAGTGCACTTGCACTAGCTGTAAGTGAAACTTGTCTATGTGTGCGTGGAGATCTTATAAAAATGACAGTCATGAGTGCACTGGCACTCACTGTACGTGATGTGTCTATGTGTCCGTGCAGATTTAAAAAAAAATGACAGTCGCGAGTGCGCTTGCACTCGTTATACGTGAAGCGTGCTTACGTGTATGTGGAGATTTCAAACAAAAATGACAGTCAAGCACTCTTTTCATAGTCATTTAACTTAAAATCGAATATGTGGTTAACCTAGTATGTTGAAATGAGACTCACTCGTTGACAGACAGGTAGCTAGTGTCCCAGGAGTGGGAAGTTGATAGGTTGATTACGTAACGTATGAAGTGGACCTTCTGTCCTACTTTATGGGATCACTTGGGAATTAATGTGCCAGCACTAAAGTGACGTATAGATAAGTGTACATGATTATTTACTTTGTTTTATTTGTGTGGTGCGATGGAGTTAACATTTTATTAAATTAAGTATAAGTTGGTATCGGTTTATGATATTTTGAAGATAAAAATGTTCACTTATCAGTTAGCGCGGTTATAAATGTTAATGAATCGGTTGACATGAACTGATAATAAATATGTATTTTGTGTCAACTTAATAATTATGTCTCATGTGGAATTGGCTTGAGAAGAAGATTTATCACCACAGTCATAATTAAAAATACAAAAACGAGCTGGTAATAACCACTGCAACTATAACTTTGACTTTGAGACAAAATTGTTACAGAAACTTTATTACATTTACCTACATCATTTATCATGAGATGGTACAGATGCCAGCACATCATCGTATCTCAATCTGTCAAACTGAATAGATTTTCAACCTTATCACAATAGTGGAAGGTTAATACTCAATACTCAATTCTTTATTGCATTCCATATGTCACATAATTAGATGGTAAGAAATAAAAATGGTACAAGATCAAATATGGACCCCGTCGGGCACGCAAAAATATTTGATTTAGAAACTAAAATTTGACAAATTGGGGTAGGTTGACCTGCTGGCATCTGTACATTACCTACGCGAGAACGATGTAACAAGTTAAAAGTGTCTATAGAAAATGTTAAAAACACAAACAAGAATATGTAAATGACTTATTCTTTGTTCCTGTTTTGCACAAATCCAAAGTTGCCGCAAAATTCACGCTCAATAAATTCTTCGATTACTGCCCGCATAGTTCCGTTACACATTGTATTTAATCACGAGATAATTCTCGGATGTTCAGTTCACAACCTTGCAAGGTATCATAAGCTTCCTAAGTTCCACAAAAAGGTTTGAAACACCTGGTTGATGATTAAATCATAATTTCCGATAACGTGTAGGAAGTCAATTCTATTGTTGTTAGGTTTGTTTGATAATGCTCGTGCGACGGAATGTTGTGCAACTATTGAGTTACCAATCAGAAAGATTTAAACTTTACTTTGACTTTACAAAGGTTTACAATAGGCCATTTTACTCAAAAAATTTAATAAATCCGAAAGATAGATTACCAAAAAACATAAGACCAGTATTTTCTCTTTTGTTGCATAAAAAATAAAAAGGATATACAACGATTCTTAAAATCACAAACGTCACTCGGTCAGTATAAGTTCAGAGGCGTTATGACATCACAAGCCGAATTCGAAGCGTTTTATGTGTGTCAAAATTCATTAATTAAAAAAAACAAAAATTAAGTTTTCATTATTTTTGAATACTCTACCTGACGGACCAAACAGATTTCCAATTTATTCAATACTAGCTTCTGCCAGCGACTTCGTACGCGGATCCTGTTGCTTATGCCAGCGGTAACGGGGTCGTCAAAATCGAAGATCTGAAACGTCTGATGTCGTATTCTTAGAACCTCGGAGGGGAAACGATTCCAGACGTTCCAGTTTTCTTACAAAAGTAAGTCAACAGGAAATGCCCATCAGACTAAACAACTCTTGCTAAGACGTGATTCCTATATATGTTATAGTGTAGCTGGGCTCTTGGAGTTCCACATCAAGTGTTCCAGATCTTCAATTTTTATACGACAACAGGGAGTACTCATCAGGCTGAACAACTCTTGCTAAGACTTTATTACTGTATATGTAATAGTGTAGCTGGGCTCTTGGAGTTCCACATCAGGTGTTCCATATCTTCAACTTTATTCTCTCATCAGAAAATGCTCATCACGTGGAACAATTTTTGTTAAGGCGCTATTTTTGTATCTCTTATAGTTTAGCTGATCTATTGTAGTTCTGCATCGGTGTTCAAGTTTCCAAGACAAATTATAGCCTATATGTTGCCCAGACATAATAGCTATGTAACAAAAAAAAACAATCAAATCCGTCCAGTAGTTCCAAAGATAAGCATGCATGGAGTAACTTCTCCCGTTTTCCTAACATTTCCCTTCACTGCTCTGCTCCTATTGATTGTAGCGTGATGATTATCTCAACTCAAAAGGGAAAAATAAAAAACTTTTTGAAAAAAAGGGAACCGACTTCAAAACCAAACACAAAAAACTATAAAATAACTTTTCTTTCGGAAGTCGGTGGCTTTGTTTTTTTTTTATTTCATTGACATAAATGGCCACCGACTTCCGAAAGAAAAGTTATTTTATAGTTTTTTGTGTTTGGTTTTGAAGTCGGTTCCCTTTTTTTCAAAAAGTTTTTTATTTTTCCCTTTTGAGTTGAGATAATCAACAACAAAAATCTTCATAAAATCGGCGTCTTTGAAAATCTACAATCCTATTAAGCAAAACAGATCTATGTAAGCAACTTCACAAGATATCCATTATTGTTATATACTAAAACCTTCCTCAGAATGTAACAAACACTTTTCTGAAATCTGCATCAAAATCGGTTCAGCCAAACGCGAGATAATTGCGGACAAACATGCAATCGTCCCTGAAAATCTACGATCCAAGTAAGCAAAACGGATCCACGCGGGCAACTTCACGGGATATCTATTAGTGTTATATACTAAAACCTTTTCCAGAATGTAATGAACACATTCCTGAAAACTGCCTCAAAATCGGTTCAGCCAAACGCGAGATAATTGCGGACAAACATGCAATCGTCCCTGAAAACCTACGATCCAAGTAAGCAAAACGGATCCACGCGGGCAACGTCACGGGATATCTATTAGTGTTATATACTAAAACCTTCTCCAGAATGTAATGAACACTTTCCTGAAAACTGCATCAAAATCGGTTCAGCCAAACGCGAGATAATTGCGGACAAACATGCAATCGTCCCTGAAAATCTACGATCCAAGTAAGCAAAACGGATCCACGCGGGCAACGTCACGGGATATCTATTAGTGTTATATACTAAAACCTTCTCCAGAATGTAATGAACACTTTCCTGAAAACTGCATCAAAATCCGTTCAGCCAAACGCGAGATAATCGCGGACAAACATACATACATACATACATACATACATACATACATACATACATACATACATACATACATACATACATACATACAGGTCGAACTGAGAACCTACTTTTTTTTTTGAAGTCGGTTAAAAAGTATCCTATAACCAGCCCAGGAGTATGAAAAATAATTGTACCAAGTTTCGTCAAAATCCGTCGAGTAGTTTTTGTTTCTATAACGGTTATACAGACAGACAGACAGACAGACAATAATTTTACTGATTGCATTTTTGGCATCAGTATCGATCCCTAATCACCCCCTGATAGTTATTTTGGAAATATATTTCATGTACAGAATTGACCTCTCTACAGATTTATTATAAGTATAGATTTTAAAATGGCGGCTTGAGTTACCAATAAAAAGTGAAATCTTTACAAATATAAATCAATTTAGTTTTCATTGGTATAATCTTATTACTCTGAGTGTCGTCCTATGTTACTATGTTAGTTTCGGCATTTTACCAAATTTTCTAACAAACAATCCGATTGTTTTTATATCTCAAAGGAATACCAACATGAAAATAATCGACTCTCGGTACATAGGGTCTACTGATTTGACTATTGTGCCTTGGTTTTTTCTTATTTATGATTATTCTTCTTTTTTTTTGTATTATTTAATCTGTATTTTATAGTTATGGCTCAAAATATTTTATGCTTATAATATGCCATATTGCTGCTTTTAGGAAAAGTTACTTTTTGATAAACATGTAGGTAGTTAAAATTTTTGCAAAAGTTCTACTTAACAAAATTTTGGCATTCAAAAAGCACAAAAGATTCGCCAAGCTGCAATCTCCTGGCTGTAGAAATGACAAAATCTCCAAGTAGCCTTAAGGTCCTACTTCCAGAACATTTATTTACTGACAACGATAAAAAACAACTTAAGTTTCATCTCAAACTGGCGTCGCAATAAAAAACAAAATGGCGCGCACTTGCGACGTCAAATGCTTGGCGCTTTATTAGCAATTCCAAAGAATAAGAAAATAGAATAGAAGTGATACATTCTTTACGACCAAGATGCCTCTGAAATAACTATTTATAACTCTCAACTATTGTTCCCGTGCCATTTGTAGAACTTTGACAGTCGTTATTGTTAGAGTCAGATGCTCGAAAGTCTGACAACCAGTCTTACCAAGGAGTATGATATTATCCATCTGGGGTTATGTCGATTCCACTGGAAGCCGAAATAGTTTGAAAAAATCTAGGTCGATGATAAATTGATGACTCTCCCTAGCTTTGCAGGGTAACACCATCACATTCACAACCACAATACTTTTCAATATAAAGCGGTAGATCTGTATTTTTTTTATCGTTCAGATTGTGTTTGAAAATGTGTATTATTAATTAAAGTACTCTTTTCTATAGCCAAGACTTATTCAATTTCGATTCAGGAAACAGGCAGGTGTTGTCTATTTTTTTTTTAGCAAAACACCTTTATTTGGATTATAATATAAAACAAATCAAGGGAAGAATCGATCCGAAGCATGCAGATTCAAAAATAATGTCAGCAACAGAAGAGTCGCCTCTATTCATTTTTATTCGACCCAAAGCAATACTAGGACAGTGCAGTTTTAAATCGCTGTGCACAGGGTTACAAAGGACGGGGCGTTTCTTTTGTACCCGGTGAGAGGTTATTCCAATTTATTGTGCACCCGTGATTGCTTTGTTAGGCGTTAGTCAATGAATAGGAGGATTAAAAACGATTTCAGCTTCGTACCCTTTTGAAAATGGGTCAATTTTTTTTTTTACGCAATTTCTAGATACCTAAAAATTTTTGGTGTTTTTTTGGACTCTATTGGTTTAGGAACATTTTGGTCAAGATACTTTACCGATAACAGACTCAAAAATATTATTAAATAAAACCAGTTTTTCAACTTAATTTACACCTTGATCTTGACCTTATGTCCGTTTCTGTACACCTGAAAACGCATATTATGTAAAGGACATTGCTCGTCGTCCATACATAGTTCGCCTAAGACCCAACAGGGAGGTACATTTACTCTTTGGGTTTTATATAATGTATGTATTCGATTGAACCTAAATTAAAACAACGGACACTTTTGAGAATTCTGAAAAAAACAACAAACTTTTGCATTTTGAGGTTATAATTACGTCAATAAAAACATTCGTGTAGCAATAACTTAGAATTTATTACTGAATGCAAATGTCAAATGTTGTCATCTGTCAATTAATCAACTGTCAGTGTCGATAATAACGCTTGTTTCAAACAGCGCTTTCAATGGAGTTTTTTTGATAAATCGTATTATGGTTCCGCGATATCTTGCGGACTGTTTGTAACTAAAGATCATTATCGTAAATCAAGTGTTGACAATACTGGTGCTTGTTTGTGTCAAACTCTTATTAAGAGTGCTGTTACAAAGACTTGGCTGTATGAGCTATAATGCCTTTGCCTATTAAAAACCTCAAATTGAACCAAAAATTAATAGAACAAACACTGAGAATTATGACGGAAGCTAAAAACGGAAGTGAATACTATTTAAAATGTTTTCGGAATTAAAAAGTGTCCGTTCTATTGCAATATTATGTAATGTATACTATTAAAAGAACTAGTAATTATAGTAAACTAGATGAAAACCCGGCTTCGCTCGGGTGAAACATGACTCATAACTACAGATCTGGTACAAAATGTAGGTAGATATTTCTGTAGTCATCGGTTCTCAAGGAATGGGTATTAAAGGTATGCAAGGCATAGATTCGTATAGCTTCATTCATTGTGTTTAATAAATATAGTACCTAAATAAAAACTGCAGTTTTTCGCCCATTGTTCGCGCCTATTGGCCGGAGATCGTTTGCGACAGTCGCTCCCTTCATACCGCCCTGAGATCGCTCCGGAGCTCTTCCCGCCGCACTAAACTTGTCGAGGCAGCGGGGATTCGCCGTACCAACACAGTTCATGCATGTACCACCATACCAACACTTTTCAGACTCCTAATATCTATTATGAAGAGGAAAGATTAATGTATTTTTGTATGTTTTTTTTAGTGTGTAACATCATCAAATAAGTCCTCCCACCCAGGGCTGTCAGACTCGTACTGACTAAAATCCACGGTGTCCTTCAATAGCCCTTTACATTCAGGGGTCACAGTAATTCGTTGGTCCCGCGACCCTGGCAGGCTTTGGCCCTCTACAGAGGGGCCCCGTCATAATGCTGACTGCAATCTTTGAGGCGCGCGTGGAATACAACGCGCCGTCGAAAAATATTCAAGTGGGATCCAACGGGAATAATTCGTTGGTCCATGGTCGGACAGAGATAGGGCGCAAGAGGTCTCCGCCTATTGCCGTCGTGAGGACACGGCGGTGCTCTGTTGCGCGCGGGGCAGTCCTGCACCGTATGCTCCACCGTGTCTTCCGGCCGATCCTCGCATTGGTGACACCCAGACCTTGCCTCCTTCGTCATCAGACACGGGTACCTCCCGAAAAATCCGTGTCCGGTGAAGACCTGCGTCAAGCGGAAGGTCAGGACGCCGTGACGCCTATCCAGCCACTCATCAAAGAGGAGTCTTACCACCGCGATTGCGGCATGCCCGGAGCTCGGTTGCGACAGTCGCTCCCTCCATACTGCGCGCCGCAGCGAGTAACATAGGCTATAATTATTATATCATGTCCACCCGTGCGAAGCCGGGACTGGAAGCCAGTAAATAATATTTTCATAGGTCCTTTCCTCTCTGAAGCAAGTCGGCCCTTTGACGTGAAGAAGCCGGAGGTAATATCGTTCTCGATCAGAAAGGCATTCGTGGTTGCCACTGTCATCATTGTTTACGGCTACACGTTTGTTTGACACTGACATAAGTTAGGCCAGGTTCACACGGTGACCATTCGATTCGATTTTTCACGTATACGGTTTTACCGTATACGATGCAGTCGTTCACACGGCAACCATTCGATTCGATTTTTTCGGGCCACGCATGCGAGTGCGTACGATTCTCGAATGGGCGAGTCGTGTGAACGACACAACATGAACATAAGCGCCACTGCGAGTCGTATTCGATAAAATCGTTTCGAGACGCGGCGTTCCGGTGACAACTTCGCACGGTATACGGTAAAATATATTTCTCGAACACGGGATTTTCCCGTATGAACGCCGTGTAAACAATTTTTAAGTTTTCACATATATTCTGTTGTCACTCCTCTATTCGATAAAATCGTTTATACGGTATACGGGAAAATAATCGCCGTGAGAACCTGGCCTTACAGTTCATAGTTTTTTTTCTAAATAATATCGCAACGTGTCGAGGAGGTTTAGTACTTAATACACCACATGACACTGGCATGCTAACAGTGCTATCGACTCGGTTGCCAAAAACAAAGAAAATTAAAAAAGCTTCTCAACATGTTACATAGAGTACATTTGTATATGACATGTTATCCGATGTCAAAAATGGCGGCTGCGATCTGTCTGGTCAGAAAATCATTAGAAATGTACAAAATACTCGACAATCCGAATTTTGCGGATATATGTTGTCGACTCGAAATCTTTATTTTTTAATGTTTTATTAATCAGGCAAGCTTTCGATCGAGTCTACCGTAGCCCTGCACGAAATTATTAATATAGATGTTTCATGCGTGTTGGTTCATAGGCCATTTTTTACAATGTCCTAGGTACGATCAATGATCATATTCGATAATTATGCTTCTAGTTAATAAAATTATACAGATGTTCCGCCAATCAATCAGCGCACTGGAAACAATCGTGTGTCGTATAACTCTCTCTGCCAATCTATTGAACTAACAAGAACGTACAAACAATACGTATCGTGAATCTAATCTGGTTTTTATTTGTAACAGTAACTTGACATTCTATAGGTTCGTCGTGGGAGAAAATAAATTATCTAACTAAATGAGACAAAAAGCTTTGATATACTGTTAGGTAGGTATATGTAATATAAATGAGATAAAAATACTACTGTTCTAAAATGAAATAGGATACGCAACGCGTACTTACCTACGTCAGTTCGAAAGGGCAGGCAGAGGCGTAATCTATAAAGGCTTCGACAAACAGCGAGATAACTGTGGCGTATTAATGAAAATTGGTCAAGACACAACACGCTAGCGACTTTTAGCGGGCCGTGTCGGTCGGCGCTAGCGTGTCGTGTTTTGCGTGACGACTTACATGTTTCATAGTAAGAAAGCACGCTTGACACAAACTCAGAGCATTTTATTTAAATTTGACTGTTATAAGCCCTTTTGTGAGAGTCGTGGACAACCGATGGATGCAAGTGGCGAATGGATGCAAGTCTATGTTCAGCAGTGGACGTCTTCCAGGTGATGACGATGAGACACTTTTGAACTGTCAAAAAAAAATGTTGTAATGAGGCTACCTACACGCCCAGTCACAAGGCATAATAACTTGTTAGAGCACTGTAGTTAACATCGTATATCTCTTTAGAGAAAAATGGACAGAAAACTCAAAAACACCACGCTGGCGTTGCGCCACGCCGTACTGTGTTTGGCAAAGCCTTAAGTGACATTTAGCCAGTTTTTTCCAAGCCCTTCGGGCACAAATATGGGTTCTACAATTAAGGCTACTAGAAAAATAATTCTGAAGAAAATATCTACAGTAATTGAAATATACGTTTTATAATACTCTGGCAAAAGGTATCACCATCATCCAGTAGTGGACGGTAATTAGCTGAAGAGAGAGAGAGAGATAGAACTCTCTTTCTATCTGTCTTACTTCAGGTATGTTTCACCATAAACGAATAATTACTTATAAATGACGTGTCCTTTATCTGAATCTTAAGCCTCATTTAGACGATGCAAGAACTCGCACACGAGTTGCTTTATATTGCGGAGTTTATAATACAACGAGTGTGCGTGGGCCATAGTGGCCTTTGGTGGCTTATTCCAACCAGCCCACCTCCCTCCAGAAGTTGATCAGGTTCTTTGGTCTGTGGAGAACATCTGTGTAAGTCCTGGGTGTCCCGAGGGTCTCTGTCCTGATCTGTGTGACACCTGTGCACTCGAAGAGCACATGCGCAACGGTTTCCTCAGTCTCCATGCAAGCCCTGCACAGGGGGCTGTCCGTTATGCCTATTGTGTGGAAGTGTTTGTTTAGGGAGCAGTGTCCCGTTATGGTCCCTGTCAGCAAACGCATGCCGGTCCTGTCCAGGCGTAAAAGACGTCTGGTTAGCCTGCCATCTAAGGATGGCAGAGCTTCCCTGGATTGCCTGCAGCCTGGTGTCGAGGTCCACCATCTCTCTGCTTGTGTGAGGGTGCGCTCCTGCAGCCATCTACGTATCTGGTTGAAGGGGATGGGATTTACAGCGTTTCTTGTATGACAAAATGGAACAGCGCCTCTGGTGTGCGAAGAAGGAACTAATTTTTTCCTTGAAAATTGTCAATTTGAAATTGTCAAAGTTCCAGTTTACTTTACGTCTCAAATACTGAAATCTCGTGCTAAGGGTACAGATTCGCACTCTAGCAGGCGCTTTACATTATTTTTTCATGACAATTTACGTTGTAATACTTTAACTACTCTGTGCGGCCAAATACGTAGAATTCGTATTATGAGCCTCAGAGCTGATTTAAAATAAAAAAACAGTTAATTTTCTCATCATAAAATATGCTTATATCCACCTATTGCGTTACAGAACAAGGTATAATTAAGACATAAGACCAAATAATTCACCACAATCCAACAATATTTTCTACTGATATACCCAAACCGTAAAATACACCTACCACGTTCTTACCTAAAACGACGACCTTGCGCGAAAGCTAATCTAGGTTTATACCCAGGATTTAGGTTCGTAAGCGAATTACTAAATATACGGGTGTAAGATAATTATATTTATGACGAAACGTGATAAAATTGGACTCGATTTTTGGAATAAAATTAGGCGGTGGAGTCTGTTTATAAAGGTAAATTAAGTTGGGAAGTTCGACGTAAAAATAGTATAAGATCTAATTTAATGAGGATTTGTCGTTGAATAAATGTGGTTTTAGTTGGTGCTGCCAGATGTGGTGTAGCCCTTAGATCTAGTGGTCGCAAGCACGACTGCTGATCTGTTTGAGTATTTCCACACGGCATTTTTCAACTGAGTCTGGATTTATGCGTGGTAGATGGCAATTGGCTAGCCCCCTGTTGCTATTTACTTTGTATACCGAACGACTTAACAACTGCATAGATAAACAGTCGCTAGTCTCAAATTGTTGACGAAATACATTTTTACTAACATGTGACGCAATAACAAAGCATCTAAAGTTACGAAAAACAGTGAAGAAATGGTGTCAGGTAAGTACCTTAACATAAAGTTTTATTTGTTTTAGTTTAACAGTAACCTAGTTTCCTTAATTCAACATGCAATGAACACCAAATTGATTTCAAACACCATTTAAATACTTAAAACCTAGCTATCCATTGTCTCATTCACGAACCCATAAAACATCGAGTAGCAACTAATAGACTCCATTAATCGATTTTAAATCGATATAAACTAAACTTTAATCGTAAATTAAGGTGCTGCACACTCGTAAATTCAATCGTAAAAACAAATCGAATCGGGATTTGATGTTCTAAACTGTGATTGGTGGAATTCGTAACGGTTCTGTATTTCGGAAATTCTGCATTTTGAACGTAATGGAATGTAATGTTCCATTTACGTTTCGAATTTTTGTTGAATTATTTTTGGTGGCCATTATTTCCGAACGTGAATTATATGAAAACAAATAGGTCCTCATTATGTTTGACTTTTACAATTACTGTTAGGGGCAGGCGAACTCAGCGGGGCCGTGCCTCCTAACCTTGAAGAACTGTATAGGATGATCGTGTCCAGGGCAGCAAATGAAAGACTCGGTTGAAGAAAATCTGCATGTGCGGAGCGAAGGCGGAGGTGTATAGTGGCGTCTTGACTTGGCCGTGGTCGTCAGTGGAGTGTTGTTTTTGTGTAAATACGTGCTATATTTATAGCCGGCGACAGTGGCGCCGGCAATCGTGGGCGGCGGAAGGCCTTAAATTTCTCAGCCAATCAGAGAGCTTGTGCACGCCTGGGCGTGTGTGTGTCATTCTGTGATGTGTACCTCATGCAGTTGCTTTATTTACATCATAACAAAGTACATGGTTTTCTTATCATGTAGCTTATCTCTAATACACGTTATTTACATAATAAAAGAGTTAAAAAAGGTAAGTAAAAGGGGTAAATACAGGCAAAATAAAAACTTAAATAACTACATAGAGAAAATATCACGTAAACAATCATAAACATGTAAAAGAACTTATTTTCTATGTATATCCTAACTTAAGACTAAGCTGTTATTTACAATTACGTTGTTAATGTTTTAACCAATTTTATAATGTACATTTTTAGTTTTAATTGGTAAACAAAGTTTTAATTACCACCTTGTTTACTCGCAGTTCAACACTCATAATTAATAAATACCAATAATAATGAACAAATATCAACAATCATTGATTTTAAAATACTGTCAGTTAGTACAGATTGCGAACTTTACACATTACCGAAAGTTAATTTAAAAAACTAATATGCGTGTTGCTACATTAAAATCGTTAAACACATTCATGAGTGGCAATTATTTGGCTCAGATGGCACGAATTAAAATAATAAAACCTTTTACAATTTGAACTTCAAAAAGAGAACTTTCGGGAAAATTTTCACGCTGGCAACTCTTAACACGGCATTACTAAGGCCATGCGCTCAATGAAAGAGAGAAGGAGAAGAAAAAAAAACAATATTTTTCAAGTCAACGATTCTTTTAATTCATCCGAGTCCCCAAAGTTTCGCTCATAAAGCTTTCAAGGCATTTGATTAAGCCTCTCAGAGGGTTGGATAAACAAGAAATGAGAAAACTTTTGTAAACAAGGTACAAATTACTTGAGCAGTGGACATTTGAAGAAACAAAGGGCAACACTGAAGTTATAATTGACGCTTTTGAAATTTCATTTTGTTATGACGAAGAAGTTATGAGGTATCTTCTTCTATTTTCGCGAGGTTCCGGCTTATTGTCTATTCGATTTGGGTAAAGCTTTCATTGGTCATAAGCTGAGTGACAAAACTTTATTCTTGGTATTGATTCCGGGTCTGGCCTTCCAAGTGTTATGAAAGTAAGTATAGACGTTATCCCCATTTGTTTTAGCGTGGTAAAATCATCAAATGACTCCTCCTACCCAGGGCAGAGCGGGAGGGACTGTCAGACTCGTACTGACTAAAATCCACGGTGTCTTCAATAGCCCTTTACGTTCCGGGGTCACGGTAATTAGTGAGTCCCGCGACCCCGGCAGGCTTTGGCCCTTTAATAGCCCCCGTCATAGACGATAAACCCTTAAATAAATTTTGGGGTACGTGGGACTTACTTCTTGGCGGTCCACCCCAGGCAACGGCTCCATAGGCTACTTGTAACCTGCGGTGACTGACGGCAGAGCGATCCCAGGGCCGGTAATAGGTCTCACCAAGGCCGCTATACTGTGTTCCGTTGGTGCGAAGGAGTTCCAGTTGCGTCTGGGTGAGCAAGCTCCATCAAAGGCCTCATCTTTTCTCCTGCCAAGAGCAATCACTTTATAAAAAAATAAAAATTGTCGAGTACAATGGTAGAAAAAAAAATTGTCGGTTAAACCTACACCTATATAATTATAAGCCTCTACCGCTTAATAAAATTTTCTAGCAACAATATGTCGCCAAACAAGTCCAAAACATTATAATATATTAACTAATTAGAACACGTCCTTTACAAATTTAGAAGTCCCAACTAAGTTTAGAAAATAAACCTAGTTTAGAACCTACAAAGGTTCGTGTAGGAATTTGTTTATTCAGACTTAAAGCCGAGATAAAGTTTTTGTCATACTTAAACCAACGAAAGGTTATAGACTAAATAGATCATAATTATTTCAAATTCTAACAAAAAGCCAAGATTGTATTTAAGAGGGCAAAACTACGCAAGTCAAACGGGATAGATTTATTGCTATAGTTGGTGCCAGTTAAGATGGCAATAGCGGTCATTGACCTTTACCTAATAAGTCCTCGTATAATGACATAAGATCAGAATTAGCATTTTTCTGTGAAATTATAGTGTTTACTTGTGAGTCTTAAATATAAAAATAATATAAAATCTTAGTTATAGGTGAAATATTTTTACCATTTTGATATCTTATGAATTAAAAGATACTTACCTCCTTACAATATACTTACCAATTTATTCGGTATTTTATAAAAATGCTAATTCTGAGCTTATGTCATTATACGAGGACTTATTAGGTAGGGGTCAATGTCCGCTATTGCCATCTTAACTGGCACCAACTATATACATTATACGAAGTCACACAGCCTCGTATGAAATTCGTTGATGTTGACTCTAATCACGCCCACTCAATGAGTTGACTTACAAATGCATTTATTTTGACGTAGACTCGTTTTGTAATAAGGCGGAGTCGTTGTTGCGGACCAGAGCTGCCCGATCACGAGTCATAATACTCATAATGGTGCTCACCGCTTCTCCGCGCGGCACACCGCCATACTACTGCGCAGCTTCCACCTGTCCACGTGGACGAGACCAACGTCACACATGCACGTATGAAATTCGTTGATGCCCGGTATACTACCCGACTACGGAGAATAATGGCACTCACCGCTTCTTCACGTGGCACACCGCCAACAATATCTGCTGCGCCGCTTTCACCCTTCCGCGCGGACGGGTGGATCTCACCTGTCCCCGCGGTGCGTCGCAAATACATCTGTTTCACCGGAGCCGTCCAACCGCGCGGTTGAACGGTGCCGTGTGAAAATAAGTATAGGCCCAGTTTTTCCCATCGAACGTGAATCTACTTATTTTGTAATAAAATGGAAAATCTATTACAGAAAAACAGATTGTGTTGGGTTGAAGGCGTCTGTACCTAAATTCTGTCAAAATACGTAAACTATAATAAAATTATGTAAATGTAAAATAACTTCTAACTACAAATAGTTTTATTTAAAACTAGCTTCTGCCCGCGACTTCGTACGCGGATCCTGTTGCTTATGCCAGCAGTCGGGGTCGTCAAAATCGAAGATCTGAAACGTCTGATGTCGAATTCTAGGAGCCTGGGGACGGGAAAACAACGGGATGCGCGAGACGATTCCAGACGTTCCAGATCTTTCATTTTTGTAAGACAACAGGAAATGCCCATCAGACTAAACAACTCTTGCTAAGACGTCATTGCTGTATATATTATAGTGTACCTGTGCTCTTGGAGTTCCGCATCAGGTGTTCCAGATCTCAATTTTCATACGTCAACAGAGAATGCTCATTAGGCTGGACAACTCTTGCTAAGACGTCATTCCTATAGTATATGTTATAAAGTAGCTGGGCTGTTGGAGTTCCACATCAGGTGTACCAGATCTTCAATTTTTATACGACAACAGAGGCTGCTCATCAGGCTCAACAACTCTTGCTAAGACGTCTTTATTGTCTATGTTATAGTGTATCTAGGCTCTTGGAGTTCCACATCAGGTGTTCCAGATCTCAATTTTCATACGTCAACAGAGAGTGCTCATTAGGCTGGACCACTCTTGCTAAGACGTCATTTCTATATAAATGTTATAAAGTAGCTGGGCTGTTGGAGTTCCACATCAGGTGTACCAGATCTTCAATTTTTATACGACAACAGAGGTTGCTCATCAGGCTCAACAACTCTTGCTAAGACGTCTTTACTGGGCATGCGGGCAGCGAGTAAAGGGCAACTCGCTGCCCGACCAAGGACCATGCCCGGGTCGACGGCGCGTTGTGTCCCACGCGCGCCTCAAAGAGCGTCAGCATAATGACGGGGCCCCCCTCTCAGAGGGCCAAAGCCTGCCGGGGTCGCGGGATTATTTCCTTACCGTGACCCCGGAACAGAAAGGGCTATTGAAGGACACCGTGGATTTTAGTCAGTAGAAGTCTGACAGTCCCTCCCGCCCTGCCCGGGGTTGGAGGACTCATTTGATGATTTTACCACGCTAAAAAAAAAAATTGACGTCTTTACTGTATATGTTATGGTGTAGCTAGGCACTTGGAGTTCCACATCAGGTGTTCCAGTTCTTTAATTTTTATACGACAACAGAGAGTGCTCATCAGGCTGAACAACTCTTGCTAAGACTTCTTTACTGTATATGTTATAGTGTAGCTGGGCTCTTGAAGTTCCACATCAGGTGTTCCAGATCTTCAATTTTTATACGTTGACAGAGAGTACTCATCAGGCTGAATAACTCTTGCTAAGACGTCATTCACTTATATGTTACAGTGTAGCTGGGCTCTTGGAGTTCCACATCAGGTGTTCCAGTTCTTCAAATTTTTATACTGCAATAGAGAGTGCTTATCAGGCGGAACAACTCTTGCTAAGACGTCGTTCCTGTATATGTCATAGTGTAGCTGGGCTCTTGGTCTTCCACATCAAGTGTCCAGGATCTTCAAATTTATTCTCTCAGCAGAAAATGCTCATCACGTGGAACAATTTTTGCTATGGCACCATTTCTGTATCTCTTATAGTTAAGCAGGTCTGTTGCGGTTCTGCATCAGGTGTTCAAGTTTCCAAGATAAATTATAGCCTATATGTTAACCGGACTTAATACCTATACAACAAAAAATCATTCAAATCCGTTCAGTAGTTCCGAAGATTAGCGTGCACAAACACACAGACAAACAGACAAACAGACAAACAGACAAACAGACAAACCGACAAACAGACAAACAGACAAAAAAAAAATTAACTACATTTTCGGGTTCGGCATCGATAAAATAACAACCCCTGCTACTTTTTTTTGTATATTTCCATTGTACAGACACCACTTTTCTACAAATTTATTATATGTATAGATAATAATGTCCTCTAAAACTCAATTAAATCAATTCCAACCGAACACCGTTGCAATTGCATTTCCAAATCGCACTTCCCTCCTTCACCCAACTTAGTAATTGAATCGAACACTTGTAGCGAACACCAGACTATTGAGGCGACAACCAATAAATTAAAAGAACCCATTTAAATAATCCCAGCATCCTACTGGAGTGAGAAAATGGAAATCTTACTAGAATCAGTACAAAATAATGGCTAGATAAAGCAAATCTACGAGGCTGCTTTCATAGATGGCTCTATGGAATTTATAGATTTGAATTATTTTGTTCTAGATAGTGATTCTATTTTATTTTATTTATAATAGACTAGCTTTTACCCGTGGTTTTGATTGGCAGTGTGTTAATACAGGTATGCTACTTCTACGGCAATACAGGTTCCATCTGAACCCGTTTTTACGTGAAAGCGTATAGAACAACCATTTTAGCAAACTTTCGCAAATACTAGCTATATAATAAGCCACCTTGTGCTTTTGGGCCGCCGTAATAATGACCCTTCGAGAGATTTTAATCATCATCTGCCTAGCCTTTTCCCAATTATATTGGGGTCGGCTTCCAGTCGAACCAGATGCAGCTGAATATCAGTATTTTACATGGAGCGACTGTCTATCGAACCTCCACAACCCAGTAACTGGGTAATACGATAGCCCATGGTAAGACTGGTTGTCAGACTTTCGAGCTTCCGACTGTTATTAACGACTGTCAAAGATTAACAAATTTTAATGACTGCCGGGACCAACGGCTTTACGTGCTTTCCGAGGCACGGAGCAAACTCGTTATAACACACGGTCACCCATCCACAGACCAACCTTGGCAAGCACGGCTTCACCCGGAAGATGCGCCGTGATGTGGCCTGTTGCATAGTAATTGATCACGGCAAAAACATTTAATAGACCATCGACTTCAAAGGTTAGAATAAATGATTTAATAATTCACCTCATCAGAAATCATAACAAGATCCTTGTCAACAATAAATCTTTCAAGAAATCCCGGGAATGCCCGGGATTTATGATAGTTGTCAGTAATTTTATCAGGCAACGTCTGCTGCTAAGACAATAACATCTCAGAAATCTGTGCAAAGACTCTTGAATCCCGGAAATGTCTGTAAATCCGGAACACGGGAACATCCCGGGATTCTTGGATGTCTGGAGCTGCAACGGAGTGCACTTGCTGCAATAAACACAAACAACATTGATTACTGCGTTCACACTATGGGATCGATGTATGCTAGATGGAACAAGTTTTTGTTTACTACCGAGCCTAGCAATAATTTGTAAAAAAATCTGCAGCATCATCATCATTTACTATTTCTTTACATTTATGCGGCAGTCTCCGGAACTAAGTATATTTCCATTTTTTATATTTATTTTAGGGAGATCGCAAGCGTGATGTTACACATGCTCATACTTTTGGCTACGTGGATATTTGTGTTAAAAAGAACTCACTGTCAGTGCTATTAAATAATTAGGTACCTTTATGACGAGTTGATTCTTTACCAAAAAAAACACCATTTTTTCAAATCGAAATAAAAAAGAAAATCCAATTAAAATCACCCACGACACCATGCAGCAAAAGATAACGCGCCTACATATAGAAAAAGCCAGCAATTGACCGTAAATCACGGAAATGTCATTGAATTCGAAATACCTACCTGTGAACGGCGACGCGGGAAGCTGCAGTGAGTGCAGCTATAGTAAATACAAACGACATTGATTACAACGTTCACACTGACGATGGGACTGGTTTATGTGAGATGTGAGCAAGAAAAATATAAAAAGGGCTAACATTGAGGAAGGATACTAACATTAGGGGGTCCCTAATGCGCTAATGTGGCATACTACTTAACTTATTAACTATGATCCAGTCACAAACCGTCACCGGCATACGGGCCACAAAACGCCGCCACACGCCACTCGCGCGATTCCGCAACTCTCTCTCTCTCTTACCTCAGTAATGCATTGGTTAAAAAAGTAGCGGACAAAGACTGCAAGTGTCGACCACCGGCCATAAATGGCTGTCGCGTGCTTCAGCTACCTCTGTAGCCGCGTCTAGCTTCTCGTGGCGGCGTTTGTGGCTGTCGCGAGTAGCTCGTGTGCGGCAACACTTAGTGAACAGTATATTGCCGTTTGTAAATAGTGAAATAAATTGTCAACAAACGATATTCAACATTATTCAATGATGGTTAGAAGAAAAGATATTAAGAGAAAAAGAAAAGAAAATTTCCTGGTGGCTCGAGGCATTTTCTAAACAATTCCTACAATCATGATCATCTCACACCAACATTTTATATTCTGGTTAAGCTCACTCTATCGCAGATTTCTCACACTTAGTAGAGTCTTGTTACTTGAAATAAACGATAATTATTATTATTTGTCTCTGTCACCTCTGAGACTTCATTCAAGAGCAAACCTTCTAAAAAAAAACAAGAATATTGCCCTTTAAACTGGATTCTTTTAAAATTATTAAACAAAAAATGTTTTATAATATTTAAACACACTAACAACAATGCTCCTTATTACAAATCCGGGAATTACCTCAATATTGCTGACATATCCTTATATCGACGATAGAAATAAAATACGACTTTAGCGACATTTTAAAGCCGCTTACGTTGCGCATCGTTGGAAATTTCAACCTCCTGTGTCTATAAATAGCTCACTCTCTCATAACACCGTCCACCTCTACACAAACAGGGAGGCATCGTCCTACAAATATTAATTGTATTTAAACCAAACGCAAATATACGGAGCGGAAAGCATTATTTGGTGTTCCGATCGATTCTGTTGGAAATGAATTTTACTATAAATGGTGGGAGGACACCCACACATAGACACCCTGTATATTTATGTGTTTATTTATGTGTTTTATTGTAGTTTGCTAACTACCAAACTTCTACTAGATATAATATACATAAATAGATTCTGGTTTTTAGATAGACAATTTGTGGTGACAGTTTGTATGTGTTATTATGGTAATGAATTCTGTTCTATTTTTCCAACTTTTGGGTGTTTTTTTTCCACATGTTTACATTATATTAAAAAATAAAAGGATGTAGCTGGTGAAAGCTGGATAGATGAAAGAGTGGAAGCATTGCTGTGTTTTCTGCACCTCGTCGTGGAAGAGGATTTTTGGCCGAAGAATGTGGTAACTGGTATTCCGTCGCTTCCGCGGACAACTGCCACCAGAACGCACAATCACGTAGAGCCAAATGAAGTGAAGTTTTTACTAACTTATGTTAAGTTTCTATATACTAACACGTAATTTTTATAAATTACAATGTATGTTAGTTTGTAAGGTATTCTATGGGCCAGAGCAGCCTGAAAATAAATAAATAAATACAGAAATACCGCGTTACAATTTTTTTTACCTCCATTTACATTTTCAAATAAAACACAAAATGTAATATATATTTTAATTACATTGTATGTCACAAAAAAAAAACAATAGTGCCAACAACACCCTTTAAAATATAAAAAAAGGTATAAAAATGGAAGCGAAACAACGCACAAAGCGTTGAACTCAAACAAAATTACATAACACACATTAAAACGGTCCAATTCAACCTCCCGGTCCAATTTACACACAGGTTCAATTAAGACCTGCCGAACGCGCAAAAATAACCTGAACTTTTCAAATATGATCCGTGGAAATACCTTGAAAGTAATACGTGGACGTAGGACATCCCAGTTTTATCTGTCGTCCATTTTGTCCCACCTGACCGTAAAAAATAATTGAATGGCGCAGAAAACGGTCGGTAATGCCTTTTACGTTCGTGAAGGTTATAGTTAGGTCTTGGAATTGGGTCTACTGTTTCAATTAGATTCAGTGGGAACTGATTCTGTTATGAGATAGGATATATGTACATTGTACAGGTGTGTTTGGTTAGTATGGTATTTTGGGACCAAGGTTATCTGGATGGGGGTTGGAAGATAAAGTTCGGTATCAGTTGCTGTTTTACTAAATTATAATATTATTTGTGGGAGTTGGTACTGTAATTTTGCCTCAGGAAAAACTAAACTCGCTGTAATTTTGGTGGACTTCCCAAATCAACACGTGGAAATCAATCTAATTGGAACGAAAATAAAAAAAAAACATTGTAGTCTGAACAGATTTTTCAGAGCTAGAACCCAATAGCAACCAAAACAAACATAGAGATCACCATAATTTGAAAGTGATATAAAGTAGGTAAGACAAAATTGATTTGATCAAAGCCACAAGTTACGTCCATTTAACTAGTAACAAAAGAGATACGAATTGTTAAGAGATGTTAAAGATTTAAGATTACACACCATAAATAGAAGAATAACTTGTACCATTTAGAACAGCATCTTGATAATTCAAGAATGAAAAAAACAATCACAAAGAAAACTCATTAACAGTTGTAGCAAAAAATCTACTTAAACACTTTTCAAACTAACACGAATCAGAGATTTGTAAGAATAAGAACGCCAAAGACTAAATGGAACTAGAACTCCACAAGTTGATAAGTTCTCGGTAATAACAGTAGTATTAAGTTTTTATCGTTGAATTCGAAGTTCAGACGGTAGTTAAAGACGAACTTACAGGCTTGATATTATATTATTGGGTGAAGGATAAGTTAGAGAAGGTAGCGGTAAAGATGATGTACGAAATTATGTGACTCTTTCCACTTATTCCCTTCATCACTTGCACAACTTACTCGCTCCATAGATCCACTATATAGCTAAACTGACGCTCACCTTAGGTTTTGGAGCCATAAAGATGGGCCACAGCAGCTGGGTAGCCGTAAGAGGAAGATGCGCACATGGCTACACCACTCCGGACCATCGCATCCGTAGCTCGCGTCCATATGACGCATCCACAGCACGTATCCGTCCATGTAAAAACTTAGAAAGCGTTAAAACTGAATGTGATTGGTGGATATCAGATGCATCCATCTGATATCAACATAAATCTACTCTTGGTGGAAAAGCACCCTTAGTGTTAGAAGTATTTAAGAATGCATGGTGAAAGAGAGAATTTGACAAAGATTAAGGACTATCATCATCAGCCTAGCCTTTTCCCAACTATGTTCGGCCGGCTATTTCAGGACCGAGTCTTAATCCCAGAAATCTTACACCTCAATCCACACCCAAGTAATATAGTAGACGCAAAACACGCAATAGGCCCCGTCAGTCCACAATTACCTCGGCTTACAAGGAAAGTCACTCCGCCAAATTTCCTCTAGCCGACATTCCCCTCAATTAGCCCGTTTTAATAGCAAATTATGGGCAAACATGGACCCGGCTCCCGTCTTGTTTAGTTGACACATATTTTTATAAGAGAATTGGGGCAGGGGATTGTCGGTCACTCCCTGTAGTCCCTTATCCGGGAGCTTTGCATATAGTTGTTTTGGGGTATTGTTGATCTTTCAGGGGATGGTTTAGGGGTAAGAAATGAGTCATTTTGAACGTAGATATGCGAAATAGTCAATCTTTGTCGACCTTTGATGTGTTTGCTAAGTTTGGTCTATGAATGGGTGATGAACTTCGATTACGTATACCTATTGCAAGTTTCCTTCATGTCTATGAAAGTATTTTTAAACTGTCGTTTATTGTAGTATGCGGCCATGCATGGTGAAAACGTCAATTAAATCCATCTCTCAACAATCACTTGAAAATTTCGTTTAGAAAAAATTACTTTCTCCAAATTTTATTATTTATTAGAATAAGTGCAAAAACATGAAACCAAAAAAAACATATTTTATAAAACGATCCATTCGTATAAGATACGATTCTTATTAAAATATGTAACGTGGCAATAATTTACCTTTAATGCAGTTAAAATAAATGAATTCTACTTACACAGCAAAGTGGCGTAAGCTCAATTTTGTCATTTGGGAAACTGATTGCTACAACCAAATTCAATGCGGACTAGATCTATTTTGGGGCTACATAGCGCTGTGCAAATCCAAACCTAATCTAAATGGAATTAATTTACTAAATGCCTTCAAATTGGTTTATTCCAAAACATTTTGTTCGGAATTAAATGAATTGAACAGAAATCAAATTAATTGATTCGAACGATTGAAACAAAATCCTATCGCGAATTTTGTAAGTACTTTGTACCTCTTCAATCTGAAACCTGTTATTTTAAGAAAGAATTGTTTAAGTATTTGATTTGTATTTGAAAGTCTCTTTGTTGAGGATTTATAATGGCGTAATATAATTTACGTCGTATTTCGATTTAGACAGTTAGGTACTGTCTCTTATAGTTTGACTTTTGTGCGGTGATTAGGGGAATGCATAACGTTAAGCAATAGCACCGAAAAGTAAAAATATTTCATTCTGTCATTGTATCTTTTCTTCCGTCGAAAAAAGCCGTATCTACAATGCCATGTTACGCGTGCAGGACCAACGGCTTTACGTGAATAGATTCTTACCAATAAGTTTTTAATTTTATTTGTTTTATTTTTTTAACATACAATGGTTATTTAATTAATTAAACCTAAATATTTAACAAACAAAAAAAAAAAAAACTGTACATAAAACCAATACGTAAATTACACTATTGCAGAGCATCGAAAAATTCATCCTCAACGCTGTCAGCTGGTAATGTGCCCAAGAGACTGGCGGCGTTGCCTCTTTGAATGGCTATGCTTAGCCTCTGACCAAGGTAAAAGCCAGCTCTTGGGTCACGGGAAGCGTCAACAAGTCTTTTCGAAATTTCTTTGAAGAGGCTGTGAGCACTCGGACCCCATGGCCCTATAGTTTCAACCCCAAACGGCTCAAAGTTGAATAAAAAACTTCATGTAATCTGCGTTTTTTGTAGCAGTAACAACTTTAGATCTTAAATAAGGCAATGTCATGTCTCTTTTAATACTTTTTTCTCTTTTTTACCGGGTGTCTAGAATTCTTTCCAATTTATTTGAAAGTGGGAAATGTTCGGTGCAATCTTGATTTTGCTAACGTTTCAGTTAGAGATAATTAAGAGACATTTAACGGATTTTATCTTTGAATTTTGTGTGACAGTTTTGATGTGACTTAAATCTTCGTCTTATAATGAAGAGGACGATCAGTCAGTGATATTTTTTCAGTGATGAATAGTCAAAATTGTGTTGAATGAACAAAGGCTTCTGTCACCATTATGTCATTCCTGAGGCCCTATCACCTTTTCCAGTTTTGGTGACGAAAACTGAAACGTTGACGATGGTTTGATGGATTAAAATAATTCCTCGTTTGTACACTACAGGTGCTTTTTCATACAATAAACGTAGTAAATACTTCAAGAAAGCTGTAAATAAAATACAGACAGCTCGCGATAAGACCTCTGTTGAAAGTCGTTGTAGGAATGTGAAACATTTTGACTATATTTGTCACTCTATAAAGATTGTTAATAAAATAAAGAAGTATCTACGTCTCGAAATGCTTTTTTTAACACTGCTTAAATATTCTTAACCTAAATCAAGTTCAAGCAATTAATAAAACTTTTAAATTCTCCGATTTCAGTAAAAATACCTGCCTGCAAATTTTCACGAGAGAATGCTAAAGCTATTGTCAAACAGACAGGCGTGCGTGACAAACGCGAAGCGAGGCGTTTTTGTTTGTAATGTATGCAATTGTTTGAAGCCCGTCACATAGACTATCGGATCGCTTTCGCTTTTTGTGTGATCGGATTCAAACAACTGCATACATTACAAACAAAAACGCCTCGCTTCGCGTTCGTCACGGCTGTCTGTTTGACAATAGCTTAACTGAATAGCTGTGAGTTTTTCGTTTGTTAAGCTTTCATGGACAGATTCCATCCGAACTGGAAGGAGGACACTCAGTATCGCGAAATATGAAAGCAGTGGAGGGAGGCCTTTTCCCAGGAGTGGTACAGAACAGGCTAATTAAAAAAAAGCTTTCATGCCTTATGGGGGATGCTCCAACCAGCCCGCGAAATTCATTTTTTTTTACGTTTTTTGCAATTTGCTTTTTCTAACTACGATGCACCTTTTCTATGTGAGAGCGGATGGAGCGAATTTTTTGATAATTTTTATATTTCAAATTATACTTGTTATTACCGCAACACATATTATATTTATAAAGTTACAACATGTCACTGGCCTGCAAATTGCAAAAAACGTTAAAAAAATTGAATTTCGCGGGCTACATCGAAGCAATCACCTTAACCGCTTATTGAGAGGCCAGCCTCGGGCAAAAATTTTAGTATGAATTGAAATCAAAATGACATAGACAATGATATATAAACTATAGATACGTTGTCCGCACTCTAAAATGGCAACAAAAAATGAAGCCAATTGGCCACATTGCGCTTAGTTGCGTCTCCTTCCCGCCGTACGGTGTCATATTTTCTTTCTCTTTCTTCACGCGTGTATGTAGTTCATGTAGTTCTAGTATTGTCGCCGTTTTTAAGCGCCGCGATGTTCGTTCATGACGTGTCTATATATATATAATACGTCGTTGGACATAGACAACACCAAGATAACTTTTGGACATACGGCATAAGGACGTCTGCGTCGAAAACTCGGTTTTACTTCTTCAGTGTGACATTAAATAACCTGAGCTAGCAAGTCCAACAACTGCAAGAATAACTAAAACTTTTCAACAACAGCAAATCACATCTCCAATTTATTTTTAATAAGCGACTGCGTCCGAGGGAATGTAAAGCAAACTTACTGTTGGCAACTTCTTTTATTTCTTATTCAACCGAGTCGGCCGCCGTTTCCCAAGAGAATTAATATTTGTTTTATGAAATTATAAAAATGCAGTACGTACTGTGATATTATAATCATCATCAGCCTATAATGTTCCCACTGCTGGGACACAGGCCTCCTCTCTGTGAGAGGGAATGGGCCAAAATCCACCACGTGGGCCCGGTGCGGGTTGGCAACTGTCACATGTCTTCGAATTTTTGGTTCTAGGACATGCCGGTTTCCTCATGATGTTTTCCTTCACCGTTTTGAGAGCCGTGGTGATGAAATTAATTACACAAAGTAATGCGCCTGGCGGGGTTCGAACCCACGACCTACAACTCGTAAGTCGGGACCGATACCACTGGGCCACCACTGCTCTGTGATATACAACGTGTAACGTTAATAGCGCAAAATCTCTCGTGGGGTAACTCAGCCCATGTTACTGAACAATGTTTGTTCTAAAACTTTTGGAAAAAAAAAATCTCATTTATTTTTGTATGAAAAACCATTTTTTCTTCCAAAAGTCACAACGATGAACAAACATTGTTCAGTAACATGGGCTGAGTTACCCCACGAGAGGTTTTGCGCTATTAACGTTACACGTTGTATACAATAACAATAACCAAAACGATCGTACGACAAAAAGCCTCTCAGTGTGAAGTGAAAACAGACGCGCGAATGCGCAACCATCGTCGTTCAATTGATCACGCAATAATATCACAAAAAAAAGCAGCGCCAGCTTATGCTGCTGACTGTAATTACAATTAGCTTGACCTGTTTCTGCCGTCAAACAGAGAGGCTGTGTTCTAGTTTGCATAGGTATATCTTCAGCTTTATTTTGGAATTGCAATTCATTTGCAATATCTCTGGTATAAGTCAATTATTAGTCAACTAAAGCAACTACTAATACTTTCATAAAATACCAAGACATTTACTTCACGATATTAAATGTTATTTATTTTTTGTTTACCTACCTTTATTATATTTCGTCGCTTCATTCTTCAGATACAAATTACCATGTAGTGCCTTTATTCTACAAGGCTCTATTCGCACGTTTAAAGATCGACTTTTAGTCGATTGTCATATTTTTTTTTTTATACCACACTACCGCCGCGTCGCGTGATGTCTGTTCTGTGAACTTCATTCCTTTTTCTTGCGAGGCATCGTTCGCACGTACCGTATCTAGTGCTCACCAAGCGTTATAATGCCAAAAAGAAATCAAGAAAGAATTGAGCGGTATCACCGAAAAATTCGAAAATTGGAACATCAACAAAGAAAATACAATAGAATTATTTATTCTTCATCGGACGACTCCGATCAAAATACAGGTTAGTAAATCATTATTTATTAAGTGATTTGTGGGTTGGTCACATATTGCCGAGAGATTATAATCTCTAAATTTGTAATGCCTGGAGGTTGACCGTGTGTCATCACGAAGGTAACTCGCTATACCTAGAGGTTAACCGCGTGTTAGCACAAAGGTAATCGTAATTGTCTAAAGGACGATTATGTTAAAACAACTTAAATGCCTGGAGGTGGATTGTATATCCTCACGAAGGTTAATAAGTGTCGCTTTAGCGTCGTAATACTCGTATTACCAGAGAAATTAAGAGTGTTAATGCAACAAAAAAAAAAAAATATATATATATACCTCTACCCTCAATTTTTTAACTTTTCTTATATTATTGTTTTAGACGACGCGCGTCGAAATGACGCCGATCCAGACGCTATAGAGCTAATAGATCAGACTGGCAATGACATATCACCCGATGAGGAGATCAAACCTAATGGTGAACGGGAACCAACTCCAGTACCGGAATTGGATCCTACCATTCTTTCTGCCTTAGGTGAGACCACGGCGGAGACGCCAATGTTTGGCCCTAAGATTCACGAAAACTTATCGCGGCTTTGGCTACCTATTCTCCGCAAAGGGATGAATAAGGAGACTAAGGAGAGGCTTCAAAAGGAGTACCTCGTTCCGGAGAATTGCCCATTATTACAAGCGCCTAAATTAAACCCGGAAATTTCGGCCGCAGTAAATGAAGGTACCCGTGTTCGTGACAAAAGAGTAGAAGTAGGCTATTAAATTCTTAAGCGACAGTTGTCGCTTACTGTGCGATCTGCATTTCGAAGAGACAGAGGCGAGAAAGAAGTTCGTCACTCCGGGTTTGGATAAATCCTTTTTAAATATCATGCAAGATAGTGATCGTGATGAATTGCTTTTTGGAAGCAAACTTTCTGAAAAGATAAAGGCCACGAAAGTTATCGAAAAACATGGTTTGCAAATCAAGAAGCCCGTACCGACTTCAAAAACACCAACTTCATACCAACCAACTTCGAACCGGCAGCGCTCCCAGGGAAACTGGGGAGGCCCTCCTCGCTTCTCGTCGAACAGAGGGGGGAGGGGAGGGCCAAGGAGGACTGCACCAGCACCTCGCAAGCCCCAGACAGGCGCAGCTCAACCGAAGACAACTGCCCAGAGCAAACAGCGTGCAGCAGCTCAGCAATAGAGGTACATGCTGGGAGAATCCAGCATTTTTATAATTGTTGGCGTAAAATTACTGGAAACCCATTAATTCTTAAGTGGGTATCTGAAGGATACTCCATTCCATTTTCAAAAGAAGTGACACAGGTATCAGCCATACCTAATTATGTATCCCCGAGCGACCAACCGCATATGTCACAAGCTATCAACAAATTGTTAGACTTAGGAGCTATATCCCCTTGTCATAGATCCAAAAATGATTTTATTTCCAAAATATTCCTAACGCCTAAACCTAGTGGAGGGAAAAGGTTTATTTTAAATTTAAAAGCTTTAAATAAGTTTGTTTCCACTGCTCATTTTAAAATGGAAGACCATAGGACTGCAGCTAAACTTTTACCTAAAGAAGGTTTCATGGCAATTATTGACATATAGGAAGCATATCTTTTAGTCCCTATTTGCAAAGAACATCGTAAATACTTACGTTTCCAGTTTGATCGAACCTACGAGTTCAATGCAATGCCATATGGTTTATCTGTTGCTCCTAGGGTTTTCACGAAGTTAATGAAAGAGGTTATTAACCATCTAAGATACAGGGGTTTTAGATCAGTAATATTTCTCGATGACATTTTTTGCATCGGTAATACTTATGATGAATGCCGTGACAACGTTAATGAAACAATAACATTGCTCAAGTGTTTAGGCTTTGTCATTAATTTAAAAAAAAGTTGTCTCGAACCGCGACAAATTTGTAAATTTTTAGGATTCATATTTAATAGCGTCGATATGTCTCTAGGCCTGCCAGATGACAAAAGAACAGGGATTATGCAATTGGTCACTAAGTTTTCTTCTTTTCCTAAGTGTTCCATTAGGGAACTGTCACAATTGATCGGAGTACTTACTGCAGCCTGCCCTGCAGTCAGATATGGTTGGTTATACACTAAAACTCTCGAACGTGAGAAATATTTAGCTCTTCAAAGGTATGGTCACTTTGAAGCAAAAATTAGATTGTCGGAAGTCATTTTACCTGACCTAGAATGGTGGAGACGGAACATTAACTTAACGTACAACGCGTTGAGAAGAAATGAACATTTTGAATTGGAAATATATACCGACGCTTCTAGAACCGGCTGGGGGGCAGTCTGTAATGGAAATCGAGCAAACGGTGGCTGGAAAAACCAGGAATTATCATTCCACATTAATTACCTCGAACTGCTAGAGGTTTTTCTAGGTTTGAAGTGCTTTGCAAGCTTGCATTCTAATTGTTCCATTTTGCTTCGCGTGGATAATACAACTGCTATCAGCTATATTAACCGTATGGGAGGAGTTCGGTTCCCACATTTAAATGAACTGACCAAAACAATTTGGCAATGGTGCGAGAAGCGAAATATATTTTTGTTTGCGTCTTACATTAATACACATGATAATATAGAAGCCGATGAAGAATCTCGGAAAATTAATGTGGACACAGAATGGGAACTATCGGATTGGGCTTTCCAAACAATAGTTCAAACTTTAGGTGAACCAAAAATCGATCTATTCGCTTCCCGCACCAACACCAAATGTAGTCAGTACATTTCATGGAGACCTGATCCTGATTCTACAACAGTTGACGCTTTTACAGTTAGCTGGCGGTCAACTTTTTTCTACGCTTTTCCACCGTTTGCTTTAATTCTAAAATGTTTGAGAAAAATTATTGACGACTCTGCCACTGGCATCGTAGTCTTCCCCTATTGGCTGGCCAACCTTGGTTTCCATTGCTGCAAAGAATGATCATCTCAGATATTATTTTCTTGGATGCTAATGAGGACCTTTTGCATTCAAATTACAGATCTCGTCACCCGCTGCACAACTGCCTTACACTGGGGGCCGCGACGCTCTCAGGGCAGCATTTACGAGACTGAATACTCCGGACGTAGCGCTAGACTTAATGCTAGGCTCCATCTCGGATAATACAATGAAACAATATTCCGTCACTTACAAACATTGGTGGCAATTTTGTCTTGAAAATAACCTTAATACCTTCGAAGCTTCCGTATCATCGGTCATAGCCTTTTTGGTGGATCTCTTTCAAAAGGGAGCATCATATGGTGCTATCAATAGCCATCGATCTGCCCTTTCATTACTCCTCGGGAATAACATTGGAGCAGACGAGAAAATAAAACGTCTTCTCAAAGGTATTTACAGGCAAAAGCCATCTCGTCCCAAATATAACACAACTTGGGACCCAAAAGTAATACTGGACTACGTCTACCAATGGTACCCCAATACCGAACTTGAACTTACTAACCTAACAAAAAAAGTTACAATTTTATTAGCGTTATGTACCTCCCACCGAGTACAAACCTTCTCCCTTATTAGAGTGCAGAATATAAATAGATCCCCCATTGGTATTAAGATAAATTCTGACATGATTAAGACTTCTGCAGCAAATCGAGAACAACCTGTTTTATACTTACCGTATTTCGTAGAAAACCCAAGGATTTGCCCTGCAAAGACTCTGGATGATTACTTAGAGGTAACATCTGCTTTACGTCCCGAAGGAATTGATAGTCTTTTACTTACCGTTAAAAGACCACATAAAAAAGCATCGTCACAAACTATCAGTAGGTGGATCAAGCAGACCCTAGCGGAGAGCGGCGTCGACGTCACAGTGTTCAGTGCGCACAGCACGCGCCACGCCTCCACCTTGGCGGCGGCCTCCGCTGGAGTCTGTATTGACACCATCAGGAAGACGGCTGGCTGGTCTAGCTCGTCTCAGACGTTTGCTCGGTTTTATAATCGACCTTTAATTGATGATGGAGTGTTTGCTCGATCTGTCTGCGCCATAAGTGATTTAAATGTAAATCATTAAATAGCTGTAATTATTTAAGGTAAAACTTATTGAATCAAAACACATGAAAACATGTATTGTTTCTTTTTTCTCTGTTGTTCCAATAGTGATTGGGTACTTAATTTATCATTATTTACAATTAAAAACGGATTTCTGTTATTGATATAAAAATTAAAGTTTTCTACCGATTATTACTAAATTTTTATTTACTAATCTGAGAACCTATCTCTAAACATCTACATGGTAATTTGTATCTGAAGAATGAAGCGACGAAATATAATATAAGATCAAACGAACTTCTTGAAGTGAAGTTCGATCATTATTATATGAGTCGCTTCATTCGAAGATACAAAGTCCTCACCCACCCAAACCCAACGTAGAAAACTAATCTCTAAACAAGAATGAAGTTCACAGAACAGACATCACGCGACGCGGCGGTAGTGTGGTATAAAAAAAAAAATATGACAATCGACTAAAAGTCGATCTTTAAACGTGCGAATAGAGCCTTGTAGAATAAAGGCACTACATGGTAATTTGTATCTTCGAATGAAGCGACTCATATAATAATGATCGAACTTCACTTCAAGAAGTTCGTTTGATCTTATATTATATAATATTCTACGAACCTGTAATATTACAAATACGAAACTCTGTCTGTACGTTTGTAACCATTCCACGATTTTTCTTTATGTGTTATTCATTTCACATCAAGACATCTCAAAACGGTACTGAGTGAGCCGTTCTCTATTTCAAATATATAATGGAAGGGCGTACTAAACAGGTAAACCGCAAACTCAGTTTGCCTACTTGAGACGCGGCCTACTGGCATGTTCATAAACCTGAAATTCAAACACATGTGACATTTACCCACACTATCATGCAAAGAAAACCTTGTATGTCCCAGCAGTCCAAACATACCAGGAAGATTATAACCCTGAAGCTGTCAAATAGACAGGCGTGGCGAACGCGAAGCGAGGCGTTTTTGTTTGTAATGTATGGAATTGTTTGAAGCCAGTCACAGAGACCATCGGATCGCTTTCGCTTTTCTATGTGAATGGATTCAAACAATTCCATACATTACAAATAAAAACGCTTCGGATCGCATTCGCTTCGCCTGTCTGCTTGACAATAGCTTGAGTGAGACAGATCCTTTTCATATCCCGATGGTGACCATCGGGGTGATGAAGTGTGGGTGATGTGTGTGAAGGATGATGAATGAGGTAAAAGTCCCCACATTCCCTGTTCTTTCGAACCCAAAACCGGTCGCATATTAAAGGTTTTCACCTGACAAAAATAAAAGGATATTCAGGATATGTTCCCATGGGATAAATTTTAAAATGCAGGCCGAGCCGCATGGAAAATCTAGTTGAAAATATACTTATTTCTTTCAAATCTTTGCCAATAATGTACTAAGAAGAAGTGTTCTTAGAAATATGATCGTTATTATCTGGAAATTACTTCGCTATCCCTATTTATTATGGTACAATCAGCCACAAAAAGATATAAATACTTACGAAAATTCATTTGGTGGTCTACAATTTCTTTTGCAACATTCACAACAAAATAATTGTGACTGTGAATGATGCCATCTATGGTGCCATCTATCTATATTATCATAATAATCTTTTTTTTGTGTGCAAAGCAGGGTGGTCGGATCTATCAGTGGATGATGAGCATAAAGGTAACAAACAAACGAACAAACTTACTTTCACATAATTATGATAGGATTAGCAATCATAATCACGATAAAATTCATTATTTCCGTTGTTTTTGTTTTAATATTTATTTTTATTGTAGGTTTTTATCCGACGTTATAAAAGCTTAGAAACTTCTGGAGCTACAACTACATCTTCCGTTCAAATTGATTCATTCATTTTTTTTTTTTTTTTGTTCAATATATTTTTTTTACTGGCCTGTCTGTCCTACTCGTGGGCAAAGGCCTCCCTCCACTCCTTCCTCTTCTCGCGAGTCCGCTCGTCAATATTTACGCTTATTTAAATACTTAATTATCTAATAATAAATAAAGCACCTAACAAATACCGTCAATTTGCTGCCAACGGGATAAATGTTTAGAACGCTGGCAGCATTGCCACGTTATGAAGGACACCGTGGATTTTAGTCAGTACAAGTCTGACAGTCCCTCCCGCCCTGCCCTAGTGGGAGGACTCATTTGATGATTTTACGATTTGATATTGATTTTACCACGCTAAAAAAAAGCATTGCCACGTTGACCAGTCACGCGAAAAGTCAATTACGACGCTTAGCAAGTTCTTTAAAAACTTGGTGGCAACGTCTTAAAATAAAATACTTGTTTGGGAGGCTGACTGTACTAGCAATTTGGATCACAGATCAAACTGGGATGATTGTGTGTCTTCATCTCAGTCTCGTGTGTTCAGAGATAAAGATATATTTGCTTGGAGATAAATAGCAATATTTGTGTGTTTATTTGCGAATGAAACGAGATTCGTACTCCAATTTATTTGGTTTCGATCAGTAGATATTTTGATCAGCTATAATTTTATACCTACTTCTAAGGTTGTTACTATAACAATAATTACTCAGTAGACGTGCAAATACCTTGGCGATAATTTATCGATTTTCAAGTAGATTTGCTGATGTTCTTGAAAAAATTTAAAGCCCATAAATATTATGTAGGTATCTATTTCAAGAAATGGTTGAAACAAATCATCTTCCCTATAATCCCCAAACGGTTTGGCTGACTTTACACGCACATTAAATCAGTTAATTTAGTATTTCCGGTTCATCATCATCATCATCAGCCTATAAAGTTCCCACTGCTGGGACACAAACCTCCTCTCTTGTGAGAGGGAGTGGGCCATAATCCACCACGCGGGCCCAGTGCGGGTTGGCAGATGTCACATGTCTTCGAATTTTTGGTTCTAGGACATGCCGGTTTCCTCACGATGTTTTCCTTCACCGTTTTGAGAGCAGTGGTGATGAAATAAATTACAAAAAGTAATGTGCCTGGCGGGCAACGACAATATATTACTAGACTCCTATTAACAGGCGACCGATGTCTGTCAACACATTAGGCAAAAAAGTCTTATATCCGTCTCATTTCGACCAATCCTGTGAGCCGTAAACATACGTTGAGACAGAACAGACCTTGAGTTAGCCAATCAACGCAGTACCCCGTCCCCCTCGCTTACGTAGTACCTCAGCGAGTTGACAGAATAGTTTTTGTTCCTTATATCGTGCATGCGGTGTCTATTATTATATCCTCGTTGCTGGCGGGGTTCGAACTCACGACCTAAGTCGTAAGTCGGGACCGATACCACTGGGCCACCACTGCTCCTCCAGTATTTCCGGCTATAGGAGGTGAACTTATTGATTAGTTTGGACATAAATCCAGAAACTGAATTGGATTTCGAGAAACTTCTTTTTGTATTACGCGTTTGACCACTATTTAATTTCGTCTGATGGTAAGCAATGACGTGGTCGAAGATGAAGCGCTTGCCTAAAAGTAACCTATTCAGTTATTCACTCTTGACTTAAGGCTCCTTAATACTTCAATATATTCTTACTCGCTCGCACTTGCACGTACCACGCACAGTTGCTTGCTCTTTCTTTTAGCTGTCTACACGCAAATATTTTTAATTTACGGTGAAAAAAAAAAGAAAATTCAAAAAAATAAATAACATAAGACCTGCAGTAGTTCAGTTAGGATAAAAAGTTTCATGATCTAATTTTAAGTATTTTATGATTGCCAGCGGTTTATTGTTCAATTTAGAGGTTACTTTGGGATTTTTTTCTATCGAGAAAATTTTATGGAATCATGTTTTCGCCAAACATAAGACCTAACCTTAATCCTCAACTTTACCATATATTTATTTCAAAATTAATGCTACAGTGTTTTCGACATATCACAGGATTCTGCTAAGCCATTTGAGGTAGTATGGGCTCTTAAAGCCCTCAAGGCTGTAGCTATAAGGAAGCAGACAAAGGCAGAGATTTTCTCTCCTTAGCTGTGCATAAAATCATTAAAGAAATATACAATAATGTTTTCACAATCTGAGAATCGAACCCATTCCTCTTACTCAGAACCACTAGACTAGACCAATGAAGGCTACCAATACCTTGAAAAATAAGAAAACTTTAACAAACTCATGTTATAAGCATCAATGAATTAAATTCCAAAGAAAAAAAAGAGATCAAAAAGTGCCCAAATCTAATTTATAGAGACTCCATCCAAAGTTTGACACCAAAAAGGCTTTAAAACAAGATAAACGAAGTTTTTCTTTCAAGAAATAAGGAAAGGTGGATCAAAATGTTTGAGTTATTTTAGGTACCTACCTATATAATAACATAACAGGTGTTTTAAATTAATAACTTGAAAAAAAATTCAGTCATTTTTTAATATAAATATTCGTGTTTTATTTTCTGATAAAGGTTGTTTATTTGTTGTCTCGGGGTCGAAAGAGCAAGAGCTGAGCAAGAGAGCTAGACATCTTCTTTTCGATTGCCAGATCGGGTTGTGTTATTGGGTTTTTCCACGAAGTAATTCTGCCCTGCTAATTGTAAGTGCAGTAATCGTCATTTTCGCGATTTTCACTTTTTTTGCAAAAATGACACCTAAAGGGGCTAATCTATACATAAAAAAATAATTTTCATGTATTTTTAAATTATAAACATGTTTTTTATATAACAAGATACGCAGTACTTGCACCAAATTATTACTTTTGCTAACAGGATATGCAGTACTTAGCATGTGCTAGAAGGTTGTGCAGTACTTGCTATGGTTACTACAAGTACTACTAGTAATTCGCAACGTATACTAACTGTTTTAAAACACTAGTTTTAATTTGTGTAGATGTTTATTTAGAACATTTAGGAATCTTAACCACAATCTTAACATAATACAAAATAATAAGAATGCGTGCTGTCGCCATTTAACTGAGATGAGCGAGAGCGGACCGTGTCGCCGCTAGTGTGGCCAACCTGCATTGGTGTTGCCAACACTGGACCAGTATTGCCAACACTAACTAAAGCTTAACGCAGTATTCAACATGTTGGGAAGGAAGGGTTTTGTTCAGATGAGAATAACTCCAAAAATACTTTACATAGAGATATAATTTTGATACCATTTTATAGCCTGACTCAAATACTTTTAATTTAATGAAAACCTAAGCAAAATACCGGTGTACTTTCGAACTAGAGTAAAAAATGTGAAAATATTCAGTATTTTTTATATACAATTTCGTGTTTGCCCGAGTTTTTTGGTTCATTTTACATATTGTTTAGAAAACTTTCGTAAGTTTTTAAAAAGCCTCAACGTTAACTTAACAATAAAGTCATTTGCATGTATGTAGGTCTCTTGGATTCAAATATATTTGCATTTTATTGTACATACCCCAGTTTAACCGATCAAAAAACTAAAATGGCTGCTATTCGCGAGGTGTTGGAGTAAGTTTTTTTTTTAAAGCAGTTTTGTCGATGAAAATGAGTTTTTAACTTTCCCTTTAAATATCGCTAGTTCAAAACCAAACACACTGTATAGTATCTGATAGCTGAAGTAAAAGGATAATACATCTTTCAACTAGTACCAGGCATGATAATACGAAACGATTAATAAATAGAAACGCAGTATTGAACACGTGCTAAGTGATTTTGCAGTAATGAACACAAATACTGCCTTTGGGCTTAGTGATACTGTCATGTTCACAAGTAGATGGAAGAACAAAATGCAGTAATGCGCATTTTATCCAAAATAAATAGAGGAAAGAAAAAAATACATCAATACAAAGTTTGATTTTTTTCTTATTTTTCTGGTATATTTAAATAAATATTTAATTCAGACTTGTTGTGTAGATATCACAAAACACGTTTACCGCGTATATCTCGGAACCGCCAATTTGCGAGTACTGCATTTACAATTATCAGGGCAGAATTCTCTCTAGCAAGTTTAAAGTCTGGAGAAGGGTTCGGTTAATCGCAGGAAGCTTTTTCGTCAGTCACAGAATATTCCAAAGCTCGGGGACTGTCTAAAGGTTACCGTGACCCTGGAGTATAAAGGACACCCGAAGGAATAGGGTGAATTTAATATCAGTAAGAGACATACAGTCCATTCAGTGTGAGGAAATTCTGATACCACCTCTTCAAAAAGAAGGGATGATTCACCATCATTATCATCATCAAAGGGGGGATTACAAGCATTATTGTGTTACACCCAAAATAACACAAAATATTATCATAACAAAAAGCTATTGAAAATAAGCAAACACCGAACACCAATTAGGGTTCCCCAAAGAATCGGATTCAATACAGTTTATCCGTTTCTACCGATAAGGCAATTATCATAACGATTTATAATACGGACGCCATTAAAAACGGTTCTGTAGGTTCGAAAATTTGTTTTTGAACCATTTATCTTTGGGTAATGGTGGAAACGATATTATTTTGAAGTAATAGGAGGATAATACAAGGATAAAAGGTAAACTGGGCTGATTGGAAGTTTGATGTTTAAATTAAATACGTTTTCTGGGGGTGTATTATTTTAGGAAAATGGGTGTGAACAAGCTCTGGCCCGTGGTTTTACACGTATACATCACGAATTAATCTCACGGGAGTCGGAAAAATCAGATGCTTCAGAAATAATATGACTACAGGTGCTAAATTACTACTGGTGTCGTGTGACTGTCTTAAAAGGTAACCGCGGCTCTAGAACGCCAAAGGCAATTGAAGGAACACGGTGTTTTATAGTCAGTACGAGTCCGGCAGTCCTTTCAGCTCCACCCAGGGCCCCGGACACATTTGATTATTTCATCCCAAAAAAGGAACCTTTTGGTCCCACGACCCTTGCCCTTCACAGTCATGGTTACTTTTACAGATGATGCCGGGGTTATGCTTATGCTAGTTTTCGTCCGGAAACTTTCCCAAACTTTCTGCGATAAATCCAGAACTCAAATTCTGGTGCCCGGGTGCATGGAGCGCATGAGCTGTCAGTTTTATGTTATTTCTTGTACCTATGTGATCTATGTACATAAATAAATTAAAAAATGCCAAACGCCTACCGGGGTCGCGAATCTGTACAAACGGGTAACCATGACCTTGGCACGCAAAGGGCAATCAAAGGCACACGGTGACTCTTTCGCTGCACCTATAGCAAAAGGACACATAATTATTATGATGAATTTAAAACCCAAACAAAAGTTAAGTACGTCATAAGACTTCCTCTGATGAATATAAAGCTCAAATTCCTTTACTATTTGATTTAGTATTCTAGCTATAACACTAACACACTAGTTTAGTGCCCTCGTTCATAACAATACGTCCTGACAGGAATATGATTATGCTCATTAATATTTAACAACAGTGCATAATTCATGAGTTCCCATGAATTTGCGCGATAAAATTTATTGACCAAATACATTATGCCGGTAATGTGAAATTATGTGTAATAATAGCTGGGGAATGGCATAGATGTAAATTGGTAAATGCTTTTTTGTTGCACGTTTGAAACACTTGTAGCAGTGCAATCAAAATAAGTTCGAGAAAATTCGCCTTAAAAATGTCAAAATAGAAAGTGTAGACGGCTTTATTGGATTTACAAAAATATACCATACATGAATCTCAAAAAAATTATTTTTATGTGCCCCTTCGTATTTTTATAGAAGAAATATACCTCAATGAAACTCTAAAAGTCTATTACTATGTGCCTCTAAATTCATCTTAAAGAGAATAAGAACTTTCTATAAATAATTATAATTATTATTTACTGAGTTTACAGCACAAAAATCTCTATTTTTGTCATAATTATTACCAGAAAATACCGGTTCACACGAAGAAGCGTGGAACTACTAATTTACAATTTTCTTCTCAACATAAAATAGTTGGATAATAAAATTCCATAACAATAGCAGAAATCACAGCTTACAGACAATCGAAAGCCAATCAAAAATAAATTCAACTAACAATTATATTAAAAAAATGCCCAATATCAAGTAGATAATCACCAACGATCAATTTTAGCCACAAACCATTCTTATAGAAAACAATCTACCATTGAAAAGAACTCCATTTATCGTTTAACTCTCAATTTACATAATCTTACCTTTAACTCAAGGGGAAGGGGGGGCTAAATTGATAAATTTCCCTCCTTAATAAGACGAAAAATTGTTTGTTGATCGGCACCCCTTATTCGACAAAATAGGTACAGAAGGTTAAATACACAAAATGGGTCTTTTATGTACCTACCTTTTTTTAAGTGGTGAAAAATACCTAACGCATACCTGAATATCTACTATCCTGCTACTATCTATTGTGTATTATAATTTCTTTATTTATTTATTTAGCATTAAGTTATTTTAAATTTGTGTAGACTCAAATTCTATTCTTTTTTGGTTTGCTCCAAACCAAAAATGTTAAGACTATCGTCTACCGAGCGCTCGTCCATACTAAAAGAGAAAACGTTTTCCTGCCCCTAAATGTTATCCTATCTCAATGATTTTTTAGAATGCTTCTGACACTGTAAAAAACTAGGTTTATAGGTTTTCTTTTCTTCAAAATTTATAATAGTTTGAAAGTAACAGGCGCCTAAAAGTTACTATTTTTATGACAAAATCTTCATTGAAGTAAAACCTTTGTATTTTAAAAACAAAGAAGTTTTAGAAGAAAAGCAAAACCTACAAACCTAGAATATAATATGCTGAAACGATTGACACTAGAATCTAAGAGATTGAACGTGATTTAGTATGTGAAAAACGTTTTCTCCCGAGAGACAAATTTCATATAAAAAATACTCACAGTCAGTCGCGAGCTGCAACGCTCTCTATCGCACGATCGGGGGTTTTTCAACGAGCGAGTGGGACAGCACGAGTTTTTCTAAATACCTATTTTTTGAAAAGGCAGCAGCTATACAACCCTCTTAAGCTATAATTGTACGCCATAATTGGCAAAACATGCAGTTCAATTTGTTATTTTAATTTTTAAGACCTTGCACATATTGTTTAGATTCATACTCATGTTTTACAATAAATATTATTCTATTCTATTATATTCTACTAAAAATCACCGCCGTGAGCCTACACTCGCCTTCATGGATGAGCCGTGAGAACTGCTACGCATGACTTTCACGATTCACCCAACGCAGCCCGTTTTCGGGCACCAACTCTTTTGGCGATGTCCAGGCCTGAGACATCGCTACCACTCATGCTGCTATGCCACGTCTAAGTCAGTGTTTTATGTACGTCTATAGCGAGCTCACTTGCAATTGACATATTTTTAAGATCGCCACTTACACCCAGACCGGTTTTTCTTATAGCCAGGACACTAACGGCATTTCCCGTTTGATTTTCGCGATAATAGTCTTTAAAATGTCCGTATAAACATCATTAACGACATTATATATCTTGTTAATGCGGCCCTGATACAGTGTTATACAGTGATTGCAATCGAACTCGCGACTGTCATTTTTTTGAGACATTCAAGCACGCGTAAGCATGTACAGCGAATGCAGGTGTACTAGCATTAGTTTTGTGGCCATTCTCACGAACTTGCGAATCAGCTTCTGAAAATTGCCAATTTACAAGTGCACTCGTAGTACATAAGTTCTTGTACGTAAATAAGTGTCAGTGTCTTGCAATTTGATATCGGATTCGTCAAAACGTTCGAACAGTTTGCGATTATCATACATAAGTGTCTATGTGTGCGTGCGCCTGTTTTCGTTCGTTGTATGAAGTGTCCTTCTGTAATTTATCTGTCGTGTGACTCCATAGTCCGTTTTGAAATATGGGAAGGTAGAGCATTGTTGAAAATTCAAAAGAGTGAAGGAACGATTTTTTCCTTTTATGTAATTCTGTTGTGAATTCAAGTAGGGTGCAATGAGAAGGTAGATTTATTATTTTAATTGAAATTCGATATTAGATTTTGGAACCTGTGAAAATTCTTTTTGGAAATCTAATTAAGGTGCCGAGTAATTTGTTTGAAAGGCACAAAAAATGGAGCATTTACTTGTACTTGTAGTTACAACATTGCTTTTGTAATGTTATGCCGTTATGTATAATTGTATTTATGTCCATTCAAGTACATTTTTCCAGAAAATACACGTTATTATTACCATGCTTCTAAATTACTCGTATCATCAATGAAAATAACAACTCTGTCTAAAAAATGTGTGAAGTGTTATCATGAACTACACTTATCTATGTTAAATTATTATGAAGCTGAAGAGTTTGTATGTCTGTTCATTAAATTGAACATGCTAATCTCAGGAGCTACTGGATCGAATTGAAAAAAATATTTTTGTGTTGTATTGTTTGTGTTGCATGTAAATTTTTGTATTTTATCGAGCAAGGCTTTTTTTTCTTTTAGCGTTGTAAAATCATCAAATGAGTCCTCCCACATAAGCCAGGACGGAAGCGACTGGCACTGACTAAAATCCACGGTGTCCTTCAATAGCCCTTTACGTTCTGGAGCTACGGTTACCCGATAGTCCCGCAACCCCGGCAGGTTTTGACTCTCTTATTTACTTATTTAGAAGACAAAGAACAAACGCAGTATGCACACGCAGAGAAATGTATGCGAGAACTTCTGGTTGCAACCGTGACAGCAAGACTCACTAGTTGACTTTACAACATTAAGTAGTAGTTAATAACTAAGTCCTTGTTACCTCTACTAGGTACTTACTTAGTATTTATTACTAGAAATGTTGTAAAGTCAACTAGTGAGTCTTGCTGTCTTGGTTGCAACCAGAAGTTCTCGTACAGGTAGCTAGACATTTCTCTGCGTGCAGCTCTTTTGTGACCTATTACTTAAGTGTTTCTTTAATAATGCAC